>CAJFCP010000098.1:869043-1011850 GCA_904066005.1 Synergus itoensis
GCTGCTAACGGCTTTATCTACTTAAAAATCTTCATTGTGTTGTAAAAGTCTTCAAATGTAAAGGACTCTAGTTTTTATGATATTACGTCATTGAAATAATATTCTTTATGTCACGGTTGCATATTTTATGATTATAGATGTTGTTTCTCTGGTCAAGGGAGCCAATCCCGAATTCCAGAGCTGGTCCATGGTTTGCGTGGTTTGCCACTGCTGCTGTGCTGTGGCGATGTCGACGTCGAATAGCAAAAGCAGTTCTTACCATATCACCTTTAAAATTACTAAAACAACGTAGTGTAGCTCCTGTAAATCCGAAAACAACTTCAGCAACCAAAACCACTACAGAAGCGACAGAAACCACACAAAATTCCACAAACAATCGACAGCAAAAACTCTGCCTAATCCTAAACACAAAACATAGCACTGGGATTAAAACTCGAGTTAAGCGACTTTGTACAGGTAAAATTATTGATACATGAAGAAAAATCATGAAAATGATTTAAAATGTGTGAAAATCTCAATTAATTCTCTAAAAATCTCCCTCTTTCGATTTTTCAGGTGATGGACCGCACATGACAAACTCATCATGTGTACAAACAACCCAGCTGGTCAACTACAGAGTCACAAGAAGTGGCAGAGTTTACGGAAAATATCCCAACAAAGTCGTTGTGCCAAAAAAACAATAATGTCACTTGTAATCTTGTTTTTTTGTGATTGTGTCTTTTGTAGATTACTCTCCAATCAGAGGACATTAATAATTATCAGTACAACCTGTACACTTGTAATAATGATTAATTTCGTTCCGTTTGCGTCGCCTATAAATTCCTAATTTAAAATTTTATTAATGATAAGTCCTCGAAGCATTGAAATCAATAGAAAATGAGAATTTCGCGGAAAATTTATAAAGTCTTACCGGTATTCTAATTTAATTCACTGAGGCGATGTAATTAGAGAATCTCGCTTAATTGTAATTGAATCTGCAATTAGGAAAATTGATCACGAATTTGAGATCTGAATTTAGACGGAATCATATTAATTTCATATGCTAATCTGAACACATTATATGTTTATTAAATACGAAACATTTACTGAATATCTTTGATATTTTAAAATTTTTTGCAGCTCATTTCGCAAGGAGAACTCAAGGACAAGCAATTCCATTTTCTCTTCACCCTCCCCCGAGAGAAAATTTGAATGTCCGTTTGGATTGCGAAATGCAGAATTAAATTACCCTCAGAATTTAGTGTCTCTTCAGAGTTGAAATGGCAGACTCTGCAGTAAGTTCTGAACAAATTTGAATTCTTGACTTTGATCATTTATCTTTCATCAAGATACATCATCATATTTAACATTTATTGCAATAACTAATCTCTCAGATTCATAGGAATGAAGCATTTTTGACAAATCTATCTCCCTTAAATCGAAAGATTTATGTCGTGTTCTTCCAATAATGTAAAATTTATCGGTCATATTTATGTATTAGAAGTTATTAGGAATGGCGACGAAATGCCATTTAGCACCCCATTCTTCGATTGTGTATTCCAAACGCGACTTAATAAATGGAACGGAAATTCTCCCTGATCCGTTATCCGTTCTCCGGTCGCGTCCTCAACCCACTTTTGACTCGAAGGGTAAATAGCATATATAAGACACTTGATAAAGACCTTCTGCAAGGCTTTTGGAGCTTACATTGAAACAACTTGTAGAAGCTCGTAGATCATGACGACCGCGACCAAGAGCATGACCCCACACTTGGCCCCGAGCGCGAGGCGCCAAGCAGACGCCGAATTCGGCATCGCGTTTTTGGCCCTCTCGTTCCCCGTTACTCGCTACTCCTGCACCAACCAGATCAATAAGCTTCGCGTGCGTTTCGAGGGTCTAGGACGCCATATAGCCTTCAACATAGTCTTTCCAGAATCCCTGAACTTCAAGAAATGATTGAGGATGGTCACGTTCTGAAATAGAAAGGAAAATTGATTTTATGAGCAATTCATGAATAAAGCTACTTGATTAATGAATGCATCAATCTCTTTCTCTTCAGAACAAAAAATTAAGAAAGGGTTAATTAATTAATTTTTTTTCCTATCTTAGAAAAGTGATTTTACCATACATCGAACTCATTGTTGTCGAAAACCTGATTGATTTGAAAAATATCTTGAGATTATTTTCGTTGTCAAAACGATTGTCAAAAAGGTTGTGAAAAGGTTGTATTATAGACAGAAAATAATTTGAAGGGATAAAAATTATTTTGAAGTGAAAAATGAATTATTATTAGTGAAGCAAATTTAAAAATTCTCAATTATTTTCTATACTTTTCATCATCACTCATTAATAATTGACGTAATATTAAATTTAAAGCACAATTATTGACCTCTTATAATTATTTCATTGCATTGCCTATAAAAGCAACTACAACTAATTTTTTAACTGTATTACTAAAGAACGATTTCGCGTTCTATTGTCCCATTCAAGCGAAATTCGTATTTGCAGTAAGTTTGTCAACAACGATCTCTAACAATCATCTGCAGCGAGTCAGTGACGTATATACTGGTGAATTGAATTTGGCACAGTTTCGTTTCATTCTACTTCAGGGAACTCGTTCGATACGTGTTTGCCCATTCTGAAACTACGGGCATTATGCTTCTCAAATTGGCACATCTCTGATACGAAACTTGCAGTTACAATGTCCTCTTCGACTCCACAAACCAACATTTCTCTCTGTACTCTAAAGGAGACAAAACTTCAATGCGAACTTTACTTGAAACTTTTCACTGTAGAACGATTTAAAAAAAAATTGTATTTCTATCAGAAATACAATTTAGAAAGAACAAATCGATGATCGAATGAAATCTTTTGCAAGAGAGAGAGTGAATGGTCCCTCAGGAATTAGATTATTTTCTCTGACACTTTTACCGAGACTACTTTTAAGTGAATCTGATTTACGGAAGCAAATAATCCCCTCAATTTAAATATCTGATAACTATCCTCATGCAATTCCACTGCACTTTCCTGGATATCTCTTTCATCGCAAGTACGTGCCTTGACTCGCAATGTTAGTATAAATTGAAACCACGAAACCTCACGAACTCTGGTATAAGCGGTAAAATGAGAAATTGTATTGATAAACCACCAGTATCAGCTTCAATTCAAATTTACTTGGAGGAAAATCTATTCAAACTTGAATTTCAAGTTCTATATTTATTTAAATTATATTTACATTTAATATTATATAATTAGTATAATATTATACAATCAAGTAGCAGTTTCTAAATTTGTAGATTCTGAATAATTAATCTGTTCAACAAAAGCAATTATCATTTAATGAATTGACTACCCGGTACTGAAAACAGAGTTCATAAGACCTAATTGACATCTTAAAAGTGATTTGTATGGAAAGAGGCCTATCTCATTTAAATAGAATGAGGCCGGTTTAGGGCTTCGTTATTATTAAGTTTCGATAATTCAATGACACACCCTGCCGAGTACAGAAGTAAAAAGTAACTTGATAAATAAGTTAGATAAGAGAGTATTAAACAAATTAAAACAGTATTAAACATTATTGATTGAAAATCCCATTGTTATTAGAAAGTGCATGATTCCACCTAAAAATTTGTACCCTTTACACTAAAGTGCAAAGTTCAAACGTTTCCTCTGCCAAAATCAATAATCTGCAAAGTGAGAACTATATTCTGCACAAATTCAATTACGTGCTTTTTTGGCTTGAATCCACCAGGATAGACGAAATAAGAAATCATGATTGATTGACAATTTTTGCTTCGCCATTTCATCTGCGACAGTCGAATACAAACAATTAATCAGAATTTCAATTTTTCAATTTTTTTTTTTTTCTTCAAAAACATGCAGTTAATCTTTTACAATGTTAATAAATATTTCCAGGACTAATTATTCAGTCTCTTGAGATAGAAAAGATTGCTTGATGCAAGTTTTCTAGTGGCAGGATTTGAAATGCATATCACTATAGTGAGAGAGATCAATATAATGATATAAAAAGTTATGAGATAAGTGTCTATTTTACGCGATGCAGACTGGAGAACCCTCTTGTGTCAACTTATCTATATGCATGTCTGTGCATGCATTTATGCATATGAAATTAAGTCAATATTTTTGGGGTAAGTAGATATTCATCACGAGAAACTTCACTTTTGTCTCAGTGGCTCATTCCGAAGATAACTGACAAAAGCAGAGAGAGAAATATTAATATAAATTTTCATTTTTTCCACACAAGAATCTCAATAAATATTCTATTCCAGAATAGAATAGGAAACGGAAAAAAATATCCTCTCGAGTGATCAGCAAAACCAAGCAATAAAACTTTCCCTTTGCCAATTTGCTGGCTTGTCGAAAGTCGAAGCCTTCGTGATTCGATCGCGTGATGGTCACTTCGAAATCGTAAAACTGATGTCAGCAGAATCCCTGCGTTAAAATCGCATGTTGTGGATCGACAATAGTAATTGGAAATGTCATCTGTGGGGAAATCACATGAAAACTCGAAGGTTTCTGGAGCTAAGTTCCACTGTCCCTTGATATTAATAAAATTACCATTTTAGTCTCTGTAAATGCGTCTTTTATAAATAAAATAACAACTCTACTTCAAAATTCCACTCTTTGATTCATCTCTTCAATTTTATCTCTTAAGGACACTTTTTCTGAAGTAATTCCATTTTATGACATTTCACTGCTGTCGACACTGATTCGCATTACAGACTGTATAAAATTTAATGATTTGGAATATCTTTTTTACGGGTTTCTCGAAATCCTTAATGCAAGTTGACATTATTACAAAACATAAAAAAATTGTAAAATAAAACATTTAAGAGATAAGAGTATAGAAACGGATAAAAATTGATGAAAAGAGTTTAAATGGCTCTATATTTCATCTTTCTCATTGTGTCTACTCATAATAAAATTCATAACATTAAACTTCCTAATTCGCGAATCGTGATAAAATAAAATAAATCAAGGAAAATTAGTATGACCTTGGGGTTGTATTGAAACTACATCCTAAAATAGAAGTCACTTTATCAAGATAAGGCTTGTCTTAGGTGCACGTACCGTTACTTTAAACCCTCATTTTGGCGGAAGTAATTACCCTAAGTAAAAAAATAGCTTCACTCGTAAAAGAAAGGTAAACTAACTTTGACCTCGTGCAAGAGACCTTGACAAAAATGAAGCATAATAAAGTCATAAAAGACGAATTATGAAGGCATCAAAAATTGTAAACTATTTGTGAGTTCTTTGGTGACAAAAGTTCTCTTTATATATGATACTTTTAGTCGAAGGACGACTGATCTAATAATACAGGTCATTAAGTATTTCCGGCATTAAGTTTATCCAAGATTGATGACTACAGGTGGACAAGATAATATTCGCCGAAGGTCAAGAGCAGTTTTGAAGTGATAACTAGATACAGATTGGAATCGTGGAGGAATTACTGTAGTTGTAGGGGTTGAAACATTATAGGTGCTGATTTTATCAGTTCACTACATTGTGCTATTAACGACTTGATTTTTATCTTTAATAATGAAGGACGTGAAGAATAGAGAATGATAAAATATAAATTAGATTTGAATTTAGTGAACTGGAACCTTATCGGCGGTTCTTTGGAAATAAGAATGAAAAGTCATGCTGCAAAGTGAATTAAAAGTTCTGAAACTAAGTAAAAATGGTTGGCTGAATTTGGGGAAGACTTGCTTTTATTCAGCCAGGGTTAAGTTTGCTCATTAATCTTCTTTGCTTTATTTGAATAAAATTCACCTTTTAAAGCTTGATTTTATGAAAAATATTTTCATTAAATTAAGAATTAATTAACGGCAATTAAAATCAATATTTATTCGTTTACAAAAGTCGGTTCGTTTTTTTACGGACGGAATTTGTAAAAGGGAAAACAAAGAGTTTTTTCACAGTAGAGTGACGTTTATTTTTAGCCAGTATATTTTTGTCAATGGTGCAACGGAATAATACAATCGATCTCTTTTTTCAAAGCCTTCCATCACACAAAACCAATTGAATTGCATTCTTCTCTGGGTTGTTTTAAGCTGTAAATTTTTTAGGAATTTTATATATTTTTTTTCTAATTTTTGCAAAATCCGAGAGAATGCGTTTTTGCTGACTTTTATTGACTTGGTTCATAAAAAAAAATCGAAGAAAAATTGCTACTAAAAATAGATGCAGCTTGTTTTTTTTCAAGAATCAATAAACAGCTTTCCTTACTCAATTTTCCTTTTCAAAATATCCTTCAATTTTTCTCTATAACAAAAAAATTGTTCAGTTCAAACAAATTATAATAGGCTAAACAAGTACTTTAAGAAGGCCCCTATAATTTTTCAACTCTCTAAATGCATCCAAAACGAAATACGCCTTTTATGTTTACAATTAGGTCAAGCAAATTGTTTGCTATAACTTTTGAATTAATTCCCCGATTGTTCTGATTTTCTATAGATGTATTCAAGTGGTCAAAAAGAAGGTCCCTATAAATTTTCCACACTCTAAATTCATCCAATGGAAAACAGCTCCCATTTAAGCAATTAGGTCAAAACAATTGTTCGCTATAACTTTTGAAATAATTTTCCAATTGTACTGGCCTTACCCAAATATATTTCAGTTGTCAAAAAGTAGATCTCAGTCAATAGGCAACCTTCTGTCATCAACCAATACGACATAAAAGTCATTTATAGAATGAGGTCAAACCAATTTTTCATTATAACTTTTGAACCAATCATCCTATCCAGATGGACGTTTGAGGGTGTATGACAGTCACTAAACCCAACAATTTCCTCAATTTTCAACCCTCCATCACCAAATCCCAAAAAGCTACTCCCTTTCTAAAAAAAGGTGCTAATCTTCCAGCTTTCTTCGAGAGCTAATTTGACCTCAAAGATACAAAATAGACCTCTTTTCGTGTAATAGTCTCGAATCGGAAAAACTAAAGCCTCCCATTGTGTCCGAGGAGCCTTTGCAAAACAGTAAACGGTGCAGTTGACTCCTGTTCTTTTACCGGAAGTAGGAATGCCTAGACGTTGGTGAAGCACGTGCCAGGCTATTAAGGATTAGCTACGATGATTCCAAAAAGTGTTCCTCGTAACACGGTCAGCAGCCAATGCGCTGCCCAGGGTAGAAAGGGTGGATCGGGGGTGGCGCGCATGCGTCGTCGGCGTATCGACGCCCGGGCACCGTCGCCGTCAACCCTTGTGGAGAAACAGAGAGAGGAACACGGAAAAAAGAGAGGGAGTGAGGGACAGCGTGTAAGAGAGAGGGCCAAGGCAGAATCCACAGTAGTAAAGCCCAGCCTAGTCAGCCGGGCGCACCTCAGTGGTGCTCCTAAAAAATCCGAACTTGGAAAATTTATCCGCGTTCGTGAAAAGTGAACTCTTTTGATAAGATCGTGAAATAAATTAAACTGAAGGAAGGATCCGAACTCAAGTGGATGAGACTGAAAAGGTATTGGAGAATATTATAACTCGTAAATATTATCTTCAAAGATGGCAGTGTTTTATAACATGGAGGCTCGCGAGCGGGATGCTGCATGGACCCGAAATCAGTCTTCTGGCTTTGGCTCTTGAAAAATTCATCATGATTCGCTCTGAGATTTAGGGGAAAAAGTGGAGATGTAAAAAAGAGTAGAGTTATAGTCCCTTTTCCCTCGAGAGGGAGAAATTGAATGTCGTATGTCAGGAGTTCATTTTAGTATTTGACAGGTTCAATCTGGAGATGATTCTTGTTTGTAGATTATTTAATTGTGGATGGCATTTTATTGATAAGGGAAAAAGTAGGGTTTATTGACAATTTAATCAGGAAGTTGTTCCTTGTTAAATTTACATAGTTTTATAAATATTGTTATAAATGGAGTGATTGGAATTTGAATAAATTTTGGAAGATCAAAAACGCTTTTGACGATATTGCAAAGTAGTTTCTTTAAATAGAGATAAAATTTTTTAAATAGAATGACTATTGTTGAATCTTTGCCAACGATCGTAGATATTTCTGTAATATTTGTAAATTCGAATTTTTTGGAGAAACTTTTTGGAGAAGTTGATTTTTTTTTAACTAGAATATCTCATAATAATAATAATAATAATAAAAATAATAATAATCTAATAATTTTGTTAAAAATTCGAAATAAAAAAATTCAATTTTCCGGAAATAGGAAAGAAATGAAATATTTTTTTCTAGGAACTGGATATTCGTTAGCAAGCAGGAGCGACGATCAATTTAATGAGCTTATATATATATTCCCTTTGATATTGTCCTCTCACGCCTAAATGCCTTTGAACTGTGAGCATATATATAGCTAAACTAACATGACAAGGATGACAAAGGAGATATTATTTAGTATAGACTGTGACCGCATAAAACCTTGTACATCGTTAAACAAATATTCGTTTATTTAAACAAGTCGTATGGAGACAAACAGTATATAAATGTAATTTCAACGTCAACTTTTTGTTTATTAATTCTAGAAAATCTTATTTAATTTTCATTGAATCTACATGTCATTCTTATTTTATTTATTTTTATAAGAGAAAATAGTGTATAATTTAGGAAGATATTAAATCGTGATTTATGTAACTAAATCAAGTGACACTAACCACACACAGAGGACTCGTGTTCTCTCTGTAATTATTGAACGTCCCTGAGGGATAGATACCTAATTACATGGCAAAATTTTCAGGGGAAGCACTAATTTGATGGAATGAAATTAAGGAAGGAATCAATTTTCCTCAAAGTCTTTCAGAAAATTTATTTTGATCAATGATTTTAATAACTTTGAAGTCTTATCTTTCATTTATTTAAAATTTGAAGAAAAGTAATTATTCTTCCCATATCTTAAATATTTTTGAAGCAATTAAAAAATTAAATGAGAAATGAGTTCAATACCAAGTTTATGAAAGATATCTATTATTGAAAGGCAAACAAAATGCATATTTAAAATTTTAATTTGATCGTCTATTCCCTAGCCTTTTCATGAATTATCTGGTCATAAGTTTTCCAGGTAAAGTCATATTGAACTTATAAATCGATAATATAGGCTAAACTAGCTAGTCATAGTTATATTAAAATATAAACAGGGTGGCTTCTTTAATTCCTTCTAAATTTATAAGATACTAATCGATTTAAGCCTTTTTTTGTCATTATAATTCAAGTGAAAGGGAAGATAAACTGTTCTGGAGAACTCATTGATTTATCTACAGTAAAATAAAAAGAGGGTGCATAAAGTAAACAGATGAGGATTTCTGGAAGTGAAAGTAACTAATAGTGAAAGTAACTTAAATCACTTTCGATGACTTCAGCCCTGACACAGAGCCACTGTCGAGTCATATTTCACTGTAAATAGAGAAAGGGGTCGATATTTTGCCAGGAACTTTCAAGGCGGATGTCACGTGTCGTTGAAGCTAGTTTATAAAAAGTGTAACGTAACTTTCTAATCCCTTTCCAGGGGCTTCTAAGCTCATTTTTATGTAACAGACTCTTAACTTTTAAATATTCCTCAAGCAAATTCCATTTATTCTACAAATAAATTGAAATACCTAAGAGAAATGTTTGCTATTAATTTAATAAATGTTTCCATAAATACAGAAAGTGTAAGTGTTCACAAACTTTGAAAGTCAGTTTTAACTTACAATGAAATCTGTTTGTTCAAATCAAGAATCCAAGTCCAAGAGATCTTGAAAGTTTCACGTCAGAATTTCTCGAATTGCATATTCATCGGACAACTGTCTGAAGGAGATCTTGTCTAACTTTAGATTCTTGTAGTTCTAGAGTTTTAATGGGCTTGTCAGCCTCTCTGTTTTCTGCAAGAGTCGAGTCCTGTATTGTCGAAATCGATTAAAACACTTTCCCTGAGAAATTATGCAATTTCTTGGGGAATTCAAATCGAAATCAACCAAAAAAAGTTTTAACAGATTTCAAAGTCTGTGCTTTGATAAATTTGCTACTATTGCTTTATTTATTTTATTTCAATTTAAAAGTGACAATTTTACCTCGGTGCAATTTCCTCTATGGCAAAATTTGAGAATCAATAAAAAATAAAACTTGGAAAAAAGTCTATTTGAATTGGTATTGAATGAGGAAAATGACCTGCGCTTCTAACTCTAACTGGTGCAAGGCCTATACACAAATGCGAAGGTACATAATATCCACTATACATATATAGTTACTTCATTCAGAATCGAGTTGGCTGAATTATGAATGGCGGTCGATACTTATACTGAGCAGATTTCATGCAACTGTTTTTTTCAAGGAAAAATTATATGGCGCTTGTGGAATATAATTACGAACATCGGCAAAAGCCATCTAAGAATACACTCATCCCTCACATTGTCATCAAATTTCCTGCTTGCTTGCCTCGTTACGCGGAAAATCGCTTTCCTTGATCCAATCAATGCACGCTAAACTACCTTGCAATACAACGTATCATAAAACCCTTTCTATCTGCAAACAAATTTTATTTCATCATTATCCTGCTCTTTACATCTGGAAATATTACGTAATTTCAGTTATTATTTTAATTATGCATTGTTAGAAACAAAAGAAGATAAAAGTATAAAAGCAGACATTTTTTTTAAAGAAAATTTTGATTTTAAAGTTCTGGAAGTAAATTTTAAACAAAAATTTCGGTATTATTATTTTCTTTCAAAAATCATCAAAATAGGTGATTTCAGATATTCTTTTACAACGAAAATACAAAATTTATCAATTAAAATGATAAAAGCAGAAAGGAAAGCTGTAAAAAAATTGAAAATTAGCTGCGGATTTCACTTTTCTACAAAATAATGAGGCAATCACTTTTTCCAGATAGGAAAATATCAAAACCACCTAGAACAAGCCACCCATACATTTTCCAATTTTACAAAATAACCTTTGAAAGATTCATGATCCTCAAAAGCAAAGTTCGTAAAATTTAACATGTCTTACAATTCTCTGATTCCAGCGATGCGGAAAAATCGACCCTATTCGTCATGACTGAAACCTTTTCACCTTCGGAAATTACATTCTAAAAAGGAGTTTCTGTAGCCGAGAAGGGAAGAAAGAAGACAGACGAAAGAAGGAGCGAAGGAGTAAAGGAGTGAAAAGGGAAAAGAGAAAAGTTGAAAATTGACTGGAGTATAGAGTCGACGTGGTGGTTCCCTTGGGAAGGTGAAGAGTAGAGGCTCTTAAGGGCGAGTGGGGGGATGCAGTACGAAGGGGTGGCGGCATGGAGGAGCCCTCGCTGGAGGCTCTCCTGCAGGCGGGCATCATCTTCGTGGTCGGCGTCGCCATCATCCTCTCGAATCTTCTCATCATCGCCACCTACCTCAACTTCCGCGGTAAAGCATTATTCATTAATAAAAATCACCAACAGAGGACAAAGGTCAAGTCTTCTGCTTCAGGCTACACAATAAAGAAAGCCTTGATCCGATTGGAAGCTACTGAAAATGAAAAAGTGGAGAATCCCCTGAATGCTGCTTAAACGCATAAAGTCAGGGTCCCCCCACTCTCTAAGATCGATTTCTAATTTAAAACAATTATTTTCCAGGTCCCTCCGAGGTGATAAATTACTATTTGCTCTCATTGGCGACAGCGGATCTGCTCTGTGGTCTGCTAGTTGTGCCCCTTTCCGTATATCCTGCGTTGGTTCAATCATGGGTTTACGGAGACATCGTCTGCCGATTGGTCGGCTACCTGGAGGTCACCATCTGGTCGGTGTCCGTTTACACCTTCATGTGGATTTCTGTCGATCGATACCTGGCCATCAGGTGAGATTATTATAACTATTTATCAATTAGTTCCGAACTCTGGAACTCTAGAAGTTACAATTATATCCAAACTGCTTCTATATCTATTGCTTCTTGTTTGACCTAATCAACAATTGTAATTTTTTTCTTTTCTTCTTTAAGGAAACCACTGAGATACGAGACAGTACAGACGAAGACACGATGCCAGTGCTGGATGGCCTTCACATGGATCAGCGTAGCAATGATGTGTTGCCCGCCATTGCTCGGCTTCAACAAGCCGATCTTCGACAAAGAGGCCTTCATCTGTATGCTAGACTGGGGAAATATGGCCGCCTACACCATCACCCTATCTATTCTTATATTAGGCCCCTCGGTCATCACAATCGTTTACACCTACTTCTACATTTTTTCAATGATGAGACGACTGAGATCAGGTGTACCGATCCACGACAAAGAATACGCCACAGCTCTGTCGGAAAATTTGAGCAATCCCAGTCACATCATGTCCTTCGTCTTGGTGATGTGCTTCTGGATCGCCTGGGCCCCCTATGCAGGCCTCAGGATCTACGCTGTTGTTAATGGGCCCCCAGAAGTAATTAATTATCCTTCATTCGATTAATTCTCAATTGAAGATTGTATTTATCGAATGAAATTAATGTTCTTTTCTTCACTTTCCAGATGCCGTTCCTGCACTTTGCAGTGGTTTGGTTCGGAGTGACAAACAGTTTTTGGAAAGCAGTTGTCCTTGGAACCCTGAGTCCCCAGTTCCGTCTCGCAGCACGCGTCCTTTGTTTGACCTTGTGCTGCCGACACAGAAGACTTCCGCCAGAACTTCTCGGTCTTGATGACGACGATTAAGACGTTTCGAAATACGCGATGCACTCTAACTGCGCCGCATTCCTAGAGCATCGTCCTTTTTTTTCTATCGGTCAAACAATCGCTTGCACTCCCTCGAGGTCGACACTTCTTTCGAATCATTTTGTCAATTAATTGATTTCCCACAATTTAAAATAAGAGAAAAGACTTCTATCTAATTTATAATTCACTAGCACTATTGCTGTATTGAATATATTTTTCCAATCCTGATATATAAAATGTCATATACATTGATAAACAATTATTGATGGAATTGAAATACTTTAGATCTCATATTGTGTTTGCACAGAACTCAGTGATTTTTGTATACTATTCCTATTTTTGTCTTCTTGTATTTAGTATTTTGAGGATTAATAATAGTATGAAAAGACAAAAAAACCCGAGGGTAAAGCAAACATATGTCGTCCTTCAAAGATCGTGGCGACAGAACTCAAAGATAATCAATTCTAGACGCACGACGACTTCCAACTCGTCCACTTCCATGTCTCAAAAGTGTCTAAAATAATCTCGCTTCGCTCAATCTAGATTCTGTTAACTAGAGGTAATTTTTCTTAATGAAAAAGAAAACACAAGTGAAAAACTGCGTTGACAGCGACGAAAAAAAAAATACAAAATAACCGTTGCCTATAATATCTACGTAAGATCAAGCTCAATAAATGTCGTTAGCTAATTGCGCAGAGTTACTAAGGTCTGAAATCAATTTAAAAAGGGCGCGAAAGAGGGAGAGCAAGAGAAAAATCTTGAGAGAGTGTGAAAGATTTAGAACTATTAGAGAGAACGAAAGAGAGAGTGATTGAGAGAGATAAGAATGGTCTATAATAACAAAACAAATCTAGTCAATTAACGGAGATGTCTCTGCGAATGCGACGCGCCGATAATGCGATTTATTGTGGGAGTGCGCATGCGCCGTAGATCGCTCGAAAAACTGAGAGCTACTCGCGAAAAATTCAATTTTTTTCTTTTCACGACCTTTTTTCGACTTTTGATCTATTCGCAATAACGCGATTGGCTCTCTGCAAAGGAAATACGAAATCTTCAATAAAATTAATTAAAATGTTTTTCAGTAAATTAAATTTTGATTTGTGTTTGTTATTGATATTCGAAATTTGATATTCTCGGAAAATATTTATAGAAAGAGATGTTATTAATAAATTACAAAGTATTGGAGATTTCTGTCTACCGCGGATAAAAAATACAACTTCGACATTCAAGTCGATTAAGTATGATTAATATTAATTGTATTATTAACATTATTAAGTAATTCAATCTCGGTATATACAGCGCAATGTGAATAAATCGAAGCCGCACGACCCGCGAAATAGAAAAAACGCACTATTGAATCTGTACGTGTCGTAAAATAATTAATAT
Source organism: Synergus itoensis (assembly GCA_904066005.1). NCBI lineage: Eukaryota > Metazoa > Arthropoda > Insecta > Hymenoptera > Cynipidae > Synergus > Synergus itoensis. The sequence continues at coordinate 883,017 of CAJFCP010000098.1, forward strand.
TGACAGTTTTACGCGTAGTGCAATCAGCAGCTGTCGGAAAACCCAGCTACACTCTAACATCTTCAATTCAACTAATTATAGTACTATGTAACTGTCCCAAAAATCAAATGTGGACATTGGGAATATTTCACGGATGTGGCACCCTCCGGCACTCGATGACAGTTTTATTTTGTAGAAAAAAATCAATATCGTTAATATTTTTCTTTATTTTACACTATTAAATTGAGTTTTGATTTAAGAATAGTTAAAACTCGATAATAAGAGCTTATAAAAATAGCAAGTTGTGCTTGGAAATTTATATCCAGGGAAGATGATAATTTTAGAGAATATAATTTGGATAGATAATTAATAAATTGAATTCGAGAATTATAAGTCCAAGGATTTTTTTACGGTGCAATCAAGATGAGAGATATTTCGTAATTAATTAGTGTAGGGATTTAGAGATAGATGCAGCAGGCCTGCCAATCTGTCGTCAAATTATTGCATTTTTATCATACTCTCGTTAGTGTTGACTTGTTAGATCTTTCGGCGGGTCCCAGAGTCTATATAAATTGTATTTTCGGTATAAATACCTAGGGTGAGTGCTTCTCTGTTCAACTGCCTATTTGCTTCAAATAACTCAAATTGTAAATAGCAAAAATTACCTTTAATTTAATTACTTTTAATTTAATTACTTTTACTTTTTTTTTTACAAACGGAGCCAGATAAAAATGTTTCCTATATATTGATTTATATGAAACCTATTTGAAATCAGGTTGTAACCAGCTTAAACCAGTTTGAAGTCAGTTGAAAACCTTTTTAAATCAGATTAATGCTAATTATAAATCTAATTAATTTCAAGCATGTTTGAAACCAGTTTGAAGTGGAATTTTGCCGTGAAGATTTTTTCCGTTGTTTGCAATTTTAATTCTGTTTACAAAGAAATTTAAAAAAAAACATTGAGTGACCACTGACGCACTCAGCCTGCTGGCTATAGTGCATGGCAATAAATTAGACAAAATGTTTGTGAAATAAAATGAGTATCAAGAGTTTTCCTATTCGAGTGCATAAATCACGAGTGTGGTGTCTGAGAATGAAATCCAAACAAATTTCCAATTAAGAAGGGCTACAAACTGTTCTAACAAATCTCGACTGTTACCTACAATTCTAAGGATCATCAAATCCAGAGAGTTTACTGAAATGACAAATCTTAATGCAAATTGGAATAGAAAACGCGGTCTAATGTCAACCAGGAAAGATAAACTACCGACAGAATATTTTTCTCTTCTGAAAAAAAAAACATATCCTTGCAAAAGATAATTTGATAAATAAAGTGAAGATAGAAATTTATCAAAGATAGAAATATGCAATGTGTAATTTTACTTGAAAATCAGTTTCGATTTGGTTTATCTTTTCTGGACCGAACTGGTCTTGGGATCCGCTTCACTGTTCCGGGGAGATCCGGGCAAATTTTTTCGTCCAATTTACTGCTGTTGTAAGCTTATATTCCTGTATTTTACGTGTCTCGAATGCAGAGCGGTGTGAGAAGAAAAAGTGACTGAATTATATTACTTTCAGTCGGTTGTTACGAGGTTTTTCGAAAAACCTCTTGTTTCCTATAATTCTAGGCACCACTCTGCATTCTTACAACCGCCAAACCGCCGAGCAGTATTAAATTTCTCAGCGATAACGAGATTCTAAAGCGGGGGCGACCGAGAGAAGAAAAGATGGTGAAAAATGCATTTAACGAAGGGTCAGTAATGCAAAAAAAGGTCTGTCAGTCAAACAGAAAAAAAAACTGACTGTCGATAGGTGACGAAGAAAAGCGGAACATGCGAAGGAAAATGAGAGGTCGATGAAAAGATGAAAAAAGAATAAAGACAAAATAGAGAGAAGATAGAGAGAAAATAAAATTAAATAAAATTAAAAAAAAAACAAGAGAAAAGGAAGAAAAAAGAGTAAGAAAGTGGAGAAAAAAGAGCTGATCCCTGGCAGTTTCCGGGCGGCCTCCATTATTAACAATTAATTACATTTTTTACCTAGTTGCTAGTTTTGTACTAGTTTTGTAACGTACCTCACCATGGGCGTGCTGTTATTAAATATTTTAAATGGTTGTTGAAGAAAAAAAAATAACGTTGATTGATTGTATGTTAAATACGTGTTCGCGTAGTCGTAAAATCGCGATTGGTTTCTCATTGTCAGCTAATCGCGAAGGGTGCAAAGGAGATAAGATGATATACTCGGTGTGGTAACTGTATGAGTCGCTCGTAAATTTACATTCATGAACTTCGACCCCGTAGAGGATTTAGAGCATAGAGAGCCTTTGACGAATTTTTTTTCGGTCACGCGCTATGCCAAGGCTGCGAATTATGAGATCACAAATTATAAGAATATATCCGTTCTAGAAAGCGATGTTTGCAACTTGTCGTTTCGAATTAAACAAGTTTCAAATTTTAAGAATTTTTCTTATGTGGTCTCCGTAATACTCGAATCCTTCTCACGCCGCTGAAACTATCTAATGAATATCCAGTATTGTAACTGAGAAATCGTGTGCGTGGATCGAACCACCTCGTGGTAATCGATGAATTCTCAGATTTACGTTTTTGGTACAGAATTCTGAATCAGAATCATAAATTTGATGATTTTCAAACGGATAAAAGAAGGCCTATTACGTTCGAACGAGGATACCACACTCGGTATCATAAAAATAGATTTCGTTGACATTTTCGATGCAACAAGTCCCACCATATTTTATCTGTTAAAATTCTCATTTGTTACAACACTGAAACATTAAACAGAAAATTAAATCGTCAATTTATACTTAATTCTTGCGGTGTATTTTTTTATTTTAGAATATACGTGATAGGATCTAGTTTAAGTGAAAATTTATTAGTGCTTGAGTTTGAGATGAAAAACTAATTGTAAAATTATGGTGAAGGACGAGTTGTAGTTCGAGAATAATAGGTTACAGGAAATGTGTAATATTGCGATGATAAGTGAGGTAATTCCGATGATAAAGGTACAATATTAAACGATTATTGTCCTAGAATCTAGAATAGAATTATTTATTCCAATAAACAGTGAGAGACGTAGACACTGCAATTTCTCACTCGACTCGATGAGTATATATGTGATGCTTATTTACCTGGCCCTCATCTTACGTCCACTTTAATTCTTACCTTCGTTTTCATTTCCGAGTCAAGAGGGCTCGACCATGGTCTCAGTATTCAGGAATTTAGGTCGCTTTCCAGTGACTTTTATACACAAAGTCCTTGGCAAAAAAGCTTTTAAGGAATTCCAGCATTTTTGAAGAGTCTCGTTTTTCTTTTTGATTATTTATAAATCTACAAAAAAGAGTGCATTTATTAAAAAATATCTCAGTTTACATAAATTCAAGACATCTTAAATTTTTAACATTATTAATTAATCATAATGCAATATACGAAATATTAAAAAATTGAATATTTACGTAATTCAGTTTGGTTGACTTTTTTCGATCGAAGAGTGAGACTCGAATGTTGGCCAAGTGCCAAAGAGAACACTTGAATGCCTCTTCGTGAAAAAATACATGTGGGATCTATATTTATCACAGAAATCTATTTTTGGAAATATACTTTTGCTTATACAACCAAGAAAGCTTATTATTTCACAAAAGCGGCAGACAATTGAGAATTTGAGTTTTAAGTAATTAAAAAACTGTTTTATTTCGTGTAATTAATATTTTTAGAATTTTAAATGAAGCATGGTTTCGAAAAATAGTTGAATTTTTTTGAATAGGTTTATAATTTTATTTTTACTATTTTTTGTGTTAAACAATAGCAAATTTTTAAATAGAGAAATTAAAGTGCATTCACATTGTGTCTGCCCCAACACAGACTGGCACTACTTGCTCGTCTAGCCAGAGAGACGATAAATGCCATGCAATGCTTGACAACCACCATCTTTACAGAAATACTACCCCTTTCAAAAATTCTTGTCATAAATTCGTGATGTTTTTTTTATCTTTATTTGAGATCATGAATAAGACACGATAATGCAATTTCCTCGTGAAAGTAAACTTTATCATGTAATACGAAGCTACTTTAAAGTTTAATCGATTTTGTCTACGATGAAAACTTGGAAGATTGTTTCGTCCTTAGAACAGGTATATTATTAGCTAAAATGACAAAAAAGACAAAAGTGGAAGGAGGGGAAAAAAGAAATTCATGAAACTAGGAGAAGACACTCAGTTAATGTCGCATTGTGGTACCAACTGCATAAGAAGTTAGATCGAATTTTTTCCCGAACTACATGTGTCGCAATTTTAAAATAAAAAGGCAATTTCAAGATGACAGAAGATATCGAAGATGCAAAAGTAAGAAAAATATTTTCCCTGCTTCCATACATTTTTAAAATATTATTAAACTTTTTTTTTTAAATCTGCAATTTAAAAAAAAATTATGTTTCCATTACTGCATACAAATAAAATAAAATTTTACTATTTGTTTCTTTCTGTAGCTAATTATAAGTTTACTAATTCATAGGAAAATTAAATATACAATATTATAACACATTTATGGACTCATTTATGATAATATCTCATTTTCAGATAATTTCATGTGTCAAGGGCATTTTTTTCTACTTACATAGTGTTTTGAGTAGATATTTACGCAAATTGATGTAAATTGATAAAATCCACACTCTCATTTTACTATATTTAGGCTGTATTTACATAGTATGAATTATTGATTTGCTTTAATAATTAACTGTCATTGATTCTAGTTTCCTTACTGTTAATGTTTATAACTGTACGTTGATAAATCATTTCTAATTAAACAATTTCAATAATAATTGAAAATTTTCTAATGTTCCTGTGGTATAAAATATAGAAACGTATAACAAATAAATTATTATAATTAATTTGAACAAATACAAATTTTTAACACCTTACTCAGAAATCAGCAGTCACAGGTTGATTTTCAACAAAGTTCCGATACGATGGAAACCATGGTGAGTTTAGAGGGTCGTACCAGCCACGAGAGAGAAACCCCCTCACTTCGCACCCCCTTATCACCTTCCATCGTCACCTTCTCTCTCACCTACCCTCTCCATCTCACCTTCTCTTTTCATCACGAGCCGATAGTCCCGAATATTCTCTTTCTTCATCCAGTCAAATTCTCACCTCTTCTAAGGAATTTAACAACAACGCTTTATCCTTTTTAACAATAATAATTTGGTGCATAATATAACAATCAAAATGTTTGTTCAAGGACCACAAATGGTCCATGAGAAATCGGATAATTCCGAAGAAGTTAGTGACGAAGAAGTTACTGGTGATATTCTCCAGGTTGACATTTGTTCATATTTTTTTTTTCCTATCTTAAAAAAGTGGTGTAACGAAATGTTCTTGAAACCTCTTGAAACCCTTTAAAAATCCATAAATCTCTTGATATCCCATAAATTTTATGATTACGTTCGAAATAATTTTAAATTCTACAAAAAATTCTATAAAATCTTTTAAAAATCATAAAAATTCTAAATTCTAAATTCTCTTAAAATTCCTCAAAATTTAAGGAAAAAATTTGAAGTCGCCTAAAACTCCTAGAAGTGTCTCTTCTAAATATATTATTAGAAAATGATATAATTTAGTAAAAAATAATTATGTGACTCGATTTACTTTCTTTTGTACATTAATAATCGCTAAAATATACAAATGTGACTAAAATTTTAGAAAAGACGAGAAGAATGCGAGAGGAAAGCTCGAAGGGGGGAAATGGACCCCCGTCTGGAATTTGCATTCCAATTATTAGTGGATGCAACAGGACTTCCTCGTCATGATGTCATGGATCATGTTTTCGAAGGAGACATGTTGGATGAAATCAATCAGTTATTCCTGCCACATATGAAGGCAACCCTCATGTGGTATTATCAAGAAGTCGATGAGCCGGAAGTTCCTCGCATCACAGAGATTGTATTAATATCATTAATTATTCCTTATTAACCAATTAATTAAAAAGAACCAATCGTTAATTATATTTTGAAGGTCCCAGCTAAAACAACTGCATCCAGACCTCCAGGAAACACAGCTGCACCAAAAGTTAAGGAAATTAAGGAACCAAAAGACCCCCCGAAAAAAAAATTGTTCCTAACTGATGGGTGGCAAGTTCCCTGTACAGGAATCTGCGTTTACATGTTTCGGTAATCTTTTCATTCCAGTCTGACTTTAAAATACTTTACTGTATTGTATTTAACTTTTAAATTGAAGAAATTGTTTTTAAATCATTCTAGAATCAACGTGGCGAAACAACTACCAGAAGAGGGTTTCCAAAAAGATTTATATACAGGCATGATAGACACAAAAAAAGTGGGGGTGATACCATCTATTCAAAGAATAGTGGAATTTGTTTTTATGGATGCACTTGCCCATCCTGGAGTTGAGGATGAGGATGACTGCCCCATGATTAAAAGCCTTTTACTTCCTGGCCTTCGATCCTTTTGTAGTGCCCTAAAAGGTAATCTGTAGAAACTTATTTCTTCCTCTGTAGATTCGAATCTTGACAAATTCTTCAAGAATATAAAATTCTAGTATGTGAGGAAGTTGCCCGTGAAGGTAGCATCTTCGATGATGGAGAGTCGATGATGGATGGAGTCCACAATTTCGAGGAAGCAAAAGCCTTCGTTGCAAATGCTCAGGCTGCAGCGAAAGTGGAAGAACGAGTGAGAACCTGGACGAAGAAATTAAAAGATTTTATGCTCGAGAGTAAACAGGTCAGAAGAGAAAACGACAGCTCGGGTCCTCAACAAGAACTGGAGTATTGGAAGCGAAGAGGGGCACAATTCAGTCAACTTGTTGGCAGATTGCAGGTTCTGTAAATAGAATTAAGAACAAAAATCATGTTATTCCAATTAAATTGTTGAAATTCAATCGTCTTTAGGAACATGAAGTTAGAATGTCTCTTTTGTGTCTGCAAGTGATGAGGTCAAAGTTGATAAAGGACTGGGTCGATGCTGAGGATGAGGTCACTTACTGCTTTAATGAAGCCAAAGATAATGCAAAGTTCATCCAAGCTTTGGAGAAATGCTGTCATTGCTTGTATCTTGATGATCCTGTATGTAGCACTTCAGAAGGCAAAATGAAATTTGACACAGAGTTAAATAGATGTTATAATAAGACAATAGATGTTATAAGATTTTATGACATCCGTAGGTGAAAATGAGAGACTCTTTGGTATCTCTTCTGCAAACAGTGAGGCTGATCTATAGCGTCTCTAGATACTACAACACTTCAGAAAGAACGAGTTCTTTGATGGTAAAAATCACTAACCAGATGATTGCAGCTTGTAGAGATTATGGGACTAAAAGAGGGCGAGAAAATGTTTGGAGCCAGGAAAGAGATGTTGCAAGACAGAGGCTGAAACATTGTTTGAGATTAAATAAGTAAGATCAGACCTGATTTTATTTCTTAGGGATTTAGTTGTTAGGATTAGCTTAAATGAATCTATCGTTTGTAGAGCCTACAGGGAAACCTACAGATTAGTTCGTTGCTCTCCAGCAATTACGGAACAGGAATTTGCTTTTTCCGAAACTCAAGTCTTTGGAAGATTCGATTCCTTCTGTGCAAGGATTAAAAAGATCCTGACAATGTTCGACCTTATTGAAGACTATCAAGGGTTGTTCAAAAGAAGAATGGAAGGATTATTACTAGGAGAAGGTGTTTTAATATTTTTTCTACATATAATTCAAATTCTAAACGTTTCATCTAATAAGGTTCATCTAATCTAAGATTCATTTATAAAAATACTTTATATTTTAAGCTTTGGATGAAGCGATCAATACCTTTGAAGAAGCCAAGAAAATTGCTACCAGCAAGTCTTATGACTACTTAGATCCCAGAAACCTCGAGTTTGACAAAGACTACGATATATTTATGACCAAAACTGATGCTTTGAAGAAGGACATTGGACAAATTATTGAGAAAAACTATGCTGATGTTTGGGAAACACCGCAAGGTATTCGTTTCCTGACGCGTTTTGAAAATGTGAGTCAACTCTTTTGGAAAATAAGTTACAGGATTAGAATTAGATAGTGAGAAGGTATTTTCTTCTTAAAGGTTAGTGAGAAAATCCCATTAACGAAGCTAGATGAGAAATACACTTTAGTAGTTCGTTATTGCGACAAGGAAGTAGAGAGGATATTAAAACTCTTCAAAAGACAAAGAGATGATCCACCTTTGCCAAGACACTTGCCACCCATTGCAGGAAGACTAACCTGGGCCAATTCCCTAAAGTAAAACTCAAATTCGAAATCTATTTATATTTAAAATAAGCTAGAACTCATAAATATTTATTCCATTACCATTAGAGTTCATCTGGATGATCTAGCAAACTCTGTTTCCAACCATCCGGTCTTGAAAACTTTACCAATAACAGCGGACCTGATAAGAAGATACAATCATGCTACGTCTGTTTTATCGCAGTACCAAACTGACATTGCTGAAGTTTGGACACATCAGAATTCATGGGTTATTGAAGAGTGTCTAAAAAAGTTAGTACCTTCATTAGTATAATGGTAGAAAATATTCTAACGAAATAAAATTCCATACAGACCCCTACTAGCTATTGACCGAGAGTCTGGAAAAGTCAAGGTCAACTTAGAAGGTCGTATCCTACTTCTTCTCAGAGAGTCTGATTGTCTCGCAAAGCTGAATTTAGAATTGCCAGTTGTAGCTTTGACGATCCTTGCCAAAAGGGATCACTTTACGCTGATCAATGATTCTCTGCAGTTGTTGATAGAAGAATTTGTAGCGACTTCCAGAATAGTCAAACTGGAAGTAAGGCCACTTTTGCTACCACATCTTGTTCGTGTCTCTTCTTTATTAGGACCTGGTCTTGATTCTCTGACATGGACGAAATCCGAGTGGAAGACATTTTGTCAAAATACTCGAGAACAGATTAAGACTTTTGATGTTCTCATCACTCGAGTCCATGATGTCTATACGAACAGGTATTATCATGAAGAATTCAGCTTCTTTAATATGATGATCTAATTCTGATGATCTAAATTTAATGATCTAATGCTGATGATCTAATTCTTCTTAGGATTCTACAAGTTTTGACAAGCATGCAGAAAATCACTCTGCATGCTTTGCCTGAGGATCAACCATGGAGTGTGGAAAGCTTTATAGAAAAAATAGAAGAAACTTGTAGAATAGCTGCTGAAGACTTGAATCGAAAGAGTAAGATGGTGGAAGAAGCTGTCGAGGAGGTACTGGAACTGGTTAAGAATGCAGCTACTGCTTTTAAAGACACTCTAGAATCGAGGCAGTTTGATTTGATGAATAAAGAATGTGAGTCTCAAGAAGGCAGCAATGAAACATCACAGCAACAGCAAGATTGGTCTCTTGTTTGGGCCTGTTTTGATGATCCACATCAGTTGTTATCAACCCCAGGAGGTGGGTTATCGAAGGGAATGCAGGAATTGGTACGAAATGCAGTCAGTGAAATGAGAAGGTACTATTCAAGAAAAGTCGTTGATGTTTTAATCAAAGTCACAAGAAATTCGCTAGATGCAATTAGAAAGAGATTCACTATTGAAACAGACTCAGGTAAAGCTCCTTTTATCTTTTACTGTTCTTATATAATTTACATCAAATGGTAAACTTAGAAATAATTTTGCAGAAAAACCAGCCCAACCAGTATTTTTACTTCACGCAACTCTGATGATACCATCAGTGATTGTCAGGCCAAGTCTAGATGAGGTTCAAGAAGCCTTGACATCCACAGGAAAAACTATAGCCGGAGTAGCAAAAGGTGTATCACAGTGGAATGCTGGTGGATCCAAAAATTGTGACAAGGTAGGATTTTGATGATGAAGCTACTTCTTACAAAGGATATTTTGATCACCTAAATTCTGATCACCTAATTCTATCTATCCAGACCTATTGGCGCAGTTTTCCTTGGACACCCAAGAGGAACCTGGTTGACATTGTCACAAAAGCCAAAGTTGATGCAGAAAAACGAGAAAAAGAGAATCCCGAAGACCCAAAAGCCAGGAGAAGACGACTCTACAAAATATCTTCTGAGGAAAGACCTGCGTTTCCGGTTCAACAAAGAAATTTTCATGGTCTAGTTATGGAAAATAAGGAAATTGTAAAAATGTTGGGACTCTTGAGTTCCTGTACCCTGGAATTACGTCAAGACCTTGTTGATTTCATGGAACGATGGAAGCCCTACAAGTTCTTGTGGAAGAATGAAAAGAGTGTCCGCGAATTATTGCAGACATCCTTGACTGATTTTGAAACCATGTTGAGGAAACATGGGGAACTTGAAGATAAACTGGCCACTGAACCAGACACGGTGATACTGGGTTCATCTATAGCAATATCGACGGAGAAATTAAAGTATGGTCTGTATACAGACATCAAAGGATCCACTCACAAGATAGGCCAAGCAATAAAAAAGAAATACCGAAGAGAAATGGAGTACGTCTATGCCGTGATAAATGAAATGGAACGCAAGTTGGACCGACAAATCCGGGATCTTGATGATGTGCGATTGATAATGGACACCTTGAAGAAGATTCGAGAACAGGAAGTTGATATGGAGTTAAAGATCGAGCCCATCGAAGAGGCTTTTAATATAGTAACAAGATACGATATACCAGTTGATCGAGAATGTCTCGAACAGGTTGACAACCTTAGGTACACGTGGCAACAACTCCAGGCACGAGCCCTTGATAGTCACGTCCTCTTGTTAACTCTTCAACCTCAATTCGAGGAAGAGTTAAGAAACAATCTGGAAAAATTCAGAATCGATAATGAGGCTTATTGTGAAGAGTACAGGCAGTCAGGCCCCATGCAAGCTGGTCTAACTCCCAGGGAAGCATCAGACAGACAAATCCTCTTCCAAAATAGGTTTGATGGAATGTGGAGAAAATTGCAAACCTACCAAAGTGGGGAAGAACTTTTTGGACTGCCAACAACAGATTATCCGGAGTTGTCTCAGATTAGGAAGGAACTTAATCTTCTACAGAAGTTGTACAAGTTGTATAATGATGTTATCGATAGAGTCAGCAGTTACTATGATATTCCATGGGGTGAGGTAAGATAGTTTCCTAAAGTTTCTGTTCCTAAAGTTCTTTTCTCAACGTATCTGAAAAGTCTATAATTCTTAAAAGTCTATAAATTCATTAATCTTGTAGGTAAACATAGAAGAAATAAACAACGAGCTGATGGAGTTCCAAAATCGGTGTAGAAAGCTTCCAAAGGGTTTGAAAGAATGGCCTGCATTTTTTGCCTTGAAGAAGACCATTGATGACTTTAATGACATGTGTCCTTTGCTCGAATTGATGGCAAACAAGGCTATGAAGCCTCGTCACTGGCAGAGAATAGTTGAAGTGACAGGTCACACTTTTGACCTTGAGAGTGAAGGATTTTGTCTGAAAAACATCCTAGAAGCTCCGTTACTGAAGTACAAAGAAGACATAGAAGATATTTGTATATCAGCCATGAAAGAGAAGGATATAGAAGCTAAACTGAGACAAGTGGTGAACGAGTGGTCATCTCATGAGTTGACATTCATGACCTTCAACAACAGAGGAGAACTGTTGCTTAGAGGAGACACAACTGCTGAGACAATAGGTCAATTGGAGGATAGTCTGATGATTTTGGGATCACTTATGTCCAATCGTTACAATGCACCATTTCGGAAACAGATTCAACAATGGCTTGGCGATTTGTCGAACACAAATGAAATTTTGGAAAGATGGCTTCTGGTTCAAAATATGTGGGTTTATCTTGAAGCTGTCTTTGTTGGAGGTGATATCGCAAAGCAATTGCCCAAGGAGGCCAAAAGATTTAGCAAAATTGATAAGAGTTGGCAGAAAATCATGCAAAGGGCTCATGAGACACCAGGAGTTGTTCCTTGTTGTGTTGGTGATGATTTGTTGAAACAACTTCTACCCCACTTGCAAGAGCAACTGGAACTTTGTCAAAAGTCCCTTAGTGGGTTAGTATTTCTTATTCGTAGTTCCAAATAACCAACAGTGTTTTAATCATCTTTTGATCTTTCAGATACCTAGAAAAAAAACGAATGATGTTCCCAAGATTCTTCTTTGTCAGTGATCCAGCTTTACTTGAAATTCTGGGCCAAGCTTCGGACTCCCACACAATTCAGAACCATCTGCTCTCAATTTTTGACAACACCCGATTTGTCAAGTTCCATGATATTGAGTACAATAAGATGATGGCCATCATATCTTCTGAAGGAGAAATTATAGTTGTAAGATATCAGTTAAAGATTAACAATTGTAATATTTACGATTAAAGATATTATTATAATACTCAAATCTTTTCAGCTTGAAAGAGCTGTGAGAGCTGAAGGATCAGTCGAAACCTGGTTGATGCAACTTTTGCAGACTTCTCAGCAATCGCTACACTCGATTATTCGACAAGCTAACACTATGATAAATGATCAGAATTTTAATCTTCTTGTATTTCTAGATAAGATGCCTGCTCAAGTAGGCATCTTAGGGATACAAATGATATGGACGAGAGATGCAGAGCTGGCCTTGATGCAAGCGAGAGCAGACAAAAAAGTCATGGGAGAAACGAACAATAGATTTTTGGAACTTTTGAATACTCTGATTGATCAGACGACTAGAGATTTGACAAAAATTGATAGAACGAAGTTCGAAACACTGATTACGATTCACGTTCATCAGCGTGATATTTTTGATATCTTGGTATGCTTTTTTTAAAGTAAATCATCTTTTAATAAAATTAATTATGAAGTTTATAAATATAAATGATTCACCTTCCTTACAGTGTCGAATAAACGTCCGTTCAGTAAATGACTTCGAATGGTTGAAGCAGTGTCGATTCTATTTTAAAGAAGACCTTGACAAGACTGCTATCCATATCACTGACGTTCAATTCGTTTATCAGAATGAGTATCTTGGATGTACTGAGCGATTGGTCATCACGCCATTAACAGACAGGTTTTTTAAAATTCTTCTCTCCTAAAAAATACAATATTTTCTTTTAGTTATTTAATTAATAATATTTAATTTAATCTTTAATAACAGATGTTATATAACTCTGGCACAAGCTTTGTCGATGTCAATGGGAGGTTCTCCTTGTGGGCCAGCTGGAACAGGAAAAACTGAAACAGTTAAAGACATGGGAAAGACCTTAGCAAAGTACGTTGTGGTCTTCAATTGTTCTGATCAGATGGATTACAGAGGACTCGGACGTATTTATAAAGGACTAGCCCAGAGTGGATCTTGGGGTTGCTTTGATGAATTCAACAGAATAGAGCTTCCAGTTCTCTCGGTAGCTGCTCAACAAGTAGCAGTTGTTCTGGCTGCGAAGAAAGAGAAGAAAAAACAGTTTTTATTTACTGACGGTGATCAAATTGACATGTGTCCTGAATTGGGTATATTTATCACTATGGTATATCAATTCTCTTCCACACCTAAGACTGTTTGAATGTTTTGATTTCAATTTTTAGACTCGAAACACTATTTGCTTATTTCTAGAATCCAGGATACGCTGGTAGGAAAGAGTTACCAGAAAATTTGAAGATACAATTTCGAACAGTAGCTATGATGGTACCAGATAGGCAAATCATCATCAGAGTGAAGCTTGCCAGCTGTGGTTTTCTGGAAAACATTACCCTGGCTCGAAAATTCTATACTCTTTATAAGTTGTGCGAAGAACAGTTGACAAAACAAGTCCATTATGATTTTGGATTGAGGAACATACTTTCGGTTCTCAGGACCTTGGGGGCTTCGAAGAGAGTTAACTCGAAAGACTCTGAAAGTACAATAGTCATGAGGGTTCTGAGGGATATGAACCTTTCGAAGTTGATTGGTAATTACTGATGTGGAAATATCATTTGAGTAAAAATATAAAATATAGAACTAGAAAAAATGTTACTTTATAGATGAGGACGAGCCACTCTTTATATCTTTGGTAGCTGATCTATTCCCTAATCAGGCACTTGAGAAAACAGTCTATCCCGAATTGGAAGCAGCGATTGATCATCAAGTTGAAGAAGCTGGACTTATTTATCATCCACCTTGGGTTCTGAAATTAATTCAGTTATACGAGACACAAAGGGTCAGACATGGAATTATGACTCTGGGTCCAACTGGAGCTGGAAAAACAACTTGCATTCACATCCTTATGAAGGCGTTAACACAATGTGGAGATTCTCATAGGTACAGATAGATTGGAAACTATCAATTCCATACAAAATATATATAATTTCAACTCATTTAATTTTGCAGAGAAATGAGGATGAATCCAAAAAGTATAACAGCTGCACAAATGTTTGGAAGACTCGATGTGGCAACAAATGACTGGACAGATGGGATCTTCTCAGCCTTGTGGAGAAAGACTTTAAAACTGAAACCTGGAGAACATGTTTGGCTAGTCTTGGATGGACCAGTTGATAGTATATGGATCGAGAACTTGAACTCCGTTTTAGATGATAACAAGACCTTAACTTTAGCCAATGGCGATAGACTATCAATGGCTCCAACCTGTAAAATTATATTTGAGCCTCATAACATCGACAATGCTAGTCCTGCAACTGTATCCCGAAATGGAATGGTCTACATGAGTTCTTCAGGTTTAGACTGGAATCCAGTTGTTACAGCTTGGCTTAGAGGACGAACACCTTTGGAGCAAGAAGTCTTTGAAAAATCTTTTGAGGAATCTTTTGTTCAGGTACTAATACCAGAAAGTATATTCAATCTAATTGAACTAACCAGCTACAAATTCTTCCAAACTTTACATTAATTTTTCAGGTATACACTTGGATAACGCAAAACGTGGTCCTGGCTATCAAAGTTTTAGAATGTAATATGGTGAGACAGATACTGTGTCTTCTGGAAGGGTTAGTACCTCCTGAAATTGAAGTAGAAGATGAGGAAGATGAAGAGGAAGCAGAGAAATCTAAGCCACAGCCAATGACTCCAGAACAATTGCGACGTTTTTACGTTTTTGCTTTAGTTTGGGGTATTGGTGCACTTCTAGAAACTGCTGACAGGCTAAAGTTTGATGAATTCCTACGAGGTAACCTTGAATCTTTAGACCTTCCAAAATCGGAAAAGTACCCAAAAGCTACGGTATTTGACTTCTTGGTGAATGAGAAGGGGAAATGGGATACTTGGAACAGCTTGGTGACGAATTATGCTTATCCAGATTATGCGACACCAGATTACAGCAGTATCTTGGTTCCAATAGTAGATAATGTCAGAATTCAATATTTGATTGACTTAATTGGCCGGCAGGATAGAGCGGTATTGCTGACTGGTGAGCAAGGTTCAGCAAAAACAGTAATGTTGAAAGCCTACATGAAGAAATCGAACCCAGAAACTACTTTGGGTAGATCTTTCAATTTCAGCTCTGCCACTACACCTTATCAATTCCAGAAGACTATTGAAAGCTATGTTGAGAAACGAATGGGTAACACATTTGGTCCTCCAGGTGGTAAGAAGATGTTGGTTTTTATTGATGACATCAACTTGCCACAGATAAATGAGTGGGGGGATCAAATCACGAATGAGATTGTTAGACAGACTATGGATATGAAGGGTTTCTATTCATTAGAGAAACCAGGAGATTTTACAAGCATAGTTGATGTAACATTTTTGGGAGCAATGGGCCAACCAGGTGGTGGGAGGAATGATATTCCATCTAGGTTGAAAAGGCAGTTCTGCATCTTCAATTGTACATTGCCTAATGATACTTCGATAGATCGAATTTTCAGTGTCTTGGGTGAAGGGCATTATAATTCCAAAAGAGGATTTTCCTTAGAAGTTAGGAATCTCGTGAAGAAGCTGATACCACTAACGAGAGTTTTATGGCAAAGAACTAGAGCGACTTTGTTGCCAACACCTGCAAAGTTTCATTACGTTTTCAGCTTGAGAGACTTGTCAAGAATCTGGCAAGGAATGGTTGGGACACTTTCGACTGTTATTGAAAAGGAGAGCATCTTAATGTTACTTTGGAAACACGAGTGCACGAGAGTCTTCAGTGATAGGTTCACTTTGATAGGAGATAAGAATTGGTTTGATAAAGAACTGATTCAAGTTGTCAAAGATAATTTAGGGGAATCTTATGTTGAAATGATTGGTCCGAATCCTGCTTTCGTAGACTTTATGAGGTACGTTGTTTTAATCGAGAATTGATAGTAATATTCGAATTAATTGTCTATTCTTTCAGAGATGCACCAGAGCCAACAGGAGAGGAAGGAGAAGATGCAGACATGGAACTTCCAAAAGTCTACGAACCAGTTTATGATCACCAGGTGCTGAGAGACAGATTAGAAATGTTCCTCTCCCAATTCAATGAAATGCAGAGAGGATCAGGCATGGATCTTGTCTTCTTCCCAGATGCTATGCTCCATCTTGTCAAAATTTCAAGAGTGATTCGACATCCTAGAGGAAACGTGATGCTGGTAGGCGTCGGTGGATCTGGAAAACAAAGTTTGACGAAACTTTCTTCATTCATTGCTGGTTATAAGACATTCCAAATTACCCTAACAAGGTCGTACAACGTTGCCAATTTCCTAGAAGATCTTAAGTTTCTTTATCGAACTTGTGGAGGACAAGGCAAGGGAACAACATTCATTTTCACAGACTTGGATATAAAAGAGGAAGGATTTTTAGAGTACTTAAACAACATCTTGAGTTCTGGTGTCATTAGCAACCTCTTCACTAGAGATGAACAGGCTGAGATAATTTCTGAACTCACGCCATCCTTAAAACGCGAGAACCCCAAAAGGACTCTGAATAATGAAATTGTCATGGAGCACTTTTTACAGAGGACCTGCCAGAATCTCCACGTTGTATTTTGTTTTTCCCCAGTAGGGGAGAAGTTTAGAAATAGGGCTCAAAGATTTCCAGCCCTTATTTCCGGTTGCACGATAGACTGGTTTCAACCATGGCCTCGCGATGCTTTGATTTTGGTGGCACATCATTTCCTCCATGATTTTGAAATTGCTTGTACAGCTGACGTTAAAGCCCAACTAGTTAATGCTCTTGGTTCAATACAAGATGTTGTTGCTAAAACCTCAACTGAGTATTTCCAAAGATTTCGAAGAGCCACACATGTAACTCCCAAGTCGTACTTAAACTTCATTGGAGGATACAAAAACATCTATCATATGAAGCAACATGAGTTGGGAGAAGGAGCCAAAAGAATGGACACCGGATTAGCAAAGTTAGAAGAAGCTTCCATATCGGTGGAATTATTAAAAAGAGACTTGGCAGTCATGGAACAGGAACTTGTACAAGCTTCAGAGAAAGCAGAGTCTGTTTTGTTAGAAGTCACTGAAAGAGCGATGCAAGCTGAGACTTTCAAGAACCAGGTGCAGAAGGTGAAGGAAAAGGCTGAGCAGCTTGTGGCTTGTATAGCAGATGAGAAGGCTATAGCTGAACAGAAACTGGAAGCTGCTAAGCCAGCTTTGGAAGAAGCTGAAGCTGCTCTAAACACCATTAAACCAGCTCACATAGCAACAGTTCGAAAACTGGGTAGACCGCCTCATCTAATCATGCGAATCATGGACTGCGTCCTCATCCTTTTCCAAAGAAAAATTGGTTCAGTTGTGCCAGATCCTACAGCACAGTGTCCAAAGCCATCTTGGGCAGAATCCTTGAAAATGATGGCCAGTGCGACGTTTTTGCTTCAACTACAAAACTACCCAAAGGATATCATCAACAACGAAATGGTGGAGTTTCTACAACCCTATTTTAAAATGGAGGATTACAATATGGAAATGGCAAGACGTGTTTGTGGTGACGTGGCTGGTTTGCTTTCCTGGACAAAAGCCATGGCATTTTTCCACTCAGTGAACAAGGAAGTTCTTCCTCTAAAAGCAAACCTAACACTTCAGGAAGCTAGATTGAAAATAGCTATGGATGATTTAGCAGATGCTGAAAGAGAGTTATCGGAAAGAGAAATGGCTTTGCAGGCTGTTAAGCAGCAGTATGATTCAGCAGTTTCAGAAAAGCAAAGGTTGACAGAAGCAGCAAACGTTTGTCTTCGGAAGATGACGGCTGCAACTGCTCTGATTAATGGACTGGGTGGGGAGAAGATAAGATGGACTGAACAGAGCAAGGAATTCAAGGTTCAGTTAGGTCGACTAGTAGGAGATGTTCTCTTAGCGACTGGTTTTCTATCCTATTGTGGACCTTATAATCAACAGTACAGAGCTGGGTTAGTCACTTCATGGATGGAGATCCTCACCACTAGGACGATTCCTTTCACTTTGAACCTGAATATAACAAACATGTTGGTCGATTCAGCTACTGTTTCTGAGTGGACCCTCCAGGGTTTACCAAATGATGAACTATCGGTTCAAAATGCTCTCATAGTAACGAAATCCTCATCTTATCCTTTGCTAGTTGATCCTCAAAATCAAGGAAAGATGTGGGTGAAAAATAAAGAGTCTGCTAATGAGCTGCAAATCACTTCACTCAATCACAAGTATTTCCGAACTCACTTAGAAGATAGCTTGTCTTTAGGTAGACCTCTTCTAATAGAAGATGTTGCAGAGGAATTAGATCCTGTCATTGACAATGTTCTCGAAAAAAATTTTATCAAATCTGGATCCATCGAAAAGGTCATAGTTGGCGATAAGGAATGCGATGTTATGCCTGGATTTATGCTTTACATCACCACAAAACTTCCGAATCCAGCTTACAGTCCAGAAATATCAGCGAAGACTTCTATTATTGATTTTACTGTGACCATGCAAGGGTTGGAGGATCAGCTACTGGGACGAGTGATACTGATGGAAAAATCCGATTTGGAAGCTGAAAGAGTGGCCCTGTTCGAATCAGTGATGACTAATCAGAGATCCATGAAGGAACTTGAGAGTACCTTACTCCACAGGCTGACTTCATCAGAAGGCTCTCTAGTTGATGATGAAGCTTTGATAAATGTTTTGCAAGAAACCAAATCCACAGCTGAGTCAGTCAACGAAAAACTTCAGGTTTCAGCTTTAACTGAGAAGAAAATCACAGTGGCTAGAGAAGAATTCAGAGCAGTTGCTGCTCGAGGTTCGATCCTTTACTTCTTGATCGTTGAAATGAGCAACGTGAATGCCATGTATCAGAATTCTTTAAAACAGTTCCTCACCATATTTGACAATTCAATAACAAAATCCACAAAAAGTTCCATAACCAGCGAACGAATAGACATCATATTACGCCATCTAACTTATGAAGTTTGGGCATTTACCTTAAGAAGTCTTTACGAAAGACACAAATCCCTGTTTACTCTGATGCTTGCGATGAAAATAGACTGTCATCGTGGTATTATTTCTCATTCAGAGTTCATGGCCTTCATTAAAGGTGGAGCTTCTCTGGATCTGAATGCAGTAGCCCCAAAACCCTTCAGATGGATCCTGGACATCACGTGGCTGAACCTTGTAGAAATTAGCAAATTGGACGTCTTTTCCGAAGTGCTAACCAAGATTGAATTTAGCGAAAAGGAATGGCGACATTGGTACGAGAAGGAAAAACCAGAAGAGGAGGATCTTCCTTGTGGATATCAGAAGAGTTTGGATGTATTCCGGAAGCTTTTGATGATTAGGTCCTGGAGTCCGGATCGAACTCTTTCTCAAGCTAAGAAATACGTTATAGAATCCTTAGGCAAAGAATATGGCGACGCGAAAATTCTAGATTTGGAAGCCACGTGGCTTGAATCTGAACCACGAACGCCTCTTATTTGTATTTTATCAATCGGGTCGGATCCAAGTCCTCAGATCACTGTTTTGGCTAAACAGAAAGCAGTTCGTGAGTATAGTAATTGCTTGTTAGAGAATTAATTGAAAAAGATATTTCATTGTGAAATTTTTTGTAGAGTTGAGATCAGTCTCCATGGGTCAAGGTCAAGAATATCATGCGAGGCGGATGATCAACGATGCGATGAACGAAGGTGGTTGGGTCCTTTTGCAAAATATTCACTTATCGCTTCCTTTCTGTACTGAAGTGATGGATGCTCTCGTCGAAACTGACACCATTCACGAATCCTTCAGGCTTTGGATGACTACTGAAGTTCATCCACAGTTTCCAATTGGATTGTTGCAGGTCTGGAACATTAAGATTTGGTCTTATATTTTGAAGATGATTTTTTATCAGTTTTTTTATCGGCTTGAACTAATTTCAGATGGCTATCAAGTTCACAAATGAGCCACCACAGGGTATAAGAGCCAGTTTGAAAAGAACTTATCAGGGAGTTACTCAAGATACTCTTGACTATAGTACCCAACCGCAATGGCCTCCTCTTCTTTATGCTGTTGCCTTTTTACACACAGTTGTGCAAGAAAGAAGAAAGTTTGGTCCACTTGGTTGGAACGTACCTTACGAATTCAACCAAGCAGATTTTGCTGCTTCTGTCCAGTTTATCCAGAATCATTTGGATGACATGGATCCTAAGAAGGGAGTTTCTTGGCCTACTGTTTGCTACATGTTGGGAGAAGTAATGAATATTAGTCTTAATATTTGAAATCAAGCATTTCTACAATTCACAAAGTTATTTCATGTCTGTTAAGGTTCAATACGGAGGAAGAGTCACTGATGACTTCGATAAACGTCTCCTAACAACCTTCACTCACGTTTGGTTTTGCGATGTACTACTCCGTCCAGGATTTGAGTTTTACAGAGGCTACAAAGTACCCCAAACTCGAAATCTCCAAGGCTACGTTGATTATATAAATAATCTCCCAGGGAATGACACGCCGGAGGTTTTTGGGCTGCATCCCAATGCAGATATAACTTATCAGATAAACACAGCAAAAGGTATCTTGGATACGATTCTGAGTGTCCAACCCAAAGAAGGTGGGGCTCAAGGAGGTGAAACTAGGGAAAGTATTGTTTATAGACTAGCTGATGATATGTTGGCTAAATTACCGAAACAGTACAATTCTTTTGAAGTCAAAGAGGCTCTTCAGAGAATGGGACCTTTGCTGCCGATGAACATCTTCTTACGGCAGGAAATAGACAGGTATTAAAATAATAAAACATCTTTGGCTAAAGAATACTGATCAGCTAACTGGATTGTAATTTTCAGGATCATGAAAGTTATCAAAGAGGTGCAAACAACCTTGACGAATCTAAGATTAGCAATTGATGGTACGATAGTGATGAGTCAGAATTTGCGGACCTCTTTAGATGCAATGTACGATGCTAGAATTCCTGACAAGTGGTCGAAAATTTCTTGGGAATCAGCAACCTTGGGTTTTTGGTATACAGAATTATTGGAAAGGGATTGGCAATTCAGACAATGGTGTAATAATGGAAGACCAACTGCTTTCTGGATGACGGGATTCTTTAATCCTCAAGGATTTTTAACGGCAATGCGACAGGTTGGCACACAAAATTGTTAACTGAGAAACTATTGATCATCAGTGACGAAAATTTGTAAGGCTTTTTAAAAATATTATTTTTAGGAAGTAACGAGAGCACATAAGGGCTGGGCATTAGATTCAGTAGTTCTTCAAAATCTCATAACACGATATAATAAAGAAGATATTAAAGAACAGCCACAAGAAGGAGTTTACGTTCACGGATTATTTCTTGAGGGCGCTTCTTTGGACCGAAAAAGTGGAAAACTCGTCGAAAGTAAACCAAAAGTACTTTACGAACAAATGCCAGTAATTTACATTTATGCGATTAACACAACAGCTGGTAAAGATCCGAAATTGTACGAATGTCCAATTTACAGAAAACCTCAAAGGACAGATCAAAAATACGTAGGGTCGATTGATTTTGAAACGGATCACAATCCAAGGCATTGGACGCTAAGAGGTGTAGCATTGTTATGTGATATTAAATAAAATCTTTAAGTAGAGAAAATAATAGTCTTCACGGATGACTCTTTATTTGGATATTTAATAATATCTAATAATTGTATCAGCATAAAGGAACAGTAAAGACCTCATGTTACTTAGACTCTTTGAATTTCCATAAAACTTTTTGAATGTAAGTTTCATCAGTTCACGACCAAATTCATTAGGCAGTTAGGCGACTTACTTTTTAACACTATTTAAAAAACGCAGTGATTGTATACAAAAATTAATTTCTTTTTATAACAAAATATACTTAAATAATATTATTTTTTACAATAGTGACAGACATACATTTGTCAAATCTTATTTACTTTATGTATAATTACACTTAGGTATCCTATCAATAACCAACCATACAATTTATTAAAAAAAAAAAACTAATAAACAAATCAGTAGCACCTAAAATTTTAAAATGAAAGATTTACAATTTTAATTTCTTACAATTTATTGTACAATTTGGATGTATATATGTATTACTTTTCTGCACCTTTAAGGGTGTTGAATTAAAGCCCTAAGTAAATATTTTTACGATCTGTAGTGGTCCACATTTTTAAAATAGAAATTAGATAGAAAATCTTTTCGCTTTATAGTCACATTTCAATTTTGGACAAAGAGCGAAAATGTATCTAATTTTAATACTCATTAAGTTGAATAAAGGAAATTGGATTTTGATATTAGAACTTGAACTAAACTATTAAACTTGATTAACCTTGAAGGAAAATGAAAAATCAGTTGTTGTTTCACGATAACAAAGTAAATAAAACTTGTAAAATTTTCTTCATACCGTTCCATTCAGCCTGGTGTTTTAATTTCGCTGCACCAATTTCCACAATATCAGGATTCGTAGAAATCTGTACTAGCACTAGACACCTCTTCGAAGACAACGTTTCCATACTCCTACTAAAGTAAGTCATATTTAAAGACTTTAATACGTCAATAAATTTTTGCCTCGCATCTTCTACAACTTCTTCTGTGACATCGTCTCGTGCTACATTTACAAACTCGTTCAAATCGTTTAGATTATTTAATAAGGAATCAAGAGTGCCACTCTCGTTCAAACTCATCTTTAAATAAACATGATATTTTTCCAGTTTGATCCCCAAGTTTATTTTCTTCGAGGGCATTTTGGTAAGAGCTGAATATCGATCCAAGGCCTTATTGTTCACGAGATCTAATGTTTCTTGTTCGTTGACCATATCGACATCATCTGACTTTGGTAAGTCTACAACGACGTCTTGAATTTTCTCCAACATTTTTCTTGCAGCTTCGTGTTTGGCCTGCTTCTTTGTTGTAGCGATGCCTTCTTCCATGAATGTGGAGACGTGGCATCTGATGGTGAAAATTCTGGCGTGAGGCGGACCGACATCGCTAACTTCTTCATATTCCGGTGGTTGAAGGTTGTTATCGCAGCATAATGTCTGCAAATCAAGAGAATAAATATATAAATATAGTTAAAATTTAGCGAAAACGACAAAAAAATGTGGTTGTGTGGAAAATTTAAATGTTTCTTGTCCTTAGCAAGAAATCCTTGTCACTTCAATTACATGTATTTTAACTAGGGCTAATTGTTGGTTCTAAAAAACAACTTTGATTTTTACTAACTGTCAAGGCTCCAATAGCGTTTAAGAATGGCACATCCAGTGATCTCTTAGGAGAAACTGGCACTGCAGTTGGCAGCGACTTTTTTATCGGAGAAGGTGCCGGAGACGCTGGTAATTGAGGATAACCTCTCTGTGCTGCGATTCTTTCCAACATTGATTTTGCAGCCTCGTGCTTGGCATCTTTTTTACAACGACCCTTGCCAACTGCCACTAAATTATCACAAGAAACTTGATAGATAAATGTATTATCATGTGTTCCTCCGCCATCGAAAGTCAATTCGTAGTTGGGAACAATTTTCTTCTTCATCATCATCTCTTGCAAAATTGAAACTGGTGTTTTGTTCATTTTGGGACGTTGCTCATTTCAACGATCAAGAAGTAGAGGATTGAACCTCGAGCAGCAACTGCTCTGAATTCTTCTCTAGCCACTGTAATTTTCTTCTCAGTTAAAGCTGAAACCTGAAAAATTATGGAATCAAATTTTTAATACCTGTTGTAAATTAAGTTTTAATATTTAAATATAAGTTAAATATTAATATACTTACACTATTAGCACAAATTTTGGTTATAGTTTTTGACGATCCTAAAACTTTTAATTGGGTATGGCATAAACAATTTTTATATTATCCAAAATATTTTTGAGACACAAAATAACATTCATAACATACAAACATAAAATTCAAGATTACATATTAACTACCTACTATTTCACAGTAAAAACAAAAGAACAAATTATAAATCCTTAAACACATGTCCATGACCTGCCATACGTCATGGCTGTCATGAACGAAGTGTAAGTTAGGTTAGAATTGTTATGAACCATGCGCATGCGCTTAAGAAAAAAAAATGTATGGCGGTAATTTTAAATGAAGAAATAGAATTTGCATTTGGTATTTGTAAAAGAAATCAATATTTACAAGATTTCTGAAGCATTCAGTTTCTTCAAAATCTTCAGAAAACTTCAATAACTTCTTTAAACTTCAGTTGCTTTAGAACAGTTTAGTGATATTCAGAATATAAGAAGTGTTTAGTGATTTCCGGAAGCTTCAATTACTTCAGAATACTTAAGAATTCTTCAGCGAATTTAGAAGTTATTTTAGAAGATTTGTTATTTAGAAGACTTTAATTAATTTAAAAAATATTATTTTCAAATAGATCAACTTCAAATTATGAAATTTTTGTCCGTTAAAAAAAGAGGACTTAAAAGGAATGGGACATAAGTGCATAAAATTGGTAAAACGTTTATTAACTATTTAAAAACGATGAAACAAGGTGAACATGAGATTGATAATTCAATAAGTAATATTTTTAAATAGACTATAGAGATGTATAATAGGTGTCTGCAATAGATTTTCTTTTTAATACGTTCCTCTGCACGGAGAAAGAAACACACCATATTACTCGGTTGAACCCTGGGGCCTTATAAATTCAGGCACGATCTAAATTACTGCCATACATGATTTTATCTTCAATTCTCTTGGGGCTTTTTTCTCTAGCCGACTGCTTTTTCTCTTTCGATCAATGAATAAAAATAAATTCAAAAATCATCATACATAAAATAAATCGACGGTGTGTGCACATAACTTCTTCTATCCGCTCGCATCGACTCAGAAACCCTAAGCGTACGAAGAAAAATAAAAAGATCGACGCGTTTTTAATCGCGTCGCAAAAGGCAACTGTGTACAATGATGCTAGACGAATTTAGCTTACAGCGCACAGACCGCTGATACAAATTATAAATCCTACCCGGTATGTATCATCACTTATATGTTACAATTAAATCGACAAAAAAATCTTCGCCACCTTCATCATTGTCATAATATCATCTTCGTCAACGTCCTTATCTAAAAATCTATTGAATCTTTATACCGTTTTAATTACATCGATTCCGCGACCGATAAGTACAGTTCATCTGTATTGGAACAGGTCCAATTTTTTGTTTCTCGTTCGAGTTCGTTCGTATTTATTTTTTATCTCGTTCACGGATTTTTCAAGAAGGGACATTGTACTGATCGCGAAAAGATTCCTAGAAATACAACCGAGGCCTACGCATAACATTCGTGGCTTACGTTCGACGCCTTCTCTACGTCTCGATTACAGGCATAGATATTTACAGTAATATTTATCTACTATCATAGCAATTATATAATAATCATTGTAATAATTTAGTAGTAATATTCAAATTACAATAGTGTTCTTCTTTTCTCTATATAATGTTGCACGTAACCCATTACTGGCTTAGTCATCTAGCTGTACAAAACATTATATATCGCTATCCTAGCTTTAGGAATTTGTCCTGTGAGGTCTGATAAGATCGTCAAGTTACATATCCGATTCGCAACATTAATCTTCACGATCAATAATCATTGCGACCAGTAAACTTTAAGATCAATAATCGTCGTGAGATCGACCCTTTTTTTTTATCGAACTACACCTCACTCCCATCCAGAATTATACTCGCCTTAATGCAATTAAGTACATACAGTTTAAAAATACCGTCCTACATCACTCAAAATAACCGATACATATACAATAAAAAATATTTAACCGAATCATAGACCAGTTTGTAAAATTGATAGAAATAAATGATTCGTGGTCAAGGATTAAAATCATCGAAAAAGTAAAATAAAATTTTAAAATGTGTCTATAAAATAGAAATTTCTTTGAGTCGCAATTCATGCTATAAAATGAATAAGTGGAGAGCAAGACTACATCGGTCGAACATTCAGCAAAATACGATTATGGCTCATGACTCTCACAATTCGATATACTGATTAACATTTTCGAGGGCATGTTGTACATTATACGCTTTAATGTGCTTAGTGAGATATTTGTTCTTCTCTTTTCTCCATTTTTTTTTCAAGCCAGAATTCCGCGGGACATTTTGTCGAGTCTCTGTGCGAATATTCGGCAAGTCTTGCACGCGCGTCTTAATATTGTGCTACTTAGGTAGAGGGAAAGGCGATAGAGGGCTTGCTTAATTGTGTCAATGGGAGCAATTAATCTTCACGCCTCGGAGGTAATGTCCAAGCGTTGGGACTTGTGTTATTGTCGGGGGCAGAACGTCACAGTTGTTGATCCCGGCATGGTACCCAAATGTTTGGCCCTGACTGTTCCGCGATCACTTCCTTTATTTTCACGTAGATGTCCTCTGGAGTGTCTCCTTGTACGATAGCTGAAATGATAATTTTAGTTTAAATATATTGAATTTTAAGGACTTTAAAAAAAATTATAGATTTTTTCATGTACATATATTTTCTTACCAGTTAAGTATTCGCCAAATTCTTGCTCCATTTTGAGTGTAAGCTCGTAGTCTTTTTTCGCTTTTTCCTCAGTCATCCTCTTGTTCATTTCCCTGTAGATAGATTTTCCGTGAGTTAAAAATTCGATTATCAACGTTTTGAACAGATTTTTATAAAAATAAAAGTAATAAACTTACATGACTGATTCTACAGATTTGGGCTTGATAAGAATGGCGATGGGGTATATTTGTGCAATGTGTAACCTCTTGATAGCATTTCCGCTTACGTCAAGAATACAATGTTTACCCTGAGAAAAAAACAAAAGAACCAGTTAGCAAATCGTTGAATTTTTAACAGATTATTTAAATAGAAAAAATTAATTATACCTTTTCAGCTACTTCTCGAACAGAAGCCACCGAAGTTCCATAAAGGTTGTCATTATACTGTCCTGCTTCAATAAATAGGTGATTTTGAATATCCCTCTCCATTTGTTCCCTTGAAGCTGCGAAGTAATAATCTCGACCATCTACTTCGTATTCCCTTTTACTCCTAGTTGTATCTGAAAAAATAATTCTCAATTTAATTTGAAGAAATTTATATTAAAAATAAAGCTCTAGTAATCTTCAATAGTTGAAGCTTCCAATTGATTGAAGAAATATTTAAAGAAAATTTCAACTCACGAGGAACGCAACTTCCGAATTTATCAGGAAATTCAGCAATGAGATCATCGCTGATTCGATCCTTAAGTGGGCCCAAGATGATAACTGGACGCGTATATTGGATACCAAGTTGTTGAACAGCTTCGTAAGACAAGACATTTTCTTCGCTACCTGCATCAACAATAAAATTTAAATTAGATCCTCTCTCGTAAATTAAAAAAAAAAACTTACAAACTACAAACAAACTCTGCATCGTGTTAACACAAGGAAATATTAAAATATAACTTCCAGTTGTATTAGAGACTGTTGTTGGACAAATTGTTCAGGAATTTCAATCTACAAGCCTCACGAAAAAGATGCAAAATTCTTGATTTTTCATCTCCTTAGTTCTATCCTTTGAAAGCTCTACAGTTTTCTTATCATTGGATTTTATATGTTTAAGTATTATCATTACTTCACTGTTTATAAAATTGCAATTTCATTTTCCAGAGGACAAGTCATAATTTAATCCTAATTGTGCAACTTCATTTCTTTTAAATTCATCTAATGTAGAAGATTTAGAATTTGATTACGAGAAAATATAAAAATAAAATTAATCATAAAAATTGGATCAGAAGGGATGAAAAGAAATCTTCTCGATCCTTGGGGCAATTTGGAAACATCCTCCATTTATATGGAGAAAATATTAGAGTCGAACAAGTGCAAATAAAGAGAAAGCAAGCAATCGCGACTGTCTTATCTGCGCGAAGCATCGAGCGTATAAAAATTAAAATTAAAATTAAAAAAGAAGGGAAGAGGGCGTTACGCATAACACGTAAGGGGTTGGCACTTTTATAATATTAGTTTGACGGGTCTTTTCACTCCGGTGCACACATCGACTTACTAAGCTCCTCATTATCCTCAACACCCTCCTTTTCCAGATAAACTAAAGTCAGTTCCTCCATATAAGGCAGTTCAACACGATACAAAATTTCTTTACTGCCTGTGGCGGAAGACAAATCTTAAATAAATAAAGGAGAAACTCGTTGAAAGGCAAGCATGATGAATGATGATTGGTTCTTTCCCATAAAACTAAGTTTAACTAGGTGAAAAAATCCACTTGGAAATTAACGTGGAAGTTCACACAAAATTCGGTGATAATTTGAAAGACTTCAAATAGTCTTTAAAGATTCAATTGATTCAGGAAGTTATTTTTAAAATTTAGAATAACAGAGAAGGTCCATAATGAATGAAAGAAGTGATTACCTTCAGCGTTAGTATCATCCTGAGTGTAGCACAGCATAAATTCTAGAACATAATAAGTTTATATTTTAATATTCGTGCCAAACAAGTTGTACGGCTACGATCAATTAAGCTCAACCACGAATCAGTTGTTTTTCGTGTAATATAATAAGAGCGAATATTTGTGGGCGAACTAATTGGAAATTCCAATTCTGGGGAGTCGAATCTACCAGCAATATTAGATTAATATTAAATGCTCATTTGAATCTAAAATCGATGAAACAGTTCTAGTAAAAGTGTATAACAAAAATAATAGAAAAAAAAAACTTATTCGTTGGAATCCTCATAACAAGTCAGAGATCGAACCATTTATTTATCCCGAATTATTTCTCAAGGGAGAGAAGAGCTCGAGTGTTATTTTTATCAAAAGAGAATATTGGAGAATAGGCAATTGGAAAGCAATAAAAAGCGTTTGTGGTATTGGAAATTGGATACCGATACTTCATACTGGAAAATTGATGAAAATTGTTTGCATGCTAATTTTTCAGGAACGCTATCTCTACTTTACTTGGCTAGTAGAATATAATTTCAAATTTTCCGAGAGATTAAGAATAAAAATGATAATTTATATGCTTTACAAATTTACCAGGTTTCTAAATTTTATTTTGAAAAACCGACTACTAATTGGATGAAAATGTGAATCTGTATCTCGGCTACATAACTGACTTTCTTTAGTTACAAAAAGGTTGAAAGGAATCAAAGCGAATCAGTGCTTCTCGAAACCGAAACAAAACCCTGTCGGTTATTGTTAGGGGTTGTTAAAATGAATACAATGGGCTTTATGTCACTCGAAAATAGATAATCTCGTAATTGAATTCACATTCTAGTTCAAATCTATACTCGTATCGTTGCAATGAACAATAGTCACATTGTCAAGTTCGAGTTTGTCGAAACTAGTCGTTGTTGAATGTTGAATGTTGAGTTGGAACTTGGGGTTATAGAGCAAGCTGAGGGAAAAGCTACGACAAGGGTTTATTGTTACAGATACATAAAATAAGCTTGTTAGGGCGAACTAGGTAAAGTTTAGAAGGCAGGTTTAATCAAGTGAGGTTGTACGCAAAGGAACAAGCAGGAAATCCATATTAATATTTAAACTTTGCGACCGATTGAAAAATAGAACATTGTTAGATTTTTTGAGGATGCCAATCAATATCCTGTGAATATTTTAGGAGCCCAGTTCCATAAGATAATTTTAAAATAATAGACGAAAGAGCTTTGGAACTGAGCTCCTCATTTGATCTTCAAATCAGTGCAAAAGCCTAATTGTTAAGGATCAAGTTTGTTTTGTACATAATACTTACGAGTGGGATCGTTTTCATTCTCAGGTGTTGTGGGCGACCCTACACAAGCAGGCAAACAAAACACATGTCACGTTACACATATAAACACAAAAGCTCATTCGGGACTGACTCGGACCTGGCTCGATTTTTAATAATTATCAAACTTTGATCAACATGAAAGAGAAAAGTTTTTGCTCCCAGAGACAATTAGTAAAGCAATAGGGGTAACTCAATCAGTTTAAAAGTGTTTCAAACAACTTTGGTGCCGTGAGTCAATGAATTGAAGAATAATGAATACAAAAATGTATAGAATGTAAAAATGAGGATGAAATCGAGAATCAGGTCTCTTGTCGATAAAAAGAGTCAAAGTAAATTTAAATAATATTTGATATCGCATCATCAATCATCAAATGACATCAGTTACTTTCTGGAATGAATTCAAGACAAAATTAAATGAAGGTTTAAAAAATTCTCATTTTTGAGGGTTCGAAAGAAGGGCTTAAAACGAGTTGCAAAATAAGTGGCGATACATGTAACATGAGTCCGAACATGCTCCATTCGTGCAGGTGGATTTTTAATGTTTTCTGATACTCACGTTCTTGATCGGAACCATCTTCGGATTTGTCGTCTTTACTTTTCATGAAGGGGAATTTCCTGCTGAAGGAAAAGTTTTTCTTTTTCCTATCAAGCGTCGATTGCTGTAAAGAAGAATAAAAAATTAGATTTCATTCTATTTTATGGAATCTAAACTATTCTACATTCCAGCAATATTCCAGGTGAAATTTGAAGGGTTTCGCTAATTTTAACTAAAGCTAGTTTAATTAAAATTGTTCTAGAATTATGAGAACTTTGGCAACTAAAATTGTCGGGATTCCTTAAGGACTTTGGGAAGTTTTAGGATCTCCAGAATATTTTAAAGTTTGGTTGAGGAAAATACCTTGTCCATTATGACAGGCATGTGACCCTGGAACTTTACGGAACGATCCCTGGCACGTTGCTTGCGTTCCCATCGTCTACGAGAAGGGATAATTCCCAGACCTTCTTCTTCGCCCTGAGGAGTGACTCTCCTGGCTTGCCACCATTCATCATCACTAGCGTTCGTGACGTGAAGGATTTCTCCATACCGGAAGGCAAGGCCACGACTTGGTAGCCCATCATCCTTGTTAGGATCGTAGTCAAAAAGTGCCCTGAAAAGAAATTATTGTCAGACAAATTGATAATAAACGACGGCTTGATTTTAATCTACGGAATGTTTCATCAATAACTGAGACGAAAAGAGACAAAGGCTCTCAATTCTACAGTCTAAACGACTTCTCTGTCGTTCAATCTATTTCAACTTCACTTTGAGTCTTTGACTCTCTTTCCGGAAGTTTAGTCATTTTCTAATCGAGGACCATTGATAGCAGATGCAGGACACTTTGTGTTCTCTTTTCGTCTCTGAATTGGTATTCACTATTCATCTGAAGATGAAAGTGAACTGCTAATATGAGTAACCATACAATAGTGAAAATGTAGCAAAGGAAGTTGACTTCACTTTTAATAATTTCAAGAAATATGTCTATTTTACCTAACGTAAAGTGATTTCTTCTGTGAGGTCCTCATGAGGGTGCCTGTCATCATATTCTGCTGGGAAATTTGTTGTTTAAGATTGTGGATCTTCGCCTCGAATCTGTTGTAGTCTTCTGGTTTGTACTGAACTACAATTGTCACTGTCTGACCAGTGCCCTAAAAATAAAAAAAAATATTTCTTAAAATCGTATCATTCCTTATTTTTAAACATTAGAATTGAATGTTCATTTAGTTAAAAAATAATTCAAGCTCTACTTCCACAAATGATAATAGTGAAAATTGATAATTTATAATTCCGAATCCCTTTTTTTACTCTCCTATCTTAGATTACATAAATCTCACTTGTTGCACGCCTACTTGTTGCAGAAAGGTTTTATCTTGATCCGGTTAGGGCGGGTTCTACATTACGTTTAACGTTGACCATCAAGCTTTTATATATTACTCAAACCTCTCGAGCAATTTACAACCTTTCTGCATTTCAGATAGTAAATACAACAACATTGATTTATTATTTAATATATTCTATATTTCGTAACAGTTTCTTTTCCCTATTTTAGAAAAAATTATTTTTATTTTGTATGAGTGAGCATTAGGCAACAATAGATCAATTTTTATGCTCTAAATATCTTAACTTGTTTAACGAACTGTTGGAACGCTTTTTTAGTGAATCGATTGGCCTAAATTAAAAACTGTGATGAAAATATTTTTCATAGTCTCCTGCAATGACCCTCAAATTATGAAATTTTCAAATACAGGATTATAATCGTTAAAAGAACAAAACTGAGTTTTTCTTTGAAGTGATCCTTGAAATATATTAATTTAAAAAATAACAGTTATATTTAGAAACTTTGTTTAATGAAAAAGTAGGAAAATATTCAAATTGGTATGAAAAGAATTTTTGAAGCGTTAAATGAAAGTTGACTCAGGGATGTTTGGCGTGGTTTGGGCCACTTAAAAGGCAAATTAATTAGATTTTCTTAATTTACCTTGAGGGCAGCCGCAGCCTCCTCGTGGGTGGCGGTCCTGAGGTTGACGCCATTTACGCTGAGAATCTGGTCACCACGTCGAAGCTCACCACTGAGATCGGCTGGACCGCCAGCTAGGATGAAGGATATGAAAATTCCCTCTCCATCCTCTCCACCCACAATATTAAATCCCAGCCCCGAGGAGCCCTTATTCAGCACTACGGTCCTCACTTCCCTGTAATAAAAACATAATTTCAAAAATTACAAAACCAAATAAAAAAAACTCAGCGAATTGGACAAAGTTCGAGTCTCCTAAGAGACTCTGTTGGGGCTGATTAAAAACATAGAATAAATTTCAACAGGGTGATTAAATTTCCAGAGAATTAATTTTCGATCTAGACCGTTATATAAATTTTCGAGAAATTATTTTCGGAGGCTATAAATTCGATTTGAAGGAGAAATGTAGGGGGAATCCAAGGACAGTGGTTTGAGAGTCATGATATGTTACTTGGACTCGGAATTCAAAAGGGTCTTTCGAGAATGGGAGTGAGCAGAAAATTAGCATGTTAATTAAGGCTTTCATTGAAATTTGAACTATTCCTAGAGTCCTCGTGGGCACAAGGCACGAGGACCCTTGACTCACTTCTGTATATAATACGTCGTGAATTCGTGCAAGTGACAAGCCGCGAGCTTCTCCTAGCAACCCCTATTTTCACGGCTTCCACCCTATTTTCGACCACTCGAAAGACGCCCCCATTCCCTCCTCTAAGCCTCGCCTACTTACCTAACAAAAAGCCAGCGATTCTCGACTTGCCTCATTGTCGAAGTTTAAATAAAAAATTTATTTTTTAACTCAAAAAATGTAATTAAAAGTTGTGAATCCAAAATAGCTAAATTAGATTGGAAGTAAAATCCTTGTAAAAAGCAGCAGTGCCTTGATGCATGGAATTGTTAATCAAACAATCAGAATGCATCGCATGAAAGTACAGAGAAACAGGTTGATATGAAGGACTAGTAATTGTTCTCTCTTCGTTCATGGAATATTTATGTCGATAGTAATACTGAAGACATGATTTCATGCTTAATTGACTACTCAATGTCCGTGACTAGCACTTCAAACTCTTTAACTCCAATCCTCCCCTAACACCTGCTTTTCCTTCCAACTTCCTCTTATCACCTCTGCCTTCCAAGCCCATGAATGGTTCTATTTTAAAAAATCGACAAACCCATCAAGCAGCGAACATCAGAATTATCCGTGAAATGCTGTGATTTATGACTTTCGACAGGAAGCTAGCTCAATTTTAAACGTGAACTGTTCCTGACAATTATACACTTTCTGGATGACTAATTGATAGAATAAATAGCTTATTAATGTTCAGATAGATCGCTTATTAGCGCAGATTAATTACAAGTCGAATAATAATATAATAATATTGAAATTGAAAGTTATCCGAATTTCAGTCAGTTGAAATTTTAGGGTGTCCGAAATTCGGTCAGAAGAAATTCCAGGGTGTCCGAACTTCAGTCAGATGATATTTAAGGTTGTCTGAACCTTATCCAAGATAATATCAATAGAATTTTCAAGATATTAATCAAAAGATATCAATTTAAAAGATATCCATTTCATTATAACTTACATGGAATTAATGAAATTCTTAAAATAAACTGAACGCATGATCTACTCATTAGAGCAATTATCTCCAAATTGCAATGCATGTTGATGATAAATAATTATCTGATAAACATTACTTCTCATCAAATTATGCCATTAACGAAATGAGATATAAAAGAGCTAAATACCTGAATCATGAAAAATGGTGTTATTTTACTTGGTACACAACCTTGTATATAATTAGGTGTAATCAATAACGCCAGTCCTACTATTATACGTGTCACTTTTATGTATCCAAAGAATTTCCGGTTGTAAATATTCTGCTGAATGACCACTATGGGCAATTCAACTTTTTTTTTGAAAGACCATTTAAAATTGACTTTAGAACAAGGAATTTTAATAATATAGGAGAATATGAATTGAAATAAAATATTTCACTGGAGTTTCTTCTAATTTGGTTTCCTTGTCTAGCCGGAAATGAAAGTCCCTCTTAAACTCAGAGTTCTACAAAAATAGCAGTGAGATAAAACTAATAAAACAATTTCTGTAACTTGTAACATTAAAAATAAACTCAAAAATAATTTGTCAATTGGACAGATTATTCTGAATAAAATGAAAAATCACTTTTGTAAATAGTAAAATTTCACTTCATTCAGAAAAAGATTTAATTTTATTGCCAAATACAAAAAACGTGCATTTATATATATTTATATAAAACGTAAATAAATTTGAAACGCAAATTACGTGGCTGCGCGCGAAAGCTGCGTGGCTTAAAGATTTACATGAGGACTACACACCTGTCTTGTTTTCCAATGGATGTGACTACCTTGTCCAATCAAATAACTCAAATCCTTCAAGTTGGCAACATTCTAACACTAGAATTAATAATTGAATAAACGTTTTTTTTTTAAATTTAAACGACAGGCATACAATTTGAAGATAGGCCACTATTTTTCGATCACTGAAGATTTAATTTCGACTTTCTAACTCTTATATTTGTTTACAACAGCAGGCACTTGATTTTTAATAATAAAATAAAGTGTACTTTATTTTTGCCCATTTTACAGAGGACGGAGCGATAAGAAGAAACGCACGCCCTAACCACGTCGAAGCGACGAAGGGCCTCTAAGTCCATCCCGACGACGACGTCGGGGGCGTTGCGATGGATTAAAGACTGGTGGTGGCCACGACGGCGTCGCCATGCGCGCTTCGACTGAAATCGATAGAAATGAGCAGACTCGTATGTTGGACACCCTGTCGTTACCAAAATTTCCCGCCATCTGATTTCATCGTTCCTTTTATCGGGGGATCATGAACTGAAATTAGGGTGGCTTTTTGTTAGTAACCCTTTTGTCCTTGGATCAATAAGCACCCGTCCTTGAATTCTAGAAAAAAAAGTAGATTTAGCGGATTCAATAAATATCCTTACTTAAAAGGAATATCAAATGAAAAAAATATCTCTATCAAAATTTATACAGGAGATAAGGGAAATTAAATAATATTCATCTTCCAAAGGAAAATGCTACAATTGTTGAGCCAGTTCCTCAAAAATAAATTAATAAATTGATGGTAAAGCTAAAGTCAACTAAAGGTGAATATTGATCGAAGGATCCAATATCCAGTACCTTACAAAGTGATATTTGATACACCTTTAGTCTTCTACCCTTGATAGAGTTTTTATGGGCACCTCCTTTGTCCAACAATTGAGCCTCGCAAACAATAGCAAAATATAGATCCACTTAACCTTTCTTGCTAATGAAAAGCTAACTCTTCAAAGTTGAACTAAATGTCATTTTCTTAAAGGCTTATTACCTCTCAGTCAAGATTTTAAAAAATTTTGTAAATTCCAGATGTTGATGCATTGAGAGCATCCCATTGCGGCCACCAACTCATGAAAACTCCTATTTTCTTTTTGATCTCCATCACGATTTTGTTTATCGGCTGAAGTATTCTTCAGGTGGAGAGGTAAATGTAATTCGCTCGAGTTATTCTTGAAAATACAAAGTGCCATTAGGAAGTGAGGAGGCAAAGAGCGAAATGTTTCCCTAAAGGGATAGAGTTACCTCCCGTGGGAGCATTGGTGTGCGGTTTAACGGGCATGAGATTAGCTAGTGGTTGGTTGATGGAAGAGCCAGGAAAAGACTACTGCCGTACTTTAGCGTATGCAAAACGAGCGAGAGTAGATATCCGGATGGTCTACCCTGTTTCGAGTAACGACCGTGAGAGTTTGAGTCTTCCAGGTAATTCCATCCGATACTTAAAACTCACTCAAATTTAATTAATAGCTCACAAAAGGCCATTTAAGAAACAAAATTTTTCACACCAATTACAAAAATCCTATTACAAAGATAAGCAGCTCTCTGTCATAATAGAAGGTACTTTTTTCTCTTCAATCCTTGTATGTCATTTTGTATGAAATTTACTGAATATGTCCTTGAATAAAGAGAATATAAAAGTAATTAGCGATTATAAAAAATAATGCTGAATCAACCAATGATTCATTTTTCCAAACTAAAAGCAATAGTTGTAAATTTAATGGAATACGTGGCCCCATAAAATGCAAATTTAATCGCAAACCGTGGTAGCCATAGATAGGAGGCAATGTATTTACAGAGTAGAGAGTTTTCGAAACACGTTTCGAGTTTACGGCCTTGGACATCCGGTTCAGTAAGGAACAGATGTTTGGAAACTGGCAACATTGTCATTCACCCCTATCGATCGATTTTTATACATTGGCTAGAATTGCAATTGCAGTTAATTATTCTAGTGAAACGAGAGATGCACGTAGAAGATTGTAAAGGATAATAAAAATGACAGTTTTTACTGAAAAGAGAATCACATGAGCATTTACATTTGAGGGTTTACTTCCTTGGGTAAAACGACCTAGGCAAGTGCTATTTACTTCTTTATGATGATACTTTTTTTAGTACTTGTGGTTGGCAAGCCTGTCGGAGACTCTTGGCACTGTTATCGGTTATAGGTCCTCGAAGATGGAGGTCGTTGGCATTAAAAACTAGAAAAGCTACATGCCTATATATCTGTCATAGAGAATATAAAACTTGAGAAGACACTTGAGGGCGAGCTTCGATCTCTTGCACGTTTTTCAGTACAAAAAGGCTTCGGTTATAAAAAGAACTTTCGATAACTACTGATGTAGTCACTTCTATTCTTGTGCTAAGAGGAAATTTAATTGGGAGACTTATATAAAATATATCTAAATATGTCTTCCTCTTTTCGTTATTTCTAATTTAAATATAAAAGTGATGGTTTTAACTTACTGGAATTAAACCAGAGCTTAAAGAGTTCCATTACTTCTCTTGGTTCCTCTATGTTGTTTTTAAGACAGACGCGAAAAAGTACTGTTTCTAATGTCTTAAGGTCAAAGAGGGTGAGGAATGAGGATTGTGAGGGCAGCAAGGAAAACTCAGAATTTATGCGCAGACACTTCTTAGCACGAGTAAACAAGCAAAGTAGCAACCTTGGGAAACGATCTCAACCCTGGTATTTCGTTTTCCAAACTTGAAAGCTTCCCTCTCGCCCGTTTCTTCCCTCGTGGTCTTCTTGTAATCCTATTAAAGTCGAAAAACTTTAACTCCGTACCGAGCAATCTCTCAGACTTTTAGATCCCACATCCTAATCCCCCCCCCCCCCACATAAACCCTTTCGAATTTACTGTAAGTAGGCACGCCCAGTTGCAAACCGTCTATCATTTCAATCTTCTTGAATGTAATCCAAATGTGAGATCAATATTTCAAAGTTCAAAATGTCAGGAGAAATTTTTGGACAATTGAAATATTAAGAATGTTATTTGGATTTACGTAAGATATAAAGATATAAATTTTTATAAATTTTATGAGGATATAAATTTTAAATTATAACTGAGAGAACAGGAAATACGTGACCCTTCCTGAGTCATAAATTCATGAAGAACGAGTCTTCCTAGCTTCCTTTGATCAAAGATGAAAATATTAA
Organism: Synergus itoensis; assembly: GCA_904066005.1. Lineage (NCBI taxonomy): Eukaryota > Metazoa > Arthropoda > Insecta > Hymenoptera > Cynipidae > Synergus > Synergus itoensis. Next base: position 921,019 of record CAJFCP010000098.1, read on the forward strand.
AGGATTAATGTGAGCTTGAAAGGACGTTTTCATCATGCTTTTTGTCTAAGAATCTTATGACATTTTTTGTTGAGCATGAGGTATTTAGATTAAATTTCTTCTTCACAGAAATTAACCGAGTGTACTATCAGACGATAAGTGATGTATCAATAGATCAGCAACGAGCTAATCGGAGAAATTGATCAACGATTACGCAAAAAAATGTTGTCATTTCTTAAAGAGAACTTCTTAAGTAATGTCAGTGACCTTATTGTACAAATCGACTCGCGACGGTATTTATATGGCTCGCAATTGCGGGGCAGTCTATTCCCGATACTTGAGCGTGACTAAAACATATTTGCAGCCTGACACGAAAGTCATCCATTGCCTGACATTTCTTTTACCTGCGCCATTTATTTTATCGAGTAGTTTCTCCATTTTTCTTTTTGTATTTAGAAATATACAAAAATTGTATTTATTCGACAAGGCCGTAACTTACGTATCCAGAAGGAACATAAAATCGTGAAAAGTCAGAAGTGGAACATACCTGAAACAAAAAGAGAGACAGGCACATTAATGAATTGATGAAGATATGAATTTCAAAGTTTAATTTATACAAGAACTATTGATTTTCCATATTAAAATTGTATTTAAAGAACGTTTAGTTCAGTAAGAGTAATAAAGCTAATAAAGTGATCATACTGGTGTTGATATACCGGTTGTAAAATCACCAATGATAGATTTTTAATGAACCATTTCATTTGATGTGTCCTGGAAGAATCCAATCGGACATTAACATGGTTATTTAACAATTTCAATTTGTATCAGCGATAATTTACGAGTAAAATATAAGTTATTGGTTTGCCGACCAACTTTCGCAACATTCCTCTCGAGCCCAGATCCGATTAGCTCCCATGCAATTTCCATATACTATTCGAACAAAGAGAACCTCATCTATAGCCACACATGGTGAAAGCATGTCTACTCGGTGCGAACACGTGCGAGCACGTGTGCTCTGAAATTATGGGTTCTTGTCCTCCAAAAGCCATAGGATCCCGTACAAAATTACACGCACAGGATGGCCACAAGATTCAATTTTTTAATAATATCATTTTAAATCTTTTGAAATTTAAAATCACTTAAAATTCGTAAAAATCTCTAAAATTTATTCCATAAAATCGCTTAAATTTTCACTAGTTGTTTTAAAATTCCTCAATATCATTTGAAATCCTTTAAATTCATCGAAAAACTTCAAAATCACTTTAAAACAATCAAAATTTCTTAAAATTCTCTTAAAATTTTATGAAGTCTTTTAAAATTCCATTAAATCTTTTAAATATTATACAAATTTCCTGTGATCCTTTATAATCCTTCGAAATCCTTGGAAAGAAAAATAAAATGGTTAGCATAAATATCAATTTATATTTTCCCTGATAATTATACTCGCATTTCCCTGACTTCCCTAACATGTAGTCACCCTGACACACTTTTTACGAGAATTCAGACAGGAAATGCGTTCAGATTATTTAAATTCTCAACAAACAAATTTTCATTCTTCTCAACTTTTTAAAACCCCAAAATCTTACCTCTTAAAAAGTTTATCTCTTAAGAGCCTACGTCCCAAAGTAGCAAAGGGACGAATCGGAAAAATCTGTTGCCTATTCCGAGTCATAGTGTGACTTCCGGTGGATCCTAATCTCTTCCCTGGCAGAAGGGATCGGATCATTCTTATGCTCGGAGAAGGTCCATGATTCGTTTTTGAAATCTTTAAAAGATTATGATCATGGGTTGTGGCTTATTTCTGTAGCATATATTATTAAATAACTATATGCAGACGCCGCACTGATATATTCCACTTTATTTTTACGTGTTCACTCTCCTTTTTTTATATAACCCTCCCTGCATTCCTTTCTATCTTTTCTGCTTCCTCTTTCTTGAATTGCTTCGACTCGGGTGCTATATTTAGCTCTCCTCCATGTAGAACCACATATCCTGGCTGTTTTTATGGGGTCGACACCTCCACAGAATACCTTCGTCTAAGTTCCAATATATCCACTTTATAGCCAATGAATCTTTAATTTTTTCGCACATTACACCCTCCACAAATTTCACGAATTGTTCAATCTGTGGGAAATTTTAAATTATAGAATATACGAGTAAATCTGTTCTGTTTTCAGAACATTTTTTCCCAGTGAAATAAATATTTTCTGCTTTATTGAAAATTTCAAAGAAATGGATGGAGAGTTCTTTTAATAAATACTGGTTTAGAGATTAGCGAGAATTAGGCACTAAAGCCTGTAATAAGCCAGGCGATAATAAAAAAACTGATTGGCCGATCGACCTACTTTAAAGAGTGTAAATATTACGATAGGGAAAAAAATTTAACGCCTTTCTATCGCAATATAAATCGCAATTAAATTTCTCTGGGCGTGTCGTCCTTCTGACAATAGGAAATATTTAACTGGGACTTTTGCCCGCTTTTGAATGTCACAAAGTGTCCAGTATCATAATCCCTGAACCATGGAACACGAATAGTTCGGGCAAAGTATAAAAACATGTAACAGTTTTTACGACTTTTCAGGTGAAAGACCATTTCGATTCGTGGAAGAAAAGAGGAAGTTATTCCACAGGATAATGGCGTAATAAACAAAAGAAAATAATTATAAAGAGGAGATAGATAAAAGTAAAGGCGAGTGCAAATTATAAATATAATATTGAAATCATAGTGTGATATAATGAAGAAAAAATGAGAATGTAATAAAATGAAGAAAAAGATTTTGAATTGGAAATCATGGAACTAGAAATTTTAAGGAGAGACTAGAATATTGAAGGGTCATGCAGAAAGTTAAGACGTGTCATTATATGAAGCCTCTGGTGTAGATTTTTTACTCAAACATAATTTGCAGTCCGTTGATTCAGAAATTTTAATAAAGCTGAGAGCTTTTCCGATACTCAGAAATGGTAAAAAAATATTTCAAGTGTAAATTATTTATCCTATATTTTTAACAAGTTTTCTCATTATAATCATTAAGTTAAGTATCTGTTAAGCATCATTAAGTCTGAAATGCGTTTCTTTCATAATGATACGCCCAGAGAAATACTTCAGTGAGATTTCAAGAATTTAGAAATTATTCTCCTGTTATTTTTAGCTCCATCACTGAATAACAACACGCAATTTTTCTTCCTCTAATAACAATTATTTGTACTAAATAATACTGAGAATTTTTCAATAAAGCAGATAGAAGTCACTTCTCTGCTATTTCGACATTTCAATCGAAAACATGTGTGCACTTTCGGCAGAACGATGTGTGAACATAGAACTCACTAATAAATTTAGTCGACAAATTGAAAAACCAAAGCCATTCGCTACAAACTTGTGAAACACGAATCCGTGAATGGAATTGGCTCTATTTGCATGGAAATAAAACCACCAACTGCCAAATTGGGAAGCCGAAATAAATTAAAAACAAGTATTTGTTATTTCGTAAAAAAAGAATGAAGAGTTATTATTAATTTAGTGGCACTAGCACACACTCGATTAATGGTGATTCACCTTGAAATAAATTGGCACAAATCACTTTTATCCAATTTGAATCAATTAATAAAATCATACACTGAACTATATATTGAAAAGGAAAATAAGGAACGTCCTCGCGGCACGTAAGTCGTTCCTCGAATGACAGACGTTGGTTTCACCAAGAAGTAAGAGGGTCTCTAGACACAACGTTTTTTCGCGGCCTTCTCCCATGCGTCACCGTTTTCGAGCGACCCTTCTCTCACGATCTTGAAAAAATTTTGTATTTTTAAAAATTCATATCACCAAAAAAAAATAATATCATTTTTCTTCCCCTTACTCAGTAATTAATTATTTTTTTTTTTAATTCATTCAAAAATCCAATTTTTTACCAATTAAAGATATTTATTACCAAATAAAGAAAATAATTAAAGAATAAATTTGAACTTAATGTTCGATAGGAGAAAAATAATTAAATTCGGACGAGACAACTAGCGGTATTTGAACTACAACCTGCTAACAACCTGACCTCATTACATATTGTCCTCTTTCTTTTATAAGCGTAGTTAATAGTTAACACTCCTAGATGTTTCGCCTACAGTCGCAGCTTACATGGCAAATCGTCTCAGAACAGGAAAACCCACGACAAATCCGATCTCTAATCCCCCATTACAAATCAGACAACACTATAATCTTATCCCTACAAAAATAGTAATAATGGAAAAATGCTTGCGATTAAGTGAAGCGGACACATAATTTTAATTCGCTAACTTACTCGCACATTCCCTATTTTTACAATGAACTTTCATAATGCATAATGCTGCTTTCATAATAAACAGTGCTCTATTTTATAATTCAATTGCTGATAAGAAAATATATAGACTTTAATGTGAAAATGAATAGGTAATGTAATTTGGTAAAGGTGGAGGCGTGAAATGTTGTTCATGGTAATCGATTGGATGGATTTGTCAATTGAAAGTACATTTAACTCAGAAAATGACAGCTGAATTATAAGTGAGGCGTTTGCTTATTCATGTGGAATTTTTTTCTGATAAAAGTAGCACTAAGTTATGGTTCGCCGGTAACCGTGAGTCAACTGTTGCGGGACTGTCAATAGCAATCTTCTTCGAGACTTTGAGACCCTGAGAAGCTACTTTCTACCTTCGAGGCGAACCAGCACCCATGCCTTCGAACTGTCACCGATATGACGCCCCAATAATAACTAACGACCCACCCAGTATGAATTAAACCCAAGATTCGACCCTAAATCATCTGAATCTAATCTTTCATCAAGATCCTAAGCATAACTGATCGAATCATTTGTTTTCCAGTTCAAAAGGTTCTAAGAGCAGACTCAGTAGATTCACATTATTCAAGGACATTGTCATTAGATCTCTATCTGAATCTACAAGCTTTGAGAGGCATTTTGTACAATTTTTTATATAAATAATATACTCTGTTTCTAGAATCTGACTATTAAGGATTCTAGGTCGACAATGACCTTACTCTACTTGACAATAAAGAAGTAATTCGTAGTGAGAAAGGTCAGGCGGAATGATCTCTAATTTCCTCATGGGATCTGGACAAGAAGGACGTGATTTCGATCCTCGGGAGAGAATGTTGGTGGGATGATAAACCCTGCGTATATACGTTATACGTGCAACGTGAAAGTACATAGCAATGTTGTATCTGCAACTGACACGAGACTATGCATTGTGCTGCAGTTAAATCGCCTATCCCTAACCATCTAAGATAATCTAAGCAGCCATTTGACTGAAATCTGATTATATCCTCAGTAGGAAGATATGCACGACGACGATCGGCCACCAGAAGGAAAGTACAGAGGGCAAAAAAGTCGGAATTAACGTCCCCGAGAATCCCAAGGAACCTCGCCGACCTAGTGACATCAGGAAAATTCTCACGGTGTAGTTTACACAAAAGGTTTCCTTCTTTCGGCCCATTTTTTTCAAATCTTAAGCACCCTTTCTTGAGGAAAACATCATAAGTTAATGGATAAAATGTTTCTCAGATTACAATCTTTATAATTCAATTTTTATTATTTATTTCTATTATTCTCCTCTCATACAGATGTTCTCATGAATTTAAAGATGGATTCAAAGCCCAGTCCATGATACTGAACTTCCTCTAATTTTTCTTAACACTTCTAACTCCTTTTGGATTTTTTCTTGATAAGACACTTCGAGAAATCGATTTCTCTAACACACCTTTCACATTCAACTGCAAGTTTCACTAAGCACAGACACAGTTACTTCCTCCTTTTTTACATTCGAGCACTTTTAGATTTTTGGCTTTATTTAGCCCGAGGATGTCGAATTTTTAGAGAAGAAAGAGAATGCAACACATGAAAATGGTGGCAGGCGTTGACTAGCACCAACTGAAGGAAACAGACTGTAGGGGCCCGATCCCTAGGGGTTATTTCACCCCTCGAACCTGGGGATTCGTTTTACCGTTAACCATTGTGCTTCTTTTTCCTTCCCTTTCTCTTTTCACCAACTGCAAATCCCCACTGCAGCGCCCTCACTTTTACAGGCTTGTAATCATATCTTACGCCTTTCATGTGTTATTTGCATTATTGCAGGCTTACACTGAGAAAAAAATGTTTCTTGGAATTTGTTGAATTCAAAGAGACTTGGATTGAGGCAATATTTGTTTTGCGTGGATTTTATTGGAATTAAATTAGCATAGTAGGTGTGAAAGATAGAAAAGATTGTGTTTTTATAAACATAAAGGAAATGGACTTAAACAGGGTACAAGATTCAATTTTTCAATTTTCCTGACATTTCCCTGACTTTCAAACAAATTTCCCTGACAGAAAATTCGTAAAAATCTCTAAAATTAGTAGAAACCTCTTGAAAGTCTTAAAAATTTCAAGATAACTTTTGAAATCTCTTAAAATTCTTTGAAATTCCTAGAAAGGTCTTAAAATTCTTCAGAATTTTCGGACAACTTTTAAAATCGTTTAAAATTTCATGAAATCCTTTAGAATTTCTAAAAAATTTCACGAAATTCCTTAAAATTTTTTAATATTCCATGAAGTCCCTTAAAATTTCACCACTTCTTTTAAAATTACGAGTAAAATTACTTAAAATGATTTGAAATACTTTAAATTCCACGAAAAACTTTAAAATCCCTTAAAATTTGTTTAAAATCCCTTAGAATTTTTACTATCATTAGAGATCATTAGATCATTAGAGATTTTTTAATTTAAAATCTATTAAAATTCATGTAATCCTTCAAAATTCCTCAAAATCTTTTACTGATAAAGTCGTATGGGGAGAAGTTGCTTAGGGACGAGCGATTTTTTTAAAGACGGTTGGCAGAAGCGGAATCCATTTTGCCTCTTCTTGGGGTCAAAAGGGGCCATGAAGTAACCGTTATGACTTAAAGCCACCATAGACGATACGTTAACGGCGTGTTTTGCATATCAATGCATTTCATTCTTCGTCGACGGCGATCTTTGAAGAAATAGTTACCTTATCCAAATTTCGTATCGATTCATTATTCTCAATCGAGTGATTAAATCTGAATTGAAAATGGGATCGATAAACTAATAGAGATGCATTCAAAATTGAAAAAAAAAAATAATTTAAAGATTATGGTAAGATAAAATGTAATGTTAGAGTGACAAGACCAAAGGTTTTAATACCTCGCAATGAAGGTGTTAAGTGGGTATTACTTAATGTCATTAAGTAGGTACATTCATACAATATATGTAGATAGAGTAATGTAAGTACGAGCTACTGTGCTTACTGAATTTGCATAAACGAGCAAGGGGAAGGAATGTCGAGAAGAAAAAGAGTTTCATACTCTGCACAAATATTTTTACACCAGTTGCAATTATAAGAATCTGCAAACTATGCTAAATTTGTTATAAGTGAAACTTATGGGCTTGATTATAGTTTATCGGTTTGTTTAAAAATATTATTTCATTTTTTTTAGAATATAACATCCATGATAAATTATTTTAATCCTTACCAAAGCTGCCTTAATGAGAGCCGTAAAGGAAACTTACCTGAAACAAAGAAAAAAGTAAAAGATTAGAGAAGGAACGACAGTTCTAAAAAATTATTAATTGATCTAAAATTAAAAAATTTTTAAACGGATTTTTGAATATTGCACGACCCTGTACAAAATGGTTATTGGTCTTTTTTAACTGTGACCTCGTCGTTGCAAAAAATAAATAAACGGCGCTAATCTTTTGCATACTTGAAGATCGTGGATGTAAATTATAAATGGTAAATTGTGTATTGTAAGACGTGCGTATGCTTCCCCCTCTATTCGAACCAGTAGCATATTTTTTTACACAAGGAAAAAGGCACACGCACGAGGCCACGGTCATTCCTACGTTGCCTTGGTGGCCGGCTGTTCGAGTACGCAACGAATGCCAGACATTGTAATCCGAAGGTCCCCCTGTGAAGTCGTACAACTGCCTTTGAAATGCCTGTCACTTCAGTCTAGCGTTCTTCGACCCTACAATAAGAAACAAGCGCCACCAAGAGGAAAAAATTCAAATTCTCTCTTATTCAATTTAAAATACGTCAGATTAGTGAACTAAAAAAAAGGTTTGGGGTGTGACCATATTCAAGGTCACACTCCATCATTTTGATAGGGATCTCCAAAAAAATGACAAAGTAAAAGAAGAGAGGGGTGTGACTTTTTTGGAGAGGTCATAAAATCCTTAGAAAGTGAAACTGTTCCAGATCAGCATATCAAAGGTTGGGGTATGACTTTGTCTATGGTCACACCTCTTAATTTTGATAGGGGACCTCCAATTATCAAAAATTATAGGGGTATGACAAATGGCAAATGGGATCAAACTGTGACCTTTCTAAGGCTTCGTAAAACTGACTAAAAGGAAAGGGGAAGAGGGGTGTGACCACACACACCTTTTAAAATAATTTAGGAAATTTAACTGATCCGTATTAGCATATAAAGGGTTGTGGTGTGACCCCCATATAGATGGTCACACCCCCTCCAAATATCAGGCTTTCTACTGGGGCTACTGTAAAAATACAGCATTCGCTCTATTTTCTAATGCACTAATTAGATAAGTTTAATCTGCGAAAACTCGATTAATGAAACAGAACCTGATCGTCTGGATGTGCTTACAATTGAGTCGTGTGGGCGGATTAGTGCAAGCGACACGTCGAAGTGGAATTATCGTCGCTCTAGGTCTCTAGGATGAGAAAGAAGGCAATCGCCAGCTACACTTTGGCAGATATATGCTAAAATTCCGGTTTCAGGGTGCATATGCATGAGACGAGTGATGAGTGCACGTGGGCCAAGCCACAGACTAATAATTAAATTCCTGCTCTCGAGGGGAGCTAGCGGGTGTAGTCGTCATCCGATTTCATCCGGCTCGAGGTGCAAGTCCTCTGAGAACTTGGAAGATTAACGATTTTTGCGGTGCCACTTGCATTTCCTGTTACTACTTCAGATTTCTCTTCTACAATCTACACTACTGCTTTTCTACTGCTTTTGTATAATAACCCCTTTCATTTCTCGCGAAATTTAGAGATGAAATAAAATTTGAATGTGTAACAGTATATACATTGATGAACCTCGAATCGAATAGTGGATGGAAATAATTTAAAAAAAAACTCTCGCATCGATCTAGAAAGTTAAATTAAACAATCAAACTCTAATTACGGAAAAAGCGAAATTTGAAATCGCATGAAATTTGAGTTGCTTTAGTTTTGTGTATACTCACATGAAGACAAACATCGAGAGAGAACTAATTTTTATACGAAATTGTGTAATTACATTTTTCGTTTATTTTGATAGATGTAGATTGTTGAAATAAATGGAACATGAATTCGACTAGATGTGCGAAATAGTTTCTAGAGAGAAAAAAATATCTGTAACACGAATCCATTTGAGGGAGAAAGAGAAATCTGATCGAGTTTAACAGGATTTCAATGAAACCTGTTCGCTTCCTGAGTTTTTAGTGAAGAGGAAGATAAAGCAGTCTTCTTCATTTTCTGAATATAATTTGTAGTATTTATGCCAAGAGAAGACACGAAAATCATTTATAATAATTAAATTTTTAAATCAATCGACTTTGTTAGTATAATCAAACTTGTTTTTCTAAGAATGTTAAAAAACTTTGAACCATGTATGTTTCTTCAAACTTTGTTTGGCCTTCATTCAACTTTCTTTATCCGGAAATAGAAGCGATATGAGAATCATTTTTCTCCCCGGCTTTTCAGTCCAAACATAATTTTTAAAAAAGCAAACTCCCGAATTTAAATTTAACTGCCATTTATCAATTACGTGTTATTTTAATAAGGAGTTTACGCTTGTTTCTGTCTTTATTTCTGATTAGTTTCATGACTCACGCAAAAATAGGGTGTGTCGAACCCTTCATCGATCCTAAATATCATGGCAACCAAATTAATGACATTGATTGATGAAAATATTATTTTAAATAAAAAATTACTTTCAAAATATTACGGAAAACGTAACAAAATACAAACAATTTAATTACTCTCATATGTGTAAATTAATATTCACAGGATTTCAGATTCACCAATTTCATACTATAATCTATTTATGTATTATTACGGGCTCGATTGGTCATGCTACACTTCCTGTTTTATTCACTCGAAAATGAAGTCGTAATTATTCGGTACTAAATTGTTAATGGTTGCAATAAAAATTCGTATATTTTGTTTTATATACTCTGTAATATTTTAGGAAAATGAAACAAAAGAAGAAATTAACTCTTGTTACGTTTTCATATCAACTGATTTTTCACTTTGAAACTTTATTTAAATATTTTTATTTTATGGATAAAGTAATTAACTTTTTTTTTCTAAAAATGTTGGATATAAAGAGAAATAATCTTTATATTGCAAATAGTTACCACGACAATGTTATGAAAAAAATATTTTTATTTCTTTGGTGTTTCATTCTATATTTCTTCATTCACTTTTGTTCTTCTATTTGTGGTCTCGCAATAAAATCGACACGATCTTGTGTTGTAAAAGGAATGAAACAAAGAGGAAGATAAGAAATATAAACGAAGGTCTTTTCATTCTACAATAATAATCCTTTATATTTCCACGGGCTAAAGTAACTGCTTGTCAAAAGCTATATTCTTCTTTCTTTGTGCTTCAATATGTCGCATCTTCGCAACTCGAATCATGGTCGGGATTTCTTGCAATAAAATACTCTTTTATGTTGACAATTTTTATTAAATCAATCGTCAAACTCAATAATTATTTAAAGTTGAACTTTGGTACCCATATTTCGAAGGTAAACTTATGCTCTCTATTGAAAAATCTCAAAACTACTCATCCAAGTGAAAGATTTAAGAGTCAGCAAATGAAACACAAAAATGTTCCTTTTTCCTCTCAAGAATATTAACCCAATCTCTTCTAGAATCTTGTTCTCCTCTTTCCGCGATGTTCATTAAATCTTCGCTCGAGCGGAAAGTTCACTTGAGAAAAACCGCAGCAAATATCGATTTGCGACCGAACTTTTGAGTCATTTATCTTTCATATCGAGACGGCTTGCAGTAGTTAAAGTTACATTTACAATTTTACATTGAACTCGACAATGTAATATATCCTATAGATTTTTAGAGGCCACTTCAACTCCTGGGTTCGCAATATTACACACAATATGAGTTCTCTCCTATATTACTTTCTAAACTGCTTCAAAACATTTCTCTTCAGATGTCATACAAAATCCCACAAGAGAAGTTTTTATATTTCCATTTTTGAGAAGAGCGCTTTTTAAATTAAATTTGAGTTTAATTGCTTTATTGCCCCAGACATTTCAATTTTAAGTAAGAAAAAAGTAGCGCGGTTGAGTTGCAAAAAATGCATAAAAAATAAATTAATATCAGTCATCACAGTATCTATTTTCATTAAGAAAAGGTGAAAAGGTCATTTTTTAAATAAAAATAGATGAGAAATAGGTTTCAAAAAAAGTTCAGGATTTTAATTTATTTCCGATTTTAAATTTCCGAACAGTAGACACCCTGTCAGAACTTGTCGAATTAAAAAATGATGAAGAATATCAAAACAATTAGGAGTCCAAGGAGAATGATCTGAGTAATGCAGGCGTAAAGTACATCAATACTGTGCACTTGAGTGAGTCACATTTGAAAGGATTGGAAGCCTGGAGAGGAGAAGGAGGGGTATATGTAGGCAAAGGTGGTTTTAAGAGTTTATGCAATTTGTTTCTTTTGCATATATACAGAATACAGACATATATTATCGTTGTTTCGCGTCACCATTAAAGGCTAATTGACAATAATGTGTGGGAGTTTGATAAAGATATAACCTGACCTTATTCCTTCATGTTCAACGGTTAAGGTACCGTAAGGTCGCCTAAGTACTGGGTGCCGCCCCTGCCCGTGAGGTTAATTGCTTATGCCACGTGAAGATCGCGAAAACTATCGCGAGTATCTGACCATCACTTAAGAACATCATATCGATCCATTATTTATTGATTTTTCACCGTTATAACATTTTTTCTAACTCCAGACTCGGAACAAACCCACCTCTCTAAATTAAGAGAGAATAAAAGGATGGTATCAGCTAATTAACAGGGAAAATTAAGAGAAATTGGACAGAATTTTATGAGGGGGAATTTTGTAAGTAATAGATAATTAGAGCATATTTATGCTTCAGTTAACTTGAAAAGTTTAGCAGAAATTTCAGCAGTATTATTTGTAGAAAATCTGCCTTAATCCAGACGAATATGAGTTAGCAAACCTAAGGAGGATGGGATGAGAGTGTGTAACCACTTATTAGATAGACGCTAATACCTCGTGTAGCTAATTACAAGAAGGAAGCACGTCGTCATTAGATATGTCGCATGATAACCGCAAAACTTGACACACCGGTTTATCAGAACTGCCATCTTGAATTGAATTATGGGCATCATTAACGAGAGAATACTGTCAACAAAGTTATAAGTAATACGATCCAATTCTCTGGAGTGTTAGAATAATTTTTAATATATTCATTATTTTGTAAATTATTGTCAAAAATGATCCTGCTAAAGAGCAGCTTCTGATTAAATTGAATTCAAGAGGAAAAAAATTTGGCCTCCTAATAGACAATTAAACTTTTTCCCAACTCAAAAAGAGAATACTCATTTTTCGTCTGGATTCTCTAGAGCCGGATTAGCAGCGACAGTATTTGATCCCCACGACGAAAAGTTTTTTTCAAAAAGAAATATGACATTCGTTGGAAAGAAAACTGCTTGTCTTTCTAAGGATTTTGCGCTCACGTAACTAGGGGCTCGTTGTTCTTGTTCGTGGCGTGAATTTCGCGTCTTTTGGCCGCAAATCCTATGGGAACCGCGGACGGGAGGTTCTAAAACAAACAAAAGCAAAGTTTCAAGCTTTTTCTCCTCCTTGAAACTTCGCTTTGATCGAATATAAATTCCAGTATACGGTACGTAAGTACATGTTAGTACTTTAGTCGGGTGAGGAGTGTAACCAGGGTGTGGCTTCGCCAAGAAAATTCCGGAGGTTCTCATCGACTTTGCTAACTTTCAAATTAAAATAGATCTCATAAAACACTTCGAGAGCTTCGCACACAGAAAATCCCGCAGCAAAGAGAATTAAGTATATTTTTCAGCTTTCTCAAGCGTTTGAGTTTCATTTTAAACTGTTAAGAAGTTTATAGCTGAGATAATTAATAGTTTTATTGAATGAGACTTATTGCTCGTGATTATAGCTTCTAATGATTATGAAGTTTGATGTAATTAAAAGTCTATAATTATCCAGACAAGCAATACTATATTTAGAACCTAACAGCTGTAATATTTTTATTTTTATAATTCTAAATTTGTTTAATGGACTAACTATGTTATATGTATGCCACTCAAAATTTATTTGCTATGGTCTGTTCGAGACAAAAAGGACAATGACTTCTAGCACGTCATCGACTCGTAAGAGAAATGCTTGGCGTTTTTCCACGACGTTGACAGTTGGCACTTTGTCATCCGTGTCACCCCGTAATAATTAAATTTCTTTCTAGCGCCCTTTGCCTTCAGAATCAAGATGCAGGCTTTGAAATTAATAGAAAACGTCTTCCTGACAAATGAGCTAAATTTTTCAATTTTTCAAACCGACATTTACTCGAATTTCCCCGAAATTAGAACTCAAATGTCCTTAGACGACCCTCGTCAAATAAAAAATTAATTCTCAATATTTGTCTGCCCTCAATTTAGATTTCATCACTCGAAAAACATGAGCATCTCCAAAGAATAAAAAAATTACAAATCTGAGGATAAGCTAAAAATAATTAAAATGGAATCTATCAGCAGATTAAACTTATACAATTCAACCCTCTCTCTTCTCTTATAACTCTAAAATACATTTTTTTTTCATTTTTTCACTATCTACTCTCGAAAGATTTCGTATTAATTTCCCAAGCGAGGTAGAAATGATCCAGTAACGAAGAAACTAATTACAGAGAGCGAAGCGTCTTAGATAAGATTGGGAGTTGGGGGAGGAGGAGGAACTCCTGGGGAGTTAGAAAAATAAGTAGCAAACACCTCATGAGATAAATGACCAAAGTAATCGAAGTATTAAGCCGGAATCTAGAGTCTAGTCATGGAAAAAGCTCATTTGCTAAAGTGAGAGTCTCGCTTACGACCTTCTTAAAGTTTAAACAATTAATATTACCCGCCTCACCCTTAAATACTCGAGGTTGTCGTCCGCCTAGGCGACGCGACTCTGAGGGTCGTGTTCCTAATTAAAACAATTATAAAGAGCTCCCCGCCTAGAGTTTCTATCTGACTGCCCCTCCCCCCCCACGAGGAAAGCTTTCAGTGTAGTTTTTTCCCCCCAGCAATGCTAACAAAAGTTAATTGAATTCGACGTGCTTTTAATGGCGTTTAAGCTCGTTAAAAAAATGAACAAAAACTCGATCAGGTCATTTATTGACACAGATTTAATGGAGGAATTTATTGAAGAACCTGAGCAGATCTTATGTTGATAAATTTTATAGGAAAATCATTTTTTCATTGGTTGGAAATTGGGAAAATTATGACAACCACAGAAATAGTGCAATATGGTAAAACTAATGGTTGGCACAATATTTGTAGTAACTATTTTATAATAGTTGTCACATACTTATGTCGTAATTGGAAAATTGCGACCCTCTCGGTTCGCTACTTTTACTTAGTGGTTTGAAGAGGGATTCTCCCTCGAATTCTCACCACCGAGATGCAATCAACATTGACTTTCCCCCTTCGTTAGTGATCAGATCCGGATAACTTGTCAATCTATTCAGGGTGGCCACAAGATTAAATTTTTCAATTTCCCTGACATTTGCCTGACTTTCAGACAAATTTCCCTGACAGAAAATTCGTAGAAATCTCTAAAATTAGTTGAAAACTCTCGAAAGCCTTAATTTCACGAAGTACTGGATACCAACTTGATTTTCATCTCTATAAAAAAGCCCTTTCCTCAAAATTCTTCTATCCGAATAAAATATTCATATTGAATTTTTATTCATATTTTCCCTTGTTCCTTAATCTAGAACCTATGAACTTGAAGCTGCCGAAAGGAATGGGTAATTAGAGTAAGGGGTCTCTTGGGACTAATTGCAATTTGCCGTTTTCTTTTATGCATTTAGATTATTCTTGTGTAGCTATGCTTTATTGTGAATTCTGAATGCAAAGTGCCAGCACCGGCTGACGAGGTTACGACTTTCGCGTTTTCCTCCGTCACCACACCACCTTCTTCGACCTAGTCGACCGGGTATTTGCATGACTGGTGAAAGCAGTCAGACTCACTGGGGATTTCTATTCACGATGCTTCGGGTTGTTTGCTTTGCTTGCAGCAACTCTACCCCTTGCAGGGGGTTTGCTTTTGCGTTACTTGCTTACTTGTGTTCACCGCCATGGCATTTATCGAAGTATTTCGTTCGACAACAAAAATGGCTCAGGGGGTACAGAGTAAACTTCACAAAAAAGCACTCTCAAAAGCTGAAAAATCTATAGAGCGAGGCAAACTTTATCCTAAAGCTGAAATACCCATCTAGATACAATTGTGAAAAAAAAAAAATCTGCAACATGTTTCATAATTCCCTAAACAGAAAATGGATCCTATTTCTCGAAAATGCAATTACGAAAATGTATGCTGGTTCGACAAACTATGCGAATTAGTGATGCTTTTCCAAAGAAATATTCTTGCAAAGTTGGTGTGGATCCATGGAAACTATCGAGAGGTGTCGATAGTTTCCTCAAAGTTGGGAAATTTAGTTGGAAAAGGGTGTTTACTCTGTCACTTCTGCATTTCCTGTCGTATGTCAGCGATATACTTTTACGATAGGAGTACATAGTTATTATAGAGTCTACATTCAAGTTTCGTGTACCACCATCTCGAGTGAATATCCCTTTTACTTTGTATCGATAATCGATACGTTTCGCAAGCATATCGCTTCTACGCTTGAATTTTTCCCCTTATTCAATATTTTACCGTGATAATGACAACCGAGAAATGAAATTATAGCAATATCAGCAATCATCGTCATCTCAGCAATTATCGTCATCTCTATTCTAAAAAGATTTTAACTGTTATTCCTATAAAACTTCAATTTTTTAAAATAAAATTTTAATTAAGAAATAAAATATCGTGAATTATATAATATTGAAAAAGAACGTCAATGCGCGCGCAGGGCACGCGTTCGTTCTTGTATATTTAAAATCATCAATAGATTTAAAACTGCAGATGATATAAAAAGATTTCTGATTTGAGAATACTTCTAACGACGGTGATGTGTCTAGAGACGAATCTTCGGAAGCTGCATCAACAAAGGTGCAATTATTGTTAACGATGGATCTCGTAAACGGTATGCCCGAAGTTTGTAGCTGCTCTTGTTACCTAGTCCATAAAATGAATCGTGAGTTCTCGTTAATGCCGAACACCTTGCATCGTTAGTTTCAATAGTGTCCAACCAGTTATCTCTCGACCACTTTTGGCACCTCCAAGCTGTCATTCGGTTTAATTCAGATTGCGATTATTGACCAGTAAAATTTGCCAACATGAATTACAAATTTCTGGGAGTGAATCTAATTCTAGAAAGGATTTACGTAAACAGCAGCTTAAAACATTTAATTCTCACTTTTTCATTAGATTCGTTGGCACATTGCCTATAAGTACCATATCCATTCATGCAATTATGATAATTCATGCTAATCCATAGTTGCTTAGTTTGAGAGATTAGGAGTAATCCCACTTCCTTGCTCTATTAGAGCGTAAGATGGATACACCCTTTGGTATCTATCTCCACGCAGCAAATACCAGAATTTCATATCCGTGCAGATGGCATTTATACAGAAATTAATTACACGATCGCAGCGAATTTCATTACCTAGTGAGCAAACTGAACGACTAGTGCTAGTATTGTTACAGCACCTCTTAAGATGTTTCGATTATATCCTGTTATTCGGGTTATGCTTTGGTATCATTAAATATTGTATGTGGTTAAGGTACCCTTGCTTTATGGAATTATGGCAAGTATTTTACGGATTCTCGTTCGAGGCATGTTCGAGGAAATATTTCTAATACCTCAACATGTAAGTGCTTTCGAAAATTAGGCAATATGAGGGTGTTGAGAATTCATACATATCGTAAAACCTCACCAGACCATCAACAATTCAAACAAATCAATAAAGCAACATCAGAAGATTAAGATAGCATCAGATGATTGCGGAAGGAATAACAAAACATTTAAAGGATATTCAAACATCCGTCAGACAATTTCTGGAGGGCCTAAACAAACCGATAATGCCAGAACATCAAACTACCATCAACAAAGCTGCGAGACAATGTCAAAAATGAAGAACCTAAACAAACAGATAACAGATCATCGAACCATGTAATGCTGAATCAGATTGATAAAACAATACGAGGAGATTAAGAAACAATATAACAATAGAAATATTAACGAAGAATTTTAGGGCTATTCAACAAATACATCGCCTTCTTTGTACTCGTAGAATTGTATAGTTGATGGAACAGTCGACAAAGCTTTGACGAACATCTGAAGGAGATATTAGTTGCTTGATAGAAAATGACAATGGACATCGAGGGTATGAGAGAATCCTCTCGAATACGATAGAGTTACTAATCCCTTGTGTCTTGTACTATCAATAGCACAACAGGTATTCGACACCCGTATTCTATTTCTCCCCAAATAATTGCCATTGCTAGACTGCTGAGATGGATTCACTAAGGCGTTTTATGACTTGGAAAGGAATATGACGCAAGATATCTGTTCTTGAAATGTCTATATAGCAGAATCATTAGCTTATCTAATCTTCTAAAGTATTTCATAATAGACTTTCTAGTCTACAGAAATATATCCCGATTATTTTAAGAAAATGATAATTTTGAATCAGTCTTACTCAGGAAGATTTTGATTCTAAAAATTCGTATCGAACATTCTTAATCAGAATTCTCATAGAGGAACCATTTACTAAGATCGTAAATTCTACTCGATTTCTTGAATCCAGTTCGACGAACCAAAATGTTAAACGTACTATGAGAAATGGCCAATTAGAGAGCCGCTTTGACCGATAGCCAAGCAGCTGGTGGGAGGTTGATAAAACCGTGGAAAGTGAAAAGGATAAATAATATTTCACAAATACGTGGGAGCCATTCGCTGGGGAATTATTGATCCGTGAAACAGGGAATTTGTCAAAGACCGATTTATTCGCTCGGATTTGTTGTTGCAGTACCTGAAATGCGATACACAATACAGAGTGTCTCTTCTGAACCCCGTCTTTCCCAAGAGACTCAACTCCAAACCGTAGTATCGATAAATCGATTCCTGAATAATAAAAGAAGCATCAAATTGATAAAGGATGCCGATTTCAATATATAAAATTAAATCGCGAGGAAAATATTTCATTCTAATCTAGTGACTTTAAAGTTCATGAGCAAGGCCATATAATACAATTCCATTTGATATAAATTAAGATATCCGAAAATAATTCAATAAAGTGACTTTCCGGGAAAGAATTGAATGATTTTAAGGTGCATGAGCTGCTTACAAGAAAAGAAAAGACTGAATTTCAATGTGGAAATCGAATCCAAGGCGAGCTAGCAGTTGGGAATTCATCGATTCGCAATAAAACACATAAATCAAGGCACACGTGTTCCTTATCTTCGATAGTATTCTTTTCGAGACCCTTTCTCGTTTTTCGAATCAGAAAGAAATCCCAGCACCTACTGTGTTTATAACATATGAATATTTCGATTTAAGTTATGTATTCACATTAGGGTTCTTCAAAAGAAAGCTATTTTCAAAAGGAGAAATACAAATTATCCTTGATGTTATTTGAGGTACTAAAATTTCGAAAAATTGTAGAAAGTTTACAGTTTATATGTTTGTTCGAGTTCGTAGATAGTACACGGTCTTGAAATAGACCTACCATTATAATAACATAAAGATAAGGAATCCCAGGGGCAAGATGTCATTTCAATTTAACGATTTGGATTCGCACGGTGCATCTAGAATTCTACATGCAAGGGGAATAAATGTCTGGACTTATCGTTTATCCATGAACTCAGATAAACGACTACTGGTCCTCATGGTAATCGTAAAAGATCTTAAAAAGAGGGATAAAAGCTTTCCCCTTGTTTCTGGGTCGTAGAGCATCAAAAGGAATATTAGATTAGGAAGATTTTGGTAGCATGGCTAAATGCTAATTCACTTTTAGGTCAAACTAACAGTTTGGATAGAAAAAATGTCTGCCAGATCTACGAATCCTCATCCTATTTTTTATTAAAAAGTGAATGAGGATTTCAGTTCAGTTGCAGTAAGTCAGAAATATTTGAAATTGATGGCCAATTTTTTAACGGTAATCTGTAAAAATATTTCGAGGTATGTATGAAACCCTAGTTTACTACGCTATCGACTCTTGAATCGATAACTGCATCTTCTTAGGTCTTATATATGTTCTGCTGCTCGCATACGTATATAGCAGACGCCAGCGTCGCGACGCCTTTAATCTATGCAAGGCTTTTCTCCCAAGTGTCACGTATCGAATGAGGAATCACCAAGAGATATCGATATTCAAAATAATCTCATTCCGTGATTCTCACGTTAACATTTCCTTCGAAAAATGACAATGTCAAGCTGGAATTTCTTGATCCAAGTATTTTTGAGTTTTGAGAATGCAATGAAATTTTCAAAATTCAATATCAAGATTTACGAATTTATAGGATGTTTTACAAAATTTCACATCATCTTTTTCCAATTCTTTCTTTTCATATATCGATCATCGTTCAACGTTTCGAATATTTGTAGAATGTTGCGAATTTCCCAGACACGTGCTCAAATCGCTTTTTCACGAATATCCGAACACGTGTAATTGAAGTTTGACGAGATTTCTTACGTGACGTAGGACGATGTCGATAAAAAGTCTTCTGACGTGAAATAAAATATGAGATGATATAAATGTGATAAGGAGATATAACATTTATAGAACTTTATCGAGTTTAACGTCATTTTTTTCCTATTTTTCTGCAGTGAAAGTCATATTACTTTTGTTTACGAATGAGTGGTCCTGAGTTGAAATTTATGTGCACATTTGTAGCTGAATTAGCATGTTTGAAGACGAGGAAAGTCAAGCTAGTAGTGGCCTAGTTCAAAACTATACAACAGTTGCATCCTTGGCAAGTTCCACTTTATCCGAAAATATCCAAAGTTTTCAATTCTCACATGGCATAATTCTCAAAGATGGCTGGGTCAGGTTGAGGCTCGAAAGGACCAAATATAGTGGAAGTAGGGCGAGGAAATGATGTTTAGAAGGTGCATAAATTGGATTCTGGATATTTAATTTAACTCGAGAAATTTCTAAGATGTAGTAGAAAATATAATAAAAAAAATTCATTTAAAATTCAAGATTAAATTAGACTTTGAAATTAGGAAGACTAATCATTTTATCTTCCGAATAGATACCGATGATAATTAAAATCAATGATTCACTCGTAAACAATGCAATTGGGATCGACAACCTAAAAATAAAATTCTGAACAGATAGACGATAAAATAATTTTAGAGATTGGAAAAATTATGCAACTCGCCTAATCTGTAGCCTTGAGTTGATTTGAATTCATTTCAAGATCGCTTTCATAATCACATGAATGTCTTTAATCAAGATGCAAAATACGCATTTTCTCATTGTTTAGAATATTAATTTTTAATTTCACGGTCGAATTTTTAATTCTGGGAAACATAATGTTTATTGTGCTCTTTCGCAACAAACTTCACACGTAAATGTTCCTTTTGAAAATTACGGTTGATGCATAACGAGGTCTAACATTTTCCACGAAGCTTGGGAATAATTATACAGCTAAAGAACTTCCCGAGTCGGAAATGCAAAAGGAAGTTATTAAGGATTGCAGATTTTGTATTTCGATATCGAGCAAACAGGGACGAAATATTTACTTAACTTTAAATAATCAAATAAAATTGCTTAACAATGAAGTTACGTTTCGAGTTAAATTTGAGGAGCACATAGCCATATTTGATTGGGTGAATACGCCTCCGAGTTTCATTCACAAAATTAAATCCGAGATTACGACAGCAGTTTACTAACCACAATAAATTGATGAAGTTGAGAACCTCTTACTGGTCTCAATGAAATCTCCTTCTCTTCTCCTCTACGCTCATTGATATTATAATCACATGTGAATTAAAATTGGTCAAAAAATTCCTTCAATTCCTTCAGTTTGTTCCCCTCAGTAATAACTCTATTTTTCTCGTTCAATTACACTGACACTTTTTTCACTCACTTTAAAAAGTTTAACTTGAGACAAGATTCTTTATCAAATTAAATTTATTAAATATTAAATATAAAAATATTAAATAGGAAAATTTAATTTATTTAAAATTTATTTAAAAATTAAAAATCATATTTATAGTTAAATGACAATTTTTAAACTTTTGAATTATTTAGCAAAGTTTGTAAAGTATTAGAATTTTATTGTTTCAAATTTAAGTTGTTTACACAGATCTTTTTAAAAGATTTACAGTCACAAATGTCACTATTCACAAAATGATTAGCACTTTCTTTTAAAATAACATTTATATTATTTCGTATATAATACGAACAGGTGCGAAAGCGCGGTTTAAAATTCATGTGCGAAGCGTTAGACGCGTGGTGAACGAATCAAGAAAAGCATGGAGTAATGATCGAATAGACCCTCTACCATCGACAATTCTGAGTCACATCTGACATGGGCTCTGAACGAGTCATGTGATTACGAATGCAGCGACTCGTACGGAATACGCATTCATCTTAATGTTGCTGAAATAATCTCATTTTTAAATCTCCTACTTTTTTCCCACGTAAAAAGTAAACAAAAAAATGATTTAAAAAATTCAAAGAAACGAAAAATTGTTGAGAAATTGATACACTTATACTCTGGAAGAGTTGATATTTTTTCTTTGAAGAAAATAAATATTTTACTTGGTACCAATAATTATAAGAGAATTTTTACTGATAATTATGGAGTAAGAACTGTTAAAATTTTTGTTC
The DNA here is from genome assembly GCA_904066005.1 of Synergus itoensis. Lineage (NCBI taxonomy): Eukaryota > Metazoa > Arthropoda > Insecta > Hymenoptera > Cynipidae > Synergus > Synergus itoensis. Next base: position 943,058 of record CAJFCP010000098.1, read on the forward strand.
AATTAAAAGGGAACAATGAGAAGTTCTTTCCAATTATCCAATTAATAAATAAATTCAAAAAATCGTTCTGACTGGACAAATAAGGTAATCGGAAATCGATGTCTGACGTCACCTACGAAACGTTATTTCATGAAGATTAGACATTCTTTCACGTCTTCCGAATCATACGAGGGGATTTTCCCCTCCACATTTTATTCACAACCCTGATAGAATCAATTTTCTAGGATAATTATCATGACCGCCTATTTAATCCAGGATAATAGGGAACACATATCGTGCTAAAGAAATGGTTAAAAAAAAGGATAAGAAGGCAATAAATAAATCGCCGAAAATAGATTTTGGAATCAAATGAAAATGTTTTTAATTAAATGTCTCTGGAATAGAAACTGGGGAATTATAGAGCGTGGAATTTAACTTGCAACTGAAATGGTAGAAATTCAAGTACTTATAATTGACAAGCTTTGTAATTAAATAACGTTAAATTACAAACATTCAAAGCTCGCCAATTTCAAATAAAGGGCATGTTTTACATGCTTTGAATTAAATACTTTAAAATTAATAAACGTGATAATCCCAAATTGAATTAGAAGTTCTAAATTCGAAAAAAGACCATTAAATTTTCATATTTCAATTTAATAACATTTTCATTCAGGAAACGCAATTCTGTTTTGTAAATCTACATCAGAGAGACGTAATAACATTACTTAATATCCTTCAACTATTTCTTATGACACAATTATAAAGAAGCACACAAAAAAGTAAACTATACACATCTTCCTGCTCATCATCGATAATTACATTTGTATAATCTCCTATCGACTGAATGAATCAGTCACATAATGAATCATTCAAGTGGCACTTTTCCGAGGCAATACGTCATTGAAAAATCGTCAGATATATTCACGTGGAATAATTTAATTCTTCTTGGATTTCTCAAACCGCTTTGAAAAGAATGTATCAATTGTCTTGAAAATACTTTGAGGTAAAAAAAAGTTAAAAAGAACAGGGAAAATTAAAGTCAATGCGTGAAAGGGCATTACCATATCTATTGGATCTTTGGCTCGAATGGAGAAACATTTCGTAAATCTAAGAGGAAATTTTCGTTCCAACTTAGTGGAGAAAATATTTTTCGATAAGAAATTTCTCGTTCAATGGGCTTCCTCGTCACCGTAAAAGAAGATGGCTAGTTTCTAGTGATAAAGCACTAAGAACAGCTACTATAGATGTTTACGAGGCCATTTAGAACTGCGAACGAGGCCACCTGAGCTTTTGACGTGGGGGAGTATGGAATGCATTCCATGATGTACTTGTGATCACAACGATTACCATAATTTTCTGCCAAGTTATGTATTCACAATGGGGGGGCATTTATATTGCATAAAGTTGCTTTATTAGACCATATTTCGTAAAAAGACAGGTTTCTGTAAAAATATAAGTTTTCGTAAAGATCCAAATGCACACATTGTTCTTCAACTATGAAGAGCACCTGGAATTCATTCTCTTTTCGTTAATGACTGCTGGTATGTAATAACAAAACGGTACTCATTATTTTCGAACTTTGGAAATGTTCTTTCGTAAAGTTTTTTGAAAAATGAACGATTAAAATACTATTCAATATTGAAAATGTGAGAGCTTTAAATTAAAATTTTTAGAATTAGGTGCAATTTTTCGTTTTCATAATTTTATTTTTATCTGGGCAGTAAAATTTTTATTCTAAAGTGGTAATAAACGCAGACTTTTTATAGAACGTCACTTACGTGTGAAAAATTTAAAGACAATCTGACTCTTACATTTATATGTGTGATGTGAAGACATTTCTCTCTTTATGACGTCTCAGATTTCTGGAAAGCAACTGCAGGAGTTACGATCACGTCTTTAACGTTTTCTACGCTCTGACGTGACGTGGATTAGATGAAAGAGAAGGAAAATAAATCCTTTTCGCTGTGATAAATCTCCTGTACATTTTCATTATATACACAATCAAAAAGGACAATTATCTCCACAATGACAGCTTGACTTTCGCAATAATTGTGAAAGTTGACATTATAAAGGTGACATTATAAAGTTGACGTTATAAGGTCAACTAAATTGGAGAAAAGATGGACAATAGGGAAAATACTTTGAAAAATAGGTTACTCTCTCGCCAGTAGTAAAAAACGAAATGACGTAGAAAAATTCTCAAAGCTTCAAAGGCATCCAATTTAAGCACTCTTTCGAGGCGGAAAATATTCTAGTTCTACGAAAAATAAAACAGACCCGGGGCTATCTGGTTTGAAATAGACTTTTGCGTTCCATCGGCACTTTGTATTCCTCTATTTCCCCCTTTAAATCAATATCAACCGATTCCTGTTGTCCCGAGAGGTACCCAGTGATAGGGATTAAATCCAGGGTGAAGATTTTTCAATCACTACTAATGTCAACAGGAGGTGGAAAACCCACCAACGACTCGGGAATACGAATGAGACGCTTTTTAAAAATTGTTTTCCATCTCTGGCAAAATAAACTCATCAAAAGCAAATAACTTTTTTAAGAGTTTAGAGAGACGCTTTATTAAAAAGTTTATTTAGCTTTTATACTATAAAGTAAACAAATCTTATCTTGATGAGAATGTAAATACTAAATTAAATTTTTAAAAATGATGAAAGAGAAGTTTTCCTTTAAATTTGAAGGAAACTAATTTCCAACTATTCAACTATTAAAACTATCGACTGCTGCCATCTGTTCTCTTAATGCTGAACTAGAAATAGTTCTATCTTGACGGATAGAACAGGTTACTCCTAACTATTTATTATTTATTTATTTTCTTTTTTAGTTTAACTTTAAAGGAGTTGAAATTATTTACAGATACTGAGAATTTGTTGTTAAACTATTTTGCTTGCTCAAAAATAATCTAAAATTTATAAAAAGGACTTAACACTTTAGAAAAGACTTTGAGGATTAAGAAGCTTCGGACTCATATTCCTCAATTGAGGATTTTTTACTCAAAATTAGTCAAATCAGCTAGATAAGAAAATTGAATAAATTACTGAATACAGTCTTAAGGAGCGAATCATAACTTTTAATCTTAATAATCCTAACCCTCCTTAAGATGCGGATAGCGACTCGTGCAAGTTTAATTGCATCTTAGAATCGACTTTGCATGGCTCTCATCTAGTTTTACGATCATGTCTATTCCTTCATTAAAGACACCGGAATATAATGCCATTGCTATCTAAGTAACGTAGATATCTCACCTCCCTCTGATCGTTAAAATTCACTATCGTAAAAAACTTCCTATGAAAGAAACTCTCGTAAATTAATTTAAGGAAAAGTTTCTTTCAAAAGATGAACGAATGAACTCACCAGCTTGAAGTATCAATGATCAATCTTTGCGTACTTAGGATTTTGAACTTACCTGAAACATAAAAAAATGCTACATTAATTTTTGTTCACATAAAACATTTTGCACATTAAAAAACGTCAAATTTGAATAGTTACAGGCTTCAAAGAGTTTTTTTAAAGCAGACAATAATGAGTTCTTAAAATAAAAATAGTATAAAAATAGTTTGATCCAAAAGAACTAAGTCTAAGGTGAAAAGAATTTTTTTCAACACCTGCCAGCTTCTATTTTCTTTCAATTTTCAATATTTTCAATACGTTTATATTACAAGCGCCGGATTAGACGCTTGAACGCCTCTTCGTCAAGTTTAGTTAAGGATTAATGAAAGGAATCCAAGTTCCAAAGGAGAGTCTCTAATCACAGAATAGTTGCAACGGAATAGTTGATAGTTGCTTGGTGGTGAAGGGAATAGACTATCAGCTTTGAAATCAGTGCAAGGAGTTGTGGGTAAAGCCTATTGAACAGAATCACACAAGAGGAGTTAGAATAGGGAGTGGGAATTGATATCTCGATTTGCATGTCGAGTTTCCTACTATCGGGTAGCGCGACGGGGCTGCTAAGCTGATAGGTGCTAAGCTCAGCCTCTGGGAAACCCGGAAGTGCGAATGGCGAATACCCCATGCTGTCAGCGGCTTTATTCACTGACTGATCGATCCAGCATGCTAGGGTACAAACAGGGCAATCAAGCTACCGAAATGAGCATTTGCATTTTGTCACGTCGCTAATTACTCCAGCCAAATGTGACCGTCACTTCGATCCATCAGAAATGACGTACTGCTTAAATGGCGACAAATTTCTCTTCATTCTATATAACGAAACACTAATTCCCATTCCTTGAAAATAGAGAAACTTGGAGAAATTCAAATGTAGCTTCTATACAGAAAGTAATGAATTAATTAGAGTAGTTTGTAGACTTTCAGACATGGATCTCAGTTTGAGTAGGGTGTTCCGGATGTAATAGAGTTCGTAAGCAACAAAGTTGTTTACGAACACTTTGAACCGTCAAAAGACCCATATGTTGAGTGCAGAAACCCCAACAAACGTATTTAGTCAGAGGTTGAACGTCAAAACCCCAAGATTTTATGGAAAGCCGTGATAAATTCCTCTCGCGTAGTGGAATATCCTTCGGCACGGAAGTCACCTAATACTCCACCCACGCGTGATTCGAAGGCGGTCCTGACATCCCCCGAATTGAATCAACGAAAGTGAATAAAAAAAAAAACTTAGAAACCCTTACGTTTCCATCATTTTATTTCTTCACTTTATTTACTATAAAAAAATTGCATCATTCGTGGGTCGGAACCTTTAATGGAATTTGTAAGTTCAATATTCTCTGTCCTTCATTGTCAGTATTGATGATCCTAAAGAAACTCTTTGTTCTTCACTATTTGGTGAACCCTTTCAAAGTTCTGTAGAGATGAGGAAGTTTCCTGCAATAATAATGGAAGTACCATTGACAAGAAAATTAGAAGGTCTTTGATCAGATTTCCAAATGTGGAGATCCTACAAGGCAAGATGGTGATACACAAGAAATCTATAATGGATTATTCGTGTCACATGATAAATCGGAAGTCTATTTATTAACACAATGCACATGTCAATGTACATTAATTTATTTCTGAGAATGAGTACACTTGATATACTAGTATGCATATAATTTATAATCCTTTCATGAAAGGCAACACGCAGAATTCCTATTCAATTATGGGTATATAAGCCGATTGGCGAAGTTTCGCGAATGCCGGAAGCTTAGGAATCGGAACTTGTGGCTGCCACTTCATATAACCACAGCCATTTATTGTGCTTGCTTTGTAGATTAAATTATAGTCTACTGATCTTTATACAAAGAATTTCCCTAAAAACGACATTAAATGATCATCAAGGGTGCTACGTAATGTGACATTTATTTAGCAAAAGCCAAGTTCTGCAGGAGATAAATTAGGGTATATCGTGTCAGGAACTAAATTTAAGGGAAATATCTCGGAAGATAGAAAGACCCTTAGTTTGTTGTGTGCATTTTACTGATGCTCAAGAATCTTAATAACTTCTCTGTCTCACTATTTGCCTCCTTCTAGTCTCACTTTTACCCCCTTTTCTGTCTTACTTTTACCCACCTTTTACCTCTCTCGAGGTCTTCAACGAATCTTTCCTGTCAGGAAAAGTTTCACTAAACGAAAAGGAAGGAAGGAGAACAAGGTAGAATTAATTGCACTGTTCAGTTGGGCAGAATTATGCCAGGGGCTAATAAAATATTACTATGAAGTGAATGGAATATTTCATTTACACTGCACCAATTCTGAATAAAGTTTCAGTCTTCCTGCTGCATATTTTATAAAAGTTGTCTAATGACTTGAAAAAATTTTAAATAATTAATCAAAAACTTCCAGCATTGTTAAAAATATTCTATAACGAACAACTTTTTTCAAGTATTATTCATTTTACAATTAGATAAGATTTTGTAATTAGATAACTCTAATTTATTCTCGATTATTTTAATTAAATGTCATTTTTTCAATCTGGGTGTAAAATGTTTCGAATATCATAAAATTTCACACATTTTTCTCCTTAATCTGTGTATAAAACTCGTTAAAACTTGTTGGGAGAGGCAAAACAGTCAAACGGAGTAAAGTTTTAAATTTTACTGATAGCTGCGATTTTGAAGGTGTTTTTTTTTTTAAATTGAGGGGGAATTCAATCACAAAGTTTCCCTCTTTATATCCTCAATTTCGTTGGAAAAATGGAAATAAAATCTGAATAAATAAAGGTTTTATGTCTCTGCATGTTTTGATTAAATTATATTCCAACGAAAACACCATTTCAACAAACTTTGCTTAAGTAATTTAAATTGAAGAAGGCAAAATATCGAATTTCTTGTTTATACGTAATACAAAACTACTTTGTTTTTCCAGTCTTACAAAGGATGCCTACCCGTCTTGCATGTAGATTGGCCATAAATTGGCTGAACAAGGTAACTAAAGAAGAGAACATCAAAGGCTCGTTTATGGAGAGAGATGCAGGAAAATCGGCTTTTATTACAACCCCGTGTCTCAGCCAATCAATAAAGGGTTGGAAATGGGTTGGTTTATGGTTTACTCGCTTACACGATTACGTAAGCGAATTGTTCTATGGTCACGTGACGAGAGAACCGAGCCTGACCCTGGCCTGCATTTGAAAGAGGCGATATATATGCCTGGACCACGAGTTAACTGCTTGGAGCGTGCCAAGAAAACTCCCTCTTTGTGTATGTAATGTGTATTTAGACCATTCTACCAGTGTTTGTACACAAACTGCCGGTATTGAACGAAGCTTTTGAGATTTTCACTGAAAAGAATAGTTCGCAGTGTCCTTGATACCATTTACTCCGGCGATTTCAATTCTCGTGGAAATTTCTTTTCTCGAGCCACCGAGGGGTAAAAAATGAATCGATGGGTAGGTTTTTTTGGCCAGAAAGTGCTTTTGTGGAATAGAAAAAATATCAAGGATTTTCAAAATGATTTAGAGTTATTTAAGAAGATTTTGAGTTCCTTTCCAGAAATAGAAAAAGATGGATGAATATTTGAGGATAGATTTTGAGGGATTACAAAAAAGGATTCAAAAGGGTTACAAAATGTCAGAGATTTAGAAATGTCCAAAAATTCAAAGAGCTGAAGTTTTCATTGATAAATGTCTTATCGGGATTCAGTGTTTTCAAGACGATTGTCAGACACGGTGTCTGTAGAATATCGCTGACTCAATATTTAAGAACGCTGTAGGAAAATGTTAAACATATATGACAGATTGATATAGCTATAGAGTATAGATGGATCTTGGTTTCGCTTTATCCATTTTGTGAAGTTCCTACTTTGCGTAAGACGTTGTCAGCGCAAGAGGACACGACTGAGTCAGCTAGATTTTGTTGATGATCAGAAATTTTACTTTTCGTCTCTTTCACGCTCAGTTTAGCTCATCGGGAAAGTGAATAATGAAGAACGTATGCACTCGATCCAATCGAATGAAAAGGATAAATTCTCCGCTGGGAAATTTATTTGATTTAAGCGATTCGTAGCTGTCGAGAGAACAGAGAGGATAATATAATCTTCCAAATATTGAGAAACTCGAGACCTTTTTTTCGATTACAAAAGGTAAGAAAAAAGGAAGCTACTGATCCCTTTTTTCACTGAGAGTCAAAAACGAGAGAAAAGAAACTGGACCACCGAAGTGCTATTTTACCCCGTTAGAATTTATTTCCAATTTCCGCAACAGATCTTCCTCGTTTCCGCTTTCGTCGGCGAAATCCTTCCCTCTAGGAAAAGCCTCGTGATTCCAGAAACCGCCGTTCTCCATTCTTCTTAAGAAGCTACACCATTGGTCGCTGGAACGAAGATGTCCCTCTTTGTCGTAAAGATCGGTCAATGAAAATTTATTTTCTGTGATTGGAGATGCTTCTTTACCATTTCTTTTACTTTTATTATTTTTTTTTTTAAGGAATTCCAATTCTCTCTGTTACTCGGGGGACAAATTTAATTTCCATCCACTAAAGCCACAGAAAACATAAAGTCCAGTTTTTAAAGTCTTGAATTCAGAAAGAAAGAACTAGAACTTTCAAAGGTGGTAATAAAAATAAAAGGGGAGGGTAGCTCACAAATAGAAAATCCTTCTCATCCAGGAATTCCCACGGATTCAGAACGGGACAATAGCTGCGAATCGTGCCCCTGTCTTCTGTTAAGTTGAGAGTAAAAAAATTGCGATGTTTTTATCCGCAGTGCTGACCCGGTGAAAATCTAGTTTACCCTTGTTGAACACAGGGAACATTTTTCAAAAGACTTCCGAAACCCCTTCCCGTTTTTCATTGTCCTTTGAATGCTATACAAATTTAGGAAGATTTATTAAGTAATTTATCATTTTAGCTGTGTTCCTAATTTATTGTATTTGAGAAGTCTTCATTTTGAGATAAAAACATTTTTTGGTGATTCGGATTCCACGAATTTTTTTTCCACGATTTTTTTTTCCTTATTCAAATTTTCATCAAAATTCAATATTCTTATTATGAAAAAGGGAAATAAAAGGTACTCTAATGAGGGCAAAAATGAATCAATTATCGAATACAGAATATTTCCTGAAGAGGATATCACGATACGAAACAAGAAAAGGTAATGAGAGCTTTGGGTTCATCGGCGTAACTTTATAAAATTCTTTCCCCATTTTCTCTCTTCTGGTTGATGATAGTGGTTCGGATTTATTCGTAACTAGATACGAGCATGTGATACGATCCAAGTTCCCTGGATCAGCGATCCAAAGCTTCCTAAATTGCCGTAGTGTGGTTCTTCCATCGAGTGGCTTGATCGACTCTCATCCCCTATGTGAGGGTAGAAGGAAGGGCCGATAGTTAATTATACAGTCGGTCCAACGGCTTGTATGGACGAGTAGAAGAGCCAAGAGAGAGAAGAAGAGAGAAATAGAGAGAGAAAGCGATGGATGAATCGGTGGATAGATGGATAGATGGACCTGAAGAGGAGAGAAGCAGGGAGAGATTTAGGGAGAGGATCGCCTATCCGGAATAAAGCGCTGGATCCAGGCTGGATTGTGGTGGACATTGTGCGAGCTAATTGCTCCTGGATTAAAGACTTATCGAATAGGTTTACAGGCAAAAGGGATCTAACCACTTTATGTGCCTTTCCTTCATATAAGTAATTTTTTCAAAATAAATAAACAACAGCAGATATAAAACCATAATTTTTCCCCTGAAATTAAAATATTTTGGATCCCTTTACAGTAGCGTTTTAAGGGAAGCGAGAGGGTCATCTTTCTGAAAACAGATTCTGCAATCCTTTCTTGTCTTCTTTTACGCGAAGAAATGAGTATCCAAAAAAATTTCACTTTGAAGTTTTCTTGGAATAAAAGTGTGATGGTCTCAAAGGGACGGGAAACTCGAGAGGTGGATTTTATAAGAGAACTTCTTAGAACTCACCTTGACACATCTTCCTGAGATACGGCGCGAGGCGTCGTGGTACCGTGGAGGGCGAGGGTGGATGCATGACGCGATTCCTGTGAATACGCCAGTGAGTTGTTCTCCAACGCTGAGACAGAGCCATTTTGTTTTCCTAAAAAAATATAAAATTATGGTCAGATAAGCAAAAATTTCATTCCTCGATGACAAAGAAAACTCAAGAGATTTCTCTCATTTCTCCCTAATTATTAGTTTCATTCAAAAGCTTTCTCATTCCAAGAAGAAACAATTTTCAATCTACAAATCAAATCTAAAGAGCTTTTCATTTGAAAGAATAAAAGTTCGAGTGTCCTTGAAAAATTTCTGGTGCATTGGTTACACTGGAGCCTTTTCACTTTGATTAAGCTTAAAAATAAAATTCTTTGATTGCCAAAAAGAAAAAAATCCTGGTCATTTTGAGGCCATTGACCTCTGAACTCTAACTCCTTATTTTTGATCTTTGACCTTTGATCCTGATCTCCGACCCTTGATTTTGGCTTCGAACCCTGACGAAACTCTCAAGAGTGCTTATCGACTTTTCGAACTGATTTTTAAAATTTAACGAGGGGAAAAATTGACACAAATGAAAAGTGGGTCTCGATTTTCGTGTCCTCTGATTTAGGATAGATTTATTTTTAGAACTGAGGGTTTTATCTCCTTTAATTTTAATTATAATTCCAAAAACCTTTCTTTCGAGAATCTCTTGGCCTTGAATCTCATAATTTAGGAGAGAGACGAATAAAACTTTCCAAGAGCCTGGTGCAAGTGCCCGAACGATTCGTGAGGCACCAAAAGGGGTTGGCCGCGAGCACGAGGGTCGTTTTAAAGGAGCTATTTGAATTCCGTTATGACGTAATGCCAAAAGTTGGTCGCGCTTCCTAGTATGTTCCTGACGTGGTCCAGGGGTGAGGTAAACTTTACGACCTCCGCTTTATAACGCCAATGAATAAATTATATCGATCGACAGTGCAGCGGAGAAATAGAAGGAGTCGGGGTACTAGAAGCAACGAAAAGCGGAGCTCTAAGATCGAAAATTCATTTTCCTCCTTGACTTCGGACCTCGGATCGTGAAGCAAGATCAGCTAAAATTGTGTTTATTTTTTCATCTTCACACGTTCCTGCTCATTTGAATTTCAGCGCCATGGGAAAAATAATGAGGTGTTATCTACACTAAACCAGACTTTTAGGACCAGAAATAAATTTCATAAATAAAATTATAGGATTAGATATTAAAAAATATTTTACGATTTTAAGACACGAAATATTATTTAAATAAGGAGAAATAAAATATAAAAAACAGGATTTATATCTCTCTATAGAAATCCTTCAATGAATAGTTTTCAATTGTAGCAGTTTTTTTTTCTAGTCGATAACTATTGAAGCGTGAAATATTGACATTTCGAGGGCGTTAAGCTTCGCGGGGACTTTTATAATAGACCGCAAAACGACAATTGTTGAAGTTGTAATCAAAACTTTTTTCCTCCCTTAAACCCGTCACGAAGAGCATCGACCGCTCTATTAAAATTCTCCAGTGAAGAGACCGAACAGCTGGATATCAGTAATGAAAAATAGAGAGTTAAAAGGAATAAAAAATGAAGAAAGATGGAGAATAAAAATTTAAAAAAAAAAAAACGCTTAACGAGAGGTTTTGTAGGCTTTTCTTTCTTTGTTACTTTTGAATTATTTTCATTTTGGATTGTTTTTAAATTATAGTATTTTTAAATTTGACTAAATTCAGAATTTAATTTTTAATTCGAATAATTTTTTAATACTTACGGGGCTGTGGTGACAAGGAACGATCCGAGGCTGGTGGAGGTGGAAGTGCTCCTTCCGGTTTTGAAACCAGGAGGACTACTCGATCCTGTGTTGCTTTCAAGGTCGCCACAGCTTCTTCATGCGTCACATTCTCCAGATTCTTGTCGCCCTGCTAAAAGAAATGCAAAACTCTCCTGAATAATCATTTACCTTTTTAGATACAAATTAAGGCGGAGTAAACATTTTTAAATGTTAATTAAAACATTTTTTAAGAAAAGAGAGCATTAACAATTTTATTTTCATACACAATAAAAGAGATATAAATGTAAGGATTTTTCTAGCATTAGGAATTTTTTCTAAAATGAAACTAAGTGAAAAATGTGCCGGTTTCCCTCACTTTGTACAAATGGTTAAAATTTCGCTCCACAACGTTATTTCTGCGCGCCCTGTTGGAGAATTTAATTGAAACTTCACAAACTCATTTTGTCTCGTAAAATTCTCTCCTCTCTTGAAATCCGTCACAGAAAATTAAAGACCCAGGATGCGATTAAGGTGTGCGACTCTTTCATTCACAGAACGTTGGGTAAATACAAATATGTGGATAGTGAAATTGTCAACGAAGCTGTGGTTCAATTAGCTGTGTATTCAACTAGCAATAAAAGAGAGTTTTTCAGAAGATATAAATTAAATTTTCAGGAATAATAAATAAATTTAATGTAGTACAGTAGCTATAAGGATCGACCTATAAAATGAGGAAAAGTTTGTGATCGCCCTGCCATTGATTTTAACATTTGACGAAGTTTGCATCCTGAAACAGATGGTCTAACATTCAAAGTTAAATCGAGTCTCGATCGAACTTCAACTACGCCCTTTCTCGATACTCGTTTTTGAGGTCACCTACCTACCTTCAAACATTTACAAGAGACTAAAACTAGATTCTGAACTAAGAAAAGTTCGACCCAAGTGACAAGGTATCGAAAAACTTTTGTACTTAATAAACTTAGAAGGAATGCCAAATTCTTGAAAGGAATAATACCTTCCCTGGTGAGAATGTAAGAAAACTACTATTCAAATTTAGGAACTTAATTAAATCATCATCCTCTAATTTTTTCTCTAATCAGATCTCAAGATTTCAAAGATGTACTTCTATCAAGAATGACGAAATTTCCAGTTTCTAAATTGATCAAAGAGTAGATTGATTTCTCGGAAAGGACATTTCTCTTTGGAGACTCCATCAACTTCTTGGATAGAATCTCTTTTCTTTTGCCTCGTTACGGCATTGCCGATTAATGAGAGGTCGAGGTGGTTGCAAGACTGACGGCCGCTACTTAGAAGGAGCGGAAGCGAAATGCTGATAATAATGGATGAGGCGGGAAACGAATCACCGGTCTGAAAACAAAAGGAGAGAATAAGAGGGTTTGTGGTAGTAATGTTTGAACCGAACTCTCGGAACACCTCAAGCCCTGAGGGTTCTCCGTTTTCTGCAGTAGTCTCTCGACTCAGAACTGTCTTCGATGACAACTGAAATAACCGCTACTAACCACCTATCCATTTTCGACAGATCCTTCTAAGAACCGATCATCTACTTCTACTATATAACTGAAAAAGGAAAAAGAATTCCACCATCTAGAAATAGAAATGAAAATTGTTAGGAAATTAAATTAAAAGAAAGAAAAATTACCAATGAATTAATTAATCCGACGGTTTACATTTTTCCAGAGTGAGATATCTTTCGAATTAGAATAGTTACCAAAGACTTTTATGTTCTTAGGATAGTTATATTTTAAAGAAATTAATTAATTATACAATTATTCATTTATTCCTCTTTTATAATGGAAAAATAGATCGGATATGTTAAGAAATTTTGTTCTGGTTGAACTTGCACTTGGGGTGGAGGTATTGCTGACGGAAGAGCTATCAATTACTCGAAACCCTCTTCTCGCGTCCTAATCTACTTCTCCTATCCACACTTAACCATCCATTTGTGGTGAACGCAGAACCCAAAAGCCGTTCCTTTTCCACAGCCTTTCTCTATCACAATGACAATGAAAAATGATAGCGACTTCATTTTTCTAAAGTAACTTTTTACCCCACCGATCACAATCATCGACAAGACTTTCGACATCTACTTTTCCACTTTTTTATCGTCGAGTCAATTTTAAATTTAGCGACTTCTTTATGAATAATGCGGACATGAAAATTTACGTTCGAATGACTGAAATAAAAATACTATCAAATAAAAGGACCATAAAAGGAAGATGAGCTTCATGAAATCTTGTAAAAGAAAATTCCGCAGAATCAGAAAAATGTTGTATTTTCATAGCATTCTTCTTTTTCGATGAGAATGTAAATATGATTGGAACTGCTTGTCAGCAAGTTTTATTTTACGGGCTTTACAACAACAAATCATGAAATATTTTCTTGGGCGACCCTTCCGCCACCGTTAACATAAAACATAGAGCGTCCGGTGAGAGTGATAACCGGAAAGGCTAACGTTGCTGGCTTAGCACGAGAAATTGCGAACAACTCTGATGTCCATAGGCAAATAAAGTAACGAGTTGCTAGAATTTTTATGGTCAGTAAAAAATTCAACTCTCTCGTAGTATTTGAATATTTAAAGAGAGGCCACAAAAAATTCCGAGAGTAATTGATCAACTTTTAGGGGTTTATAACAATGTTAAAAAGAGAACTCGGAGCTAACACCGAAAAAATGATTTTCTTGAATCAAACAAAAAGAATTTTCAACAAAATTAATCTACCATTTGAAGATATCGTTTATTTAAGGCAAAGAGGCCTAAATATGGCCAAATTAATTTGAACGCGAGCAATAGCTCTTTTTTAGCTAATAAAATTAATTCGGAAAAAACTGTTACTTGAAATATAATGAAAGGATTTCTCACCAAGGCGTTTCTGACGGCTACTAACTTGTCACCAACATTGAGTCGCCCATCGACCTGGGCAGCTCCACCATCCATGATTTTTGTGACATATATGCCATTGTCCCCAGGGATGTGTTGATTTCCGATACCCCCAGCGATACTAAATCCCAAACCTTTGTTGCCTTTGATCAGCTCGATTTCCATCAGCTGCGTGTGTCGTCGTCGCCGGACATACTGAAAATAAACAATGCTTAAAGCTTTGCAAGTTCAAAAGAATTCTTCTTGTAGAAAAAGTTTGCTTCGGGTTAAGCTTCTACTCAGAGAAATGATAAAAAATAGGTAGACAGGTTTTACAATATTCTAGACTTCTGTTATCGACATGTATCAAAATAATAAGAAAATAGCTTATCTTATTTTGCTCAGGTGAAGTGCAGATTGATAATTAAAGGAGTTAATTATTAAAGTCATTGAAGTTGGTAGTTGGTAGTTTATCGAGGTGTTTTAACATTGGATTTTAAGACATCTGCTGTTATAAAAGCAATTGGGAAAAGGAGCACGAAGACGTTCGAAGTATTCGAAGACTATTTATTCAGGTGACGGAGCAAGGTTTTGAGAGTGGAAAATGAAAAGCGATGGCAGAAGTTAGAAAAATACGATGGAAGTCAAGCGAACAATTACAAGGCATGGATGCATAAAATTCTATATATGTAGTAGGTGTTCTGTTTTTTAAATCTCAAGCATTGATATTCAATAAATTATAATTTGCCAATAAAAAAAAACTGTTAAAAAATAGAATAACCCCAAGTAAGGAAAGGAAGAGCTGAAAGAATAAAAAGGAAGAGCTTTTCATTTAGCTTTATTTTTGGATAAGCAGGTAAACAAGTTAAAATCTCTTTAAGCTTCTTAAAAAAATAAATCTGTCAATTAAAGTAAAGTAAGAAATGGAAAGAAAAAGATAATTAAAAAAGTATAAAGAGTTCTTCTTGCGAATGAAAAAGTAATGAAAAAAAGCATAGAATTTATTAAGGAAGTAAATTTTTATCAACGAAGAACCGGTATCACATATTTTTCTATTTTTCTCGAATATCAGAATGCTTTTTATCGCAAAAAAAGTAGTTACAGACTGAGGATAAAGTAGGATAAAAAAGAAAAAGGAAAATAACTGAGAAAGAGGTGAATAAAGATGAAAAAGTAAAATGAGGAATAAAAATAAGAGATTGAAGATGAGAACAAGTAGAAAACTAAAGATAAAAAAGAATAGAATTAAGTACAAAACTAAAAGAATAAATTTTACTTTTAACCAAGATATTTGTCTCGTATTTTCGGAATAAATTTATCTCTCGAGTAACGGTTTATTGATCCAAACAACATGACACTTTAGTTTTCTACCTAACAATCTTGCTCGAAGTTTAATTCCAACTCCCTAGAGGAAATGTTCGAGGAGCAGAAGATTGAGAGTAAAGCTTAATACTTCCACGCCTGTCGATTTTAATCCGATTAAAGTCAGAAATGTTTCGTTCCGATCGGTTGCTTTGAGCTTACTTCCAAATTACGAAATAACAAATTTTTAGTGCTTAAAAATTTCTCAGATTATAAATAAATAAATCAAAATGGTATATAGTAACTTTTCTTGAATTAAAAAAAAGCGTCTTACGGAATTGGTTATTTTTAAATATTCGTCGCTACTAGAAAAATAGAAGTAAATGATAGAAATTTTTTAGATAGAAGAATATATACAGATTAATTGCTATGAAGAAATAGAAAAGAATGGAAGTGGATAGAAAAGGATAGATGTAGATAAAAAGCGATAAATATGGATAGGCAGAGGATAGAAAAGATATAAATGGATAGAGAATGATAAAAGTGGATAGAAAAGAATAAAAGGATAGGAAAAACAAGGATAACTTTTAACCAAGACTGCTTCCTGATTGGTCGCTTGAAATCGCCTATAATTCTAAAACTACCAACTTCAGAATATTTTCGTTAGACTCAAAGTTGATTAGTTTTCGAAGCTGCATCTGAATAAATATTTCGAAATATCAAATTCCATAAGAGGCTCTCTAGTTTTCGAAAAAAATAGAAGAAAAATGATGAGATATGACATTTTTCTTCTCTTATTTGACAAGTAGAATAATTTTCTTTTGAAATTAGATGCTTACCAGTTTAACTGTGTTTCCGGCTCGTTTAAGGGCGTCAACGGCAGTTGCATGAAGAACGTCGACGACGGACACATCGTTCACCTGGAGTATCGTGTCGTTAACGCGTAGATGACCGTCGGCTGAGGCTGCTCCACCCGGGATAAGTTTTGTAATGTAGATGGCGGCGTCGTTTCCGAAGTGAGGATTATCCGTTCCACCAGCAATGCTAAATCCAAGACCGGCGCTACCTCTTTCGAGGACAATCTCCTCATATTCCCAGTCGTCATCTCCATTGACCTGGAAAACGACAGAACAACCTCGTTATTTCCCTTAAGTGCCTCGTGATATTCCTATTTGAATAAACGTTTGCAAATAGTCGTTTCACGATTGAACGCCTTTTAAAAATCATTAGCTCCTTTATTTTCCATAAATCTAATATCTCAATTCAATTTCAATTATATAAATATCGAGAGGACAGTTTTACCTACTCAGGCCCCTAAGAAAAAATATAAAAAGAAGATTCTTATTAAAGTATTGAGAGATTTTGATTGAATGTTATTTTAATAACTTCAACTAGCTTACAAACTCTTAAGCTTACAAACAGCAAAGTGTATCTTATAGAAAGTCGGCTTAAATTTTAATTAAGTTTCATAATGATCCGAAATATAATCCCAGTAACACTTAGAATATTAATTTAAAAAGTTAAAACTGAGGATCTGAGTTTTCTGAGTTAGCATGTAAAAACGAGTTGTCGAACTGAAACAGGAATAATTTGAGATTTACAGCATTTTTATTGACATTTTTACTAGCTCTTAAAATTTCTGAAACTCATAAACTATAAGGAACAAAATGATCCTAGATATTCTTGCTCAGGGGAGTACGTGACTATTAATAAAGGAGGGGATACTCGTTTTGAGTCCCTTTGAAAGCGTTTGGATTTAATTACAAATTTACGAGGTAGTAAATTTTCGCGTAGCCTACCTTCTATCTACGAGATTAATAAATTCATAGCGTTGGGCTACCATCTACCAAAAGACAAACACCTTCTGCAACCCGTTTCATATAGTTAACTTCTAGGCAGAATATTAAATCGAACATAATCTTGGGTGTGGTTCTAATCTTCATTTTCCACCTTTAGTCTTCATATCTTTAGAACCCACAAGAAATATTTATAGTATTAGCGTCTAAATAACTAAAAAAATGTCTTGTTATATTTTTTAAAGGACTGAAGACAGAGCCAACCCTCAACAAGTGATCGATTTCTCGATTGTCTTGTGATGAAACTCCAACGACCGGAAATTATCCAAGTTGAATCTACTTTAGCAAGAGTCGACTTCCGACTTATTTAGCTTTCTCTCTAACAACATTTTAGATCTGGGATCAGTGATGCCTGGCGCCACTTGAATTCCTCTTACTATTTGAGACTTTATTTTCTATTGAGATGAGATTTAGATTGACTTCCATCAAATTGCAAATTTTCCTTAAACAGAACTAATTTCCAAGTGTCCACTTCTTTTAAAAAGTAAATGGAATCACTTCGACCAATGGAAAAGTTTTATTTTTATGATGAAAACATTGATAAATTAATTAATTTCACAATCAACATTAAAAATGATATAATTCAATTTTGACGGATATTCAGATGACCATAAAATCGAAATTCCCCGCAGGTGAGTCGACTTACATAAGGGAGCTGTTAACCTATTTTGCAGGGCTGGTTTATAGTTAATTGATTTTGAGTTCCCTAACAAGCAGATTAGTCCCGAAACCTTGGATGGAGTTGGTCGGTTTGGTGGTCCAAGTTCCCTTAATAACTTGATGTATAATTTCATTGTTGAAATACTCAGGAGGTATCAACTACTCTCCCCTTTATAATTCAACCATATCAAGAGCCGCCACCACAATTAATTTAGAAAATCACCCTCACTTCGATTTTACCAGTCATTCACGAGTCCATTAGAATGAATAACAAATTAATTTGAATTTAATGTAATTGAGGGGTGTTATATCAAAAGCGAGGTCAACAGTGCCTGTCTCTCTTTGTTTGTTTTTATAATCAAGTGAAGCAAGCAAATACATTAAAATTGATTTTTATAAGAATTTATATATCGGATTTTATATCTGATTTATTAATCTATTATACTTTAATGAAAACACGTCTTCCATTTCAAGAAAGTTGCAATCACGGGGTTTCAATAAACGAAAAATCTAGGTTCATTAGGTTTTCCAGCGGCGTTTCGCTTCGGGTTTCTTCCCTAATGGACGTCGAATCCCGGAGCGCCTCATCCTTTGTTGTCGTAAACAATTTTCCAAGCACATCCCTGAGGCTTCCTTGGAGACCACGTCCTATGTCATATTATATCGTGTAGCCAAACGTATGTACCATTGAAAAGTAGAATTTTCGTATAAAATCGACACTTCAATTGCAATTAATCTTGAAATCTTAAAATACAAAAAAAATACCACTGGAAATAAATAATAATAAATATCAAGCTATCAAACTTTGTGAAATTTTAAAAGACAAAATGATTCTAAGGAGTCATTAAAGGATTCATGGATTTTGAAGGAAACACGAAGTGTTTCCCAAAATTCCAAGTGGTTTCAAAGAATTTCAGATAATTTTAAAGAATTCGTTTCTTTTGAAGGAATTTAAAAGCATTTTCAATTATTTTACAGATTTTCAAAGAGATTTTAAGGGTATTAAAGAATTTTAAGGAATTTAAAATAATTTCAATTGATTTTAAATAATTTTAAGACTTCAAGTGTCTTCAGATACTTCAAAAAAATTCAATGACTTTAGGAGAATTCAAGTGACTAAGTGTCTGAAGTGACTTCAAGAATTCAAGTGACTACAAATGTCTTCAAGTGAATTCAGATATTTCTGGAAAATTCAGCTCGGAATTCAGATGTACACTTAATCTTGACTTTATTTTTGCTAAAAAAAATTCGAAATTCCGGGAAATCGGAATCCGATACGATGAAAAGCAAATCAGATTGCATTGGCAGTGAAAGGCCTTCAGGCATGCAACCACTAATGTTACGTACGCATTTCCCATTATAGCATTTAGAGCTATGCACATCCCGATGGGCGTGACGGATGCGAGTACGCATATGCAATTTGGGTTGGGAGGAGAGGGATGAAGCACGCATCACGTCCCTAACAAATTATTCTATACGGGGTGTACTTCTAAATCTCATGAATCGCCACTGAGAAATGTTAGTGAGCATTGTAATCAACTATTTGCAATAATTGTTAGATTCACACACCCCGTACGAAAACGCGAATTAATAATCCAAATTTACCGTTCTATGAGGTCCATTCGCCATCCTAGTAATCATTGTCGAATTACCGTCCAATGCCCGCACATTAGTCCATTCATTCCAATCAAATGAGCACGTAATTCTCCATTCCGCAGTTTTAATTCACTCTATATCCATATACATTATGTATTTACAGGAAAACCCGGATTTTTAATTAATTTTATATTATGAAGATTTTGTATTATAAAGAATTATTTTCGAGATGTTTCCAGAAACCATAAAAATGAAAGAATCTCTAAGAAGGAATTTAGAAACTTCACTTGAGCCTTCTAAGGATCAATGCAAACGTTTTAATTATGAAATATTTTAATGCGATGTGTATTTTGTAAATTAAAAATTGATTTAAGGGTTGTTTTTGCTTGAAATTCGTTTTTAGATGGAATTGAGCTTTTCTAAGTAGATAAGGTCGCGCTTCGCCCAGACCGCACTCGAGACGACCTGTTACGTGGACTAGATGAAAAACCCGGAAGACTCGTCTGCCTGTCGTACTGACTACAAGGTCAGTGTCGGAAACACTTTTTCAAACCGACACACATTACGTCAGTTCAGCGTCTCAGATTGCATTGAAAATCTTTCAACACCGTTTAAATTTCACGAGAAAGACTCTAATGAACGCCTTTTGGATAACTTACGCAACCACCGTTTTTAAATTAAATACGCATTTCCGTTTTTAAATCAAATATATTCAGTTTAATCAAGAAATTATTTACGTCACTTTTTAGTGAAATTTTAGTTTAGAAAAGAATTTTTAAGTAATTCATTTATTATCGCACCATAATTTTACCACAATTCAAAACTTTTTTGAAAACACTAGTGCGAGGTTTGAAATTTTCGAACTTGGGAGAAACAATAGTGTAGCCTAATTTGATATACTCTTGTTTTTGTCACTTTTTTGAGAGAGATGAGTGGAAGCCGAGAAAGGGGGAGCTTTGAGAAAAATTGAACAACTTTTTTGAGGATTTTGAGAAACAATTTTGGATTTTGAGTAGGATTTCTTCCGCGCGCCGAAGAGCGTGCTTCGCCACACGCTACGAGCACGAACTACTCGTTTCGTGAGAGAGTCATCGCTATTATAATATTAGACTGGTCGGAGGCTATTTCTGACTAACTATGAAAATATACTTGGATCCGAGTTACACGAGTTCGCGGCTGAAATAATCCCGACCGCATTCGTGTGGTCAGTCACCGGGAAATTTGTCGAAAGTGACACGCTCTCTTGTCCCCTTCACAATTCTCATCCATTGAGTGTACCTCGCTCCAAGTACTTTCCTCATTTTCATTTATTGTCGCTGTCTTTGTGATCGTGTACACGGGTGGCTGATTTCGGAGACGGAATTAAGTTACACAAAAAGGGTTTTTCTTTTTTAGTTTGCAAGCAATGAAAGTGGACAATTTTCTGCTGAAGCAAATACAAGAAACGTCTTAAAATTTCTTAGAATTCCGGGACAACCTTCAAAATCATTAAAAATTTCATGAAATCGTTTAGAATTTCTAAAAAAATTCCACGAAATTCCTTCAAATTTCTTAATTTTCCATTAAATCCCTTAAAGTTTCACCACTTCTTTTAAAATTACTCAAAATCACTTGACATACTTTAAAATCTCTTAAAATTCTTGAAAATCTCACAAGATTCCTACAAAAGCTGCTTAAAATTTTTTTTAATTTCACGGTAACATTTAAAATCCATTAAAATCTCCTAAAATGCGTTAAAATCTCTTAAAATGTTTGGGAATCTCTTGAAATTTTTAGAAACCTATAGAATCTCAAAGAATATCTGGAAATTCTTTACAATCACTCGAAATCCTTGGAAATATTCTAAAAATGTTTAAACAAACTATAATATAAAAGACAAACAGACAAAATAGAAACATATTTCAGATTTACAAGAACCTCAAATCTGCATTTGATTACAAGTTCCACGTTTTCATCAACGTCGAAATAACTTGAGATTCTGACATCTATTTACCTAGTTGTACGTTTTTATGTCTGAACAACGAAAAAAATTACCACTTCGTCATAGCAATTTTTTTCTTTTTGAATCGCAAATAGCCTCGTCGTTAACCCCCAGGAATGTAATGCAGAGAGAAGCAGGCGTAATATTAAAGGGAAAAGCTTGCAAGAGTAGCAGTTAACGCCACTGGATGTTTTACACTTCCTTCGTTGATTTGTTTTGAGGGTTGAGTCGTGAAGAGAAAAGAGGGGAGGGGCACTACAAGTTATATGAGAAAGAGGCAAGGTCCAAAGTTAAATATATAACAGAGTAGTGACGTCTTGCTCCACGAATTTACGATTAGAAGAGCTTTCAAGGTTCTCATAATTCAGAAAATAGTTTAAAAAAAGTTACTTCCGTTGTTTTTACGAATTTTCTTTAATAAGAACTTTACTTCAATAGGAAAAAGAGGAATCAAATTTTACATCGTCCGTTTTGCCATAGGATATGTAATTATTAATGTAAAAACTGTAGGAGAGCATTAACGTCGGATAATTTGAACTTAAATTGAAATTCTGTACTATTCTTCATGGCAAAAAACTCTAAAGTAAACCTCTAAATAAAAACTACTATTTGATAAGTAAAAGAGCATTCTAAGAATATTTTCAAGTGGACTTTCGACTGCAATTGTTGTTCTTGCAATGCAGAAATGTAGATTCTGAGACAGTTTCCCGAATTCCAGAGTTTTAACGTCTCATTGTTAAATGTTTATGCAAAGCACGAGAGTGAATTTGATTCGAGGAAAAGTTTGCGGTGTTCTGTTGCACTTGTCGTGCAAGCAGCCGGAAACAATATCCAGAGCGTGTCGCGACACATCTTGCATTACCCGGCACTTAAACGTATAAACAATGGCAAACATCCGAGGTCAACGAGTTTCGGTGGGTTTAGGAAGAATAACATTCCATTTATTAAAGTATAATTTGTTCCTGTAACTGAATCTATGATGACATCAAAACCAGAGAAACCATTCAGTAAGCTCTGTTTCATCGTCTGCAAAAATATCCCATTACCGACATTGCTGGTTCTTGTCCGTGTTAAAACGGAACAGAACAATCAAAATAGGAAAGCTGTATTTTTCATTTGACTTGTTTATTTATTTTTTTAAAGAGGTGGTTCTGGCAATTAGTTGCTCTGTTTCCTTTAGAAATCTCGTAAGAACAGAAGACATAATTTTTGAACGCCTCCAAGTAAGTCTCGTTTCAATCTGATGCTGGGAAGTTGGAGATACTCCAATTTTGCTAATGCATCCCTTCAAAGCTTCCCAACCTTTCCTTGCCATCGGCCAAAAAGTGCCTTCGTCTACCCTCGGACAACAGTCACTGGCTCTGAGTAGCCACTACTCCAATGAGAGTTTCCCTAACTACTTAGACTGCGAGTACACATTGCACTCATCCGTACTTCACCCCTCACTTTTGGGGTCCAAATATTTGCTACTAATTTACTTCTCTGATGGAGAGTCCATAAGAGAGATTTTAAGAAAAATAAGACGACTTTCACTTGAAATTGAAAGAGGGATGCAACAATTTTGGACACTATATGAAGAGATAAGAGGAAATTAATATCCTAAAAGGAGTTTGCAAAAAATTCTGTGGTGTAGTTTTCTGCCATCATCAAAGACAAGAAAAGGAGGAAAGGGAAAATTCTTTGCTTGTCACATTCTCACAGACTCTGGTCATATTGTCGCTACAAGTCGACAGTACAATCTGTAAATGTCCCATTATATTTTCCCATACCGTTTTGTATGTCATGTATAACAAAGAACTTTTTAAAAAATTGCAGAAACAAGGGGTGAATTTTTAAAAGAACTTTGAAAGCTTTGGCATTGATTAAAATATTTGTTACAGTTTGATTGAATGTGAATTCAATTTAATTTTTAATTTCTCTGAGATTGTTTTTCATTATACCTCGATTGAATTAAAAGATGAAGCTGAGATTATATTTATTACAAATGATGCTTTAATGAAGATGATTAAAAATTTTAATTCCCCGCAGGGTGAATGCCCTTCTCTTTTCTGGACAAGCGATTTTAATTTTCAGTCATAATTGCTATTTCTCTCTATCTAGCATTAAATTGACCATACTTTAACGTATAATCTTATTCGATAAAATTATAATATTGAATCGGACATATTTCCGTTAGATTGGAGTAAAAATAGTTCATTTTGGACCGGAATTTAAAGGGAATAATATCGTAGAGGTCTGAGGAGGTACAAATAGTGAGAAAGCTGACACTAAGGGAGTTCTTTGAAATGAAAAGCGTTAAATTCAAAGAAAATGGTAGAAAGTACAAAAAAAGATTCCTTGATTAAACTCGAGTAGTATTAAACTCAGTCCTTTTGTTTTATATTTGACTAGGACTCACTTGCAGAATTTTCACTGCTTTTAGCGTCTCCGCCATTTCTTTATTTTCATTCATTAATTTTGTTTTTAGCACGCGAAAGCTTTTTCTATGATAGGAGAGACGTCCCTGGATTTTCCACCTGCAAAGGATAATCCTTTGACAAAGAAGATTAACAGCTTTGAAAATATTTTTATCCTCCAATTCATCATGAAGACAGTTCTAAGTTCAAAAATGTATTCAGAACATACATAAATATTTATGCTACACCTCAGATTTTTAATTACAAAATATTTTAATTAGATATTTGATAGAATTGTTCGATCTACCTTTAAATTTCAATCTATCTTTAAAGGAAGGTCTAATCTCTAGATTCAGGGACGATGAAAGGAAAAGTAAGAAGATTGTTGGTTTGTCATTATTCCTCATTCAAAGTGTCTATCTCTTCGTATCGCCTTCGATCCGGCTATCGCAATCGTAAGAAAAGGTTGAAATAAAATAAAAAAAAAATAGAAGAAATTAGGTAGAACGGAAACGGGATTAATTCGGCTCGAAGCCCGCAAATTTATTCCAATCCTGCATTCTGCGTTCGTGTGCTTTACTAAGGGGGTCGAGAGTAGACGAATCCAAAGCGAGTTCGCGTTATCCCAGTCACGTCTTTCTGGTTTTCTTTTCTCTTTTTTTCATTTTTCTCCTATTTTACACGTCCCTTCTTTTTCATTCCTATATACTTTCGTCTTTCTTTCCCTATCTTGAACTATTCCACCTGAAATACCGCACGTGATACTTGTTCGATCATGATCAGTTTATTCCAGAAGGACTTTCCACGAATTGATTATTCTCCACTTTTCCAAGCTTTCAGCTGAATTTTCATAAATTCCGATACCTACTTAGTAATATATCTTATTCTTTTATATTGATTTCTCCCCAGAGAAGATATTTTCCGAGATAATAATCTATAAAATAAATACGATGAACTTAACAAAATTGATAAAGTTTTTCTGTCGGATTCATTTTGAAGCTAATTTTATCGAAAAATGATGTAAGTGATCTCGGAAAATGTCGCAATCCTAAATTTCGTCAATGAAACTTAGGTCCAGACTGGCAATCTGCGAAAGTGGCAATGGTTGCTCCTCTTCTTGAGACTATTTATCAGAATCGTGGTGGTCGTTTTAGTGCTACTATTAGCATTCAAACGTACAGCTATTATAGTATATATACGTGTACTGGATCGATCTCAGAGAACGTAATTTATTTTCCAAGTTCCTTATTATTATTCTATCGCAGTTTTCCTCGAAGTCACGTAGCACCTAAAACGGTACACAAGCAGAAAGGAGGTCCGGTTTCAATCAGAAAAAAGTACACTGCACTCTCTTACTGATAAGCCAGATTTCCGTTTACTTGTGTCGATTAAAAATTGTCGATTCAATTTTTAATTAAATTATAATAATTTTTGGGAACAATAAACCGAATTTAAATAATTGTTTCAATAACTAAACTTTAAAGATTCGTCTATGAGAAATCAAAGTCAGGGTGGCCACAAGATTCAATTTTTTAATTTCCCTGACATTTCTCTGACTGAAAAGTATTTAAAATTTTAGAAAACAGATTTCTTAGAATTAAATTTCAAATAAAAATATAACGAGCTGCATTGTTCAAGGATTAGAGAAAGCTTGAAAGTGCAAAACAACAAAACCTACGAAAAGTAGGTACGAACAGTTTCGTTCCTTATCGTAGAAATGTAAATTATGTAAAAAGGGGCTAGAAGCCTTGGAAGCGGCGATGAAAATTAGAGTCTCTACTTTTTCGCTCACTTTTCTTTCTGAAAACTAGAGTCAGCCTCAGGGATTATGTTAAGATTATTTTTCCAGAGTTTTACAACCCCTTGAAAAATCGACATTGTGTAGATAGTGTGAGCTTGTTATGCTGAGGAACGATAAGCAAAAATTGAGATTTTCAAAAGAGAATCAACAACGTTTCAAAGAAAACTAAAAAGTTAGTAGAGCTCTATAATTAAGACGCTGGATAGGCGCTGGATTGGCCTTGAATAGGTTCTTACACTAGAACCTCCTTTTCTCAAAGGAATTTTGAAGCTGAATCACAATTTTGAAAATAATCTTTGCACCGACATAAAAGACACCAAGCCTCATGTGAAATTCATCGGGTAGCCTTTTAGTCAATTACATCGATAAAAGATTCAGAGAATTCAGGAAAGGTTCGGTCAATAAGCCATAAGAATCGAATGACTTTCGCGTCTACGATTGGTCAACACTACCGGGGTTCTTTGTTTTTCAGGGGGTGTTTACTGCCGGGAGTTGTTCGTCCAGTTTCCAGTCTCGGTTCAGCCATCTCGGCTTTGAGTTACAGTTCGAGTTTATAGGGATCGAATGACTGATCGTTCCCATAGTTCGAATCCGACGTTTGAATCCACTTCTATTTGAAAATAGAACTCCATAAAGATAAATTACATCCAAAGACCCAAATCAGCAGTCTTAATATATAATTTCTCTTCTTAAGCAGAGCCTTAAAATTATTTTGCATTATAAGCATTATTTCTTATTTTCATTCGAGCCAAAATTAGTCTACAACTCTACAATAGTATTACATAATATTAAAATCCGCGTTTTCGTACTATAATAACAAAACTTTCAAAGTTTCTTAATTGGATTGTCAGCAGAAAACGAGAAACATCGCCCATAATAGTATCCAAGCTGCATTAGTCCGATTTCTCGATTCACGAACGTACTCTATTCGCACATTGCACGTAACGTTTATAGTTTACTCGCAACTTTACGACCTTCTAGTTTCGACGCGGTAACCAAACTTTGAATTTTCCCAGAGATGCAACTAAAAAAACTACAAAAATAAAAAACCAAGTAGAGAGCTAGATAAGAATTAACCAGGAACCACCAGTTACTAAAAAAAAACTACCTTTTGAAAAAGGCTACATATAACAGTTGAATCTACGAAAGATTTTTCAACATTTTCCTTCTCTTAGCGCTAAATTTTCGTCATCGAAACGAGGTTCACGTATACTTGTATCCATTTCAATTTCCGTCCTCTACCGACAACGATTTGCATGGAAATTTCTTGTATCATGGATCGTTTGCATCTAAGCGTAAATTGGAAAACTTGCCTGTCAATGTTCGTCCCAGTGGAACTCGGGTACTAACGAGAAAAAAAGTGTTTATGTCAACCTCGCAACTGCATTTACCTTGCAACTTTATAGTATCCCATACTCCCTAATTCCCCCCCCCCCTCCTCCAAAGCCATTACTATTATAGTTCACTGCAGAGAACAGACTTCCTATCTTCGTATCTAAAAAAAGTGATAATAAAGATTATTTTACAGCAAATTGTCTTTCGTACTGCTTCAAATGCAAAATAAATTCTGTCTAAGAAACACTTTTGTCCGATTTGCCCTTCGAATTAATTTTCCTGTCAATTATCCTGTCATTATGTCACATCAAGAATGTCTTTTACGTAAGAGCGGATACTCGTTTTAAAATGATTACACGAGATATTCCGTTTTTATATTTCATGTCACGAGAAAACGTCGAACGTTCAAGTTCCTTTTTATGGATAGACAATACACAATAGAGAGACTGGAATACCTGTGGAGCGGAAAAGTATAATTATTCATAATACCCAGGTGAGGGTCATTAATATACATTCCACACCACGTGCGTGCTCGGTTGGCGAATCCCGCAAAATCGTGATGGATGGTTATGTATTCGCATCAAGGTATATCGGGAGAGCATTTCCCAGACGCCTGGTCCAGCGATTATAGAAAAATTCAACCAGAAACTCCACCTATTTTTACCGATTATGGATCTGAGTTTATGGACTTTTGATTTGAAAGAGAAAAAATGCGATATCCCATAATAAAATTAAGGGTATCTTGTTGATTGATGTCTACCTTTATAACTGAGAGAATCTTTAAATTATTCAAGGATTAACATTTTTTCTTTTAAGTAAGTTAAAAGATACCAGAAACTTTATGACTGAACTTTTGATTGAAACTTCATTCCCTATATTTTATAAAAATATTTCTCTCAGCAGGAAAAATATTCAAATTTGTCCAACTTTTTTCACACGAAATTTAAGTCCTTGTACAATGCATAGAAATAACTGTACAATTATTTCAATAAGTCTATCAGGATTCTATAAAAATTTACCTTTAAAATGAGCCTAACAAATTAAAAAAAGATTCATTATTTCTAAAGATATTGCTATTTTTATAAAACGTTCTGATAACTTTGATAGCTTTTAACTTGAAGGAAAAAATTTAATTTTTGAATTAATTAAATTTAAAAGAACCTTCGAAGAATTAAAAGAATCATCGAAAACCAGGTGTATTCAAACCCTTGACCTGTACTGTACATAAACTGAATTATGATGCCTAATAAAAAGGTGACAAATGTGTCTCACTTTTTCTGACCCCTTCATTGAAAGAGTTGGCAATTGACGAGAAGTGAATGGCGTGAGATTTCCCCCGGGGTCCTTACATGTCCTGGGGTGGAAGGTGATAATAATTTGCAATCCGTCTCGACAAATAATCCCACCAATTTGTGGCTGCACAGTAGGAGGAAGCAATGATATATAAGGCACTTCCGGCTCTAGCGGTGGCAGAGAAAAGGGAGATCGGGTGACAGGAAGAGGACTTATATTCCGAGGACTGAACAATTCACGGTCATTCATGCATTGGTAAGATATCACGCATCATCGCCCGAAGCGAATCAAACACACTGACTTCCGTTTTCGACACATTTAAACAAAATTGCAATGCTAAAAGGATTGCAATACTTAAAAGGATAATAATAAAGAAAAAATTTATAAATTTAGCACGGACTCGACCCACGGAGTCGGTAAATGTCGGTAACAGAAATCTCGAACAAATAATTGTTCTAGATTTCGAGTAATAACTCGAATAAGTGTTCGAGGAATAACAATCCCAAGGAATTCTTTTTCTGAGAGACTCTTATACCTTCTGGTCCCTTAATGTCTTTCCCAAACGAATTTTTGAGAAATGCGTCCTCGATAAATTTTATTTTTCGATAACCACACTCTGCGGTGACAACTTTTGTTGGATGATTTACTTTTCAGCGAGAAAGAAGTGTGGGCAAGTGAAAAAGAAAAAAAAATGACTTTAAAGGGTGGAGTACTCAATTTGCCAAGCTCAATATTCATATCATATGTTATACCTCGTTCCACGATTCGCAGAGGCTGCAGAGGATGTCAGTAGATGAAACATGACCAGCCGAATTCGAGCAGCTACAAATCGAATTAGAGCCTCTATGAATCTTCCACGAGAATATGGACAAGGACAAGAGACTTTTCCGTTGGAAAGTTGGAAAGTTTTGAAAATTAATCTTTCGAGACGTTTTCGCTGAAAGGCTTGTCTATTTCATCAAAATGAAGGAAAACCAATATAATAATAACCAAATTTATCATTTTGTTTCCAGCTCGGTTTCCAGTCTTGATTACCTTCATTAGTATTTACTTCGTTTTTTATTTAATTATAAATTGGCAATGGAAGAAAAAGTCACAGCGAATAAATCTTTTTTTTCTTTGTGTAAATTAGAATTTATAATTTCTGGGTTGCAGAAGTTAAAAGTAATGCAAACTATCTCGAGTTTTAAAGTTGCCTTCTGGTCTCTCTGAAATCGTCGTTAATTCCCAATGCTTATTAACGACCGTTAACTACCAGATCGATTCAGACTCGACCAAATTACGTAAGGAACTTAGCAAGGCTGCCTTCTCGGGCAGCCAAATGTCGAGCGTCGCTTAGTGCGATTGCCGAAGTTAGTGTGATTAATTTCGAGTTAAATTAGATTGCCAGAAGAGGCTCAGGAAAGAGAAAGGAAGAGAGAGAGAAAGAGAGGGATAAACTATTTACCACGTGTAGAAGCAGAATTTCCTAACGTTGCGAAATATGATTCCTTTTATTCGTTTCTCTTAATTCAAATATGAGTTCTCGAAACTTGATTATCAAAATCATCTATCAATTATCAAATGTAACTCTTTGATTTTGTTAAATTTAAGTTATACGATTTCAGTTTTATGAGAATTGTGATTAAATGAAGAAGAAGTGGATAATTTAAAAGCGGAAGCCTGATTTTTAGAAAAAGTGGGCCTTTCAATCGTGAAAATGTGGTTGAGTGGCGACAAAATCGAAATTACCATCGTTGCTGAGCGTCAAACTGAATTCATAACGAGACACTCGCAAAAAAGATCGCATAATGCATGAGTGCATAATGCGCATGCAATGACACCAGTGTCGTATTCAAAATTACAAAACGGACAAAGCGATAATCATAAATTTATGAGAGTTCTGCCAGATAACAGAGATTATGAGCACATATCTGTCTCGCAACCACCGACGAAAGTTCCGCAGATTGAGATTTTATTTGATAAATATTTACTAAGACGATACAATATTGTATCGCTCATTATATATGAGCGAATCGACATACCAAATAATTCAGGCTCGGCATCGAAAGAAAAGAAAAACGGAAAAGTAAAATATCAACACCGGTTTAGACACTACAGCACCGTAAATTAAAAAAATATATAAAATTTTTTCATAAATTGCGTCCCGAGTTTTAAAAGTTCAAATATTTACTTGTAACTTTGTCAAAACATTTTTTATATGAAATCGGTGAAATACATACAGCATATTTCATCTGTAGACGATTCTATGATTAGAAAATGCCTAGCCTGCATGATTTGAAATGGATTTAGGTGTACATCAATAAAAATGGAAATTAAAAATCACTAGGCTTTCAACATTTAAAATTTGTTGGAACTAAATCTTAATTTGCTGATCTAGAGGTAAAATTACGAAAAGCCTACACTACCGATTAATTTATAAAACTTAGATTGGATTGCATATTGGAAAATTGGATTGGAAATGGAGTTTGGAAAAAGGGGTGGTAAAAGTTTCAAACTAATCGTAAGTAAGCGCTTTTCGGAAATTGAGCCGAAATTAGAATGTGAATATAATTAATTCAAATGAATTACTTCAGAATGAAAATTAACTAAACTGACGTCACAGCCGAAATATTTGGAAAGCAAAAAATGACTTTTCCATTCAATTTCATGCTTTTACTTACATGTCTCGTGTCCCCAGCGAGAAGTGGAGTGTGTGCCTGCAACAATGAGCGGTCCTTCTCGTTAGAAAGACGAAACTTCATTTTTTTTTGCAAAAAGTCAAACACATTCACATGCTCTTCATATTTTCATGCGGGGTTCAATATAAAATCTAGAATTTTATTGTGGATAGTATCGAAAACTACAAATGTTCCAAGTCCTAAATTCGAAAATGTGTAACGAGATAAATCAAAAATACAAATTAATTATGGAATGATCAGTGAAAACGAGGGACAAAATGAAATTGGAGAAAGGAAGATAAAAATTGTAGAACTTGGAAGATGAGGTTGAATCGTAAAATATTTTCATTGAAGCGGAATTGACGTAAATTTTCCAGGAAATAAAATCTCTCTACTTTTATAAGGTTTACACTTTCATATGCAAACTTTCCTTTTAATTTTTACATTTTGAAAATTCAACTTCTTTCTCTTCGCAATTTGAAATTACGAAATTCCGCAGATTTCTTAATAAAAGACGTTTTTTTTTTTTTTTTGAATTGATGAATTCTTGGGGAAATATCTGATGTTTTATTATGCTAACCGCGCCAGCTCGTCTGTATTATGTTTAAGGCTTTATTATGTTTAACTGTCTTGTATGAAAATACACCATATGGTAAGTTACGTCTTGCACAAAAATAAGTGACCCTGAAGTATTGTAATCTCGAGTATTTCCTTAAAAATCCGCCTTCGAAATAAACGAATAAAACAAAAGATTAAAAAATCATTAAATGTGATATAACGTTAAAAATCATTAAATGTGATATAACGTTAAATTTATGTTATAATTGATTATAAACTTGATAAATTTCTTTAATTTTGTGAACAATCCCTCTTTTTAAGAACCTTCCCTCCTATTTGACTTTTCCAATCCTAATTGGAATTTATTGAAAGTCCAATAAATTCGTTTTCATTAAGACCTTTATAAAACCCTCCCTCTTCCGAAATTTCTCTTACTTGATACAATAATTTATAGACCAAGACCTTCGGTATCGAATTTATTTATCGAGAACTAAACCGAAGATTTAAAATTAGGGTTTCTTTTTCTAATTGAGGGATAAACCGTGTAAAATAATTCGTCAATAAATCATATCTATCTCCGGATAGCCATTAAAGCGTTTTATGGATGGCAAATGAAAGAAGGAAAGAATTACACTGGAAAAGTGATTTATGGGATCATAAATCATTATTTGGATGCAGCTCCCGCGATGAAATAATAATATATAGGTATATATAGCAATAAACCTTTATCTACTGAAATTAATACTTTTTTTCCAATCTGAATTCGCTCTTTGACTCTAAACGTACAAAGTGCGTTAATTGGAAAGTTAGATTAAAGTCAGGGAAATAAAAATTTATCACATCCTCACCACGTTTGAAATTAAATATCCATATAAAAGAAACTTCTCAGATAAAATTTGATTGCTAATTGACATCAAATATTTGACTAAAAGTACATAATTTTGCTTAACTTTAATTAGACTTTATGAAGTGGTTTAAGGTGAAAAATTGGGTGAATTTGTCACCTTTGCAGAGTATCGATAAACCAGAGGATGTGATATAAAATATGTGAATAAATTTTCTAAGGAAATCGATATTCCATAAATGTGTAAATGTAACCGAATCCGAATCATTCACGATCTTAAGCAGAGATCTAACCTAACTTGACCCGACTGAACATATCTTGGTCCAGACCAGCTTCGTTCTTATCGCGAAATGTATTAACGACTTTGCATTTGCTCCTCCATCTCTTTCTCACTCTTCTCTTTAACTGAAGCTGCCTTGCACGTTCGCAAATCCATTAAAGCCTCGAGCTGAGAATTTCAATGTTCCCTTTACTAACGATACTCGTACCAGTACAGTGCCGTCTCAGAGATTACGAATTTACAAAGCCGATGTAGCGGTTCTCCATCCGCAAGATTCTAGAATCTAACATCTATGAATAGTTAAATTCGTTCGACGTTGCTTTGTTATTCATACTTCTGGGATTAATATTTCACAAGCAACGATTTTAATCTGCTTTGCTATTCATTTGATTGCTTTTAATAAATCAATCTGATAAAATTGCAGATACAAAAAAAAAATAAAGAAAAAGCAGAGCAGATTCCTGTTATCGATATTTACCAATATTGAGACACTTTTACGGTTTGAATCCGTGAAAAAAGTTCGACGCAAAAATGTCTTTTAATGAAATAATGAAAGTCACGATTATTTTCCAAAAAAGGCAGAGACCTTAGTAATCAAGGGAAAACTAGAAAAAGATGATCAGGTTCTTCAAAGCCTGTAACGTGACTCTCGGAGAGGGAAAGTAAATTAAAGCTGCTTTTTCTCGAGATCCTCGTCGCAAGCAGCTTGATGAGATTAGTAACACTTAAGCATTTCTAGAATTTCCACTAAGCATTGCTCAAATTATATCCGGCTCTCTAAACATAATGATAAAATATTTTCCATAATGGGAAAGTTATGGTAAATTAATGTGAAGCAATTAAAATTGCTGGCATTTATGAATATTACCCAAGAACCGCTGAAGATATTTTAAATTTCAGTTCAACAAGTTCAACAGTGGAAATTCGACAATAAGGAAGTGCTTTTTAAAGATTATGTACCACAATTTCTATTATTTTTTGGGAAACAGAAGTGGTTACTGCACGTAAAAGCGCAGCTAATTGAATTTTATATTCCATCGTCTGTGAATCAGGTTGACGCCTCGAGGACGCCGGGCGTCGCTGGCCCCTTATAATTAATTACCATTCAGCTTGGCGTCCGTCGCAAAGAGGGCGATGCAAAAGGAGTTAGTCGCCCGTCCAGGAAAAGTTTCCTCAGCTCCAAACGCTTGGATGCAGCCTCCCTTTTATTCTACTCTCTTCAAGAAAAGAAAAAAAAAATGATCGTAATTTCCCCTTCTTTGTAAGCCCGACGCGTCGGTCCACTCCAGAATGCAAGGGAGAGTCTCGAAATGGGAAGCGCTTTCGATAAAACAGATCGTAAAAAATGCACCCGTTAATGGAAGCGATTCGATCCTCAGAGCTGCTTCCATGAAACGAGTTAACGTCTCGATGCGCTATAATAATTGGCACAATCGCCGTAAATAAAATGAGCATTTGTTACAATTCTGCTAATTTTTCTGGAACTTTACGCTTTTTTAAAATGAAAACTCTCTGAAACAAATATTATTTATGGAATTTGCTAATTAATTAAAACCTGAGGGAAGTAAAAAAGCTTTTCTTTTATAGTTTCATTTTTCCATTGATCTCTCTCACCCTGAGGGAAATATCCAAGATATTGAATTCAAAGACAGAAATTGCAGACTAACATAAAAAAATGTCCTGGGATTAATATAAGTGCCCGAGGAAAAAGAGAAATAAAGCTTTGTTGAAAAAATAAGACTCCATTCAGTGGGAGGCACAACAGGAAATAAATGTGTGCACCAGTGTGTGCATGATGCAGAATGAAAATGTCTGGAAGAATTTCCCATGGGTCATAGAAACGAGCTGTTCCATTATAATTTATTGCAAATGATTCGCCTCTACTGTTTCCTCATCAATCCGAGTCCTTGAAATCTTAGAATATATAATATAAAAACAGCGACTAAACGAATAATTACATAAGTTATAAAAAGAACTACGCTTTACTTAGCACAGCTTTTCAGGTTCGCAGGTTGAAGAAGGGGTATCTTTACCGATAAAATATGAATCGTATCCTCATCCCTTTGGCAATTTCCACCCCGAATTCAACGATCGTACGTAGGCAAATCCCAGCTGTGAATTTGAAAAATGTCGGGCAATAATTCTCTCCCCTAGCTGGCTATATCTCCTTTTTGAGGGATGAGTGCCGATCCGCAGGTGTACGAATCTCCTCCAGAGGAGGGAAGAAGGGCGTAATGGACGGAACGAAGGATTACAAGGTTAGCGTTACTCGAACCAGCATCCGCGAGAGAAAATGACATATGATGGACGTTCAGATTTAGCAGGAATAAAAAGCAAAAAAGAAACTAACAAAAAAAATTCGCGAATACCTCTTTTATAGAGGAGCCTCTCGTCGTCCGTAGAAAATTTAATTACTTGGTGTTAGTTTTCCGACCGCATAGCGTCCGACGCGGAAAAATTGTTCCTCCTTTTTCTCCGTACCACCGAGTCTACACACAGACCCTTTTGCGCTGGTTCAGTCCCTCGAGGCTTTCATCGTCTAAATCAGATCAAAAGCGTACATGACGGGTTGCAACGTGAGCGATCATAAAAGTCCCACAATTCCGCAATAATGGTAATTTATTTATCAACCAAGCTTCGGTCAATATTGAACAAGTGATTAAAATTGGCAAATAACATTGATACAATAGCCAATCATGATTTTGTGTGTTTAAAACAGACTAATTCCATTTCTGATAGATAATTCAAATTAACTTGATTTCAGTTCAACACGGAGAAAATTTGCGCGGTAATCATTACCGAAAGTTGTGGTGAAATTGGGATATCGTGACATTTCGGTAAATTTTCACGTACAGCACTGTAAAAGGAATTACATGAAAATCTACCAAGCTTTCGGTACAGAGTACCGCACTGCTCATGAGAACGTCCTGTACTAAACCACAAGAAAGTTTAGGCTCCTGGACTTGAGAATTTACCAAGCCGTGCGGTACTCAGTACCGCACGGCTTGGTACACTGAAAGAAATTTTGTACAGCAGCGACACTTATAGGTACGTCTGATGCGCAAAACTGTAGTGCTGCAGTGCGCCCTCTGTTTATTACGATTGTTCTCCCAGTTAGGGAACGCTGCTGTCCCTATTTGGTGTAACTGTTGTCTTAGATTTTTGAAGCAGCAACGGACCTCACGCGTCACGCGTGCCCAAATACTAGAGAGCAACGTTGTACTAAGTTTAAGAGACCGACGCGTTGCCAAAATTGGCGTCGCTGTCGCTTTCACACCTCGGTCGCGTTGCCGTACTACCATAAGTGTCGCTGCTGTACAAAATTTCTTTCCGTGTAGATACAGCTTGGAGAGAAAAAAAAATAATCTCGTTATTAATGTATGTATATTTTACAAATACATACATCAAACCCTTCAACTAACTGACCATGCTTTACATATTATATATACAATTTTAATGGTAAACTAAACTATATATGAGTACAATACATAAACCTATTGCTATGACTAATACATATATAAAACTATCGCTATATTCGGCGAATCGCACGCACTACGCTGAGAGTATAGATTTGAATCGTCCTTATATACTAACTAGTAGAAAGTATCACCACTTGCGAGAAAGATATAATAGGAGCGAATGAAAATATCATGTGGTTGAAGTTCTGAATGTTCAAAATGAACGAATTTTTATATTATATTGCATTTTATTGTATTGATTGAATTTTTAATTTACTTCAAAAGCAATAATAAATAATAAATAATATCGAAAAACTGTAATGCTATATAATGTGTGGACCCGATTCCTTATTGGTCAATACAGTTCGTGACGCGTCGTATATCGATAATCGCGGGCGACGCGGGAAATTTTAAATCTTTATATTGTACAAAATCGTTCGGTCTCGTTTATTATTAAATTATAATTATAGGAAAGGTGGAAAATATTAAGGTAACTTCTGAAAGATGAGAACAATTTATTTTATATTCCTTATAAACATTTAAAACTGTGAACCGGCAAGCGTGGGCTCGTGGGCAGTGTGGTTTTTATGTTACTAAGAAAACCTTTACTGCGCATGAGCGGGATGTTGATGCGAGTTCGCTCTTAGACATTCTAGATACACTTGGTAGCTTTACCGAACGGACGGTAATCCTTCCAGTCCAGCTCGGTGAAGGCTCACGAAAGTAAATGCGAAAAATTGAACGCATCTGCTTTGAAATTTTCAATTTATCTTTGAAAAAATTTCATTTTGTTGGTAGTATTTTACGTTGAATACTTCCTCACTTCTTACAGTATTTACGTTAATCATTATTTTCCACCTATTACATTGCGCGACTTGAAAAATTACAGTACTAATATTTATTTTTTAATATACATTCATCATATGCTCCCAAAAGCTTATTAAATAATACTGATACTAGACGAAAGAAAGCTGAAATGTCACGATATCCCAATTTCACCACAACTTTCGGTAATGATTACCGCGCAAATTTTCTCCGTGAATGGTATTACTATTTCTACTCCAGAAGAAATGTTTAATCTTCCCTTATGTTCGATTTACAATAAATGAAGGCGAGTAAAGTCGGTCACTGGGAGTTACTAATCTTTTATTCGAGGATACTCGATAGCCTTTTGAATTATATCTTGAATGATAAAACAGTGATAAATGTCTACAATAGAACTGAGTTTTTTGTGTCACACGCATTTCGTGCTTTATCGGTAATAAAAACGCGGCCGTGACTATTATTTATGCACACCATTTTCACTGCCTTATGTACCGGAGAATTTTATGATTCCTTCACAGGGACACCTGCGGGTATAAGGTTTCTCGTAATTTAGATATGAGCAAGTTAGAGTGATAATAAAATAAATTTCAAGTAAATATTTCTCTAGTTTATTCCCTAAATTTTCCAATTACCAAAAGATTTAGAGAAAAAAAACATTCTTCTAAAAATTTACTACATTTACAGTTGTATTGGAGGTTTCTCCTTCTAAAAAAACTTAAGAAATTTAGAATTTTATAATAATATTTAAAATAAACAATTACATAATTTATAATGACTAATTAATTAATTTCATGATAATTAATTAGTCGGTTATTTCAAATAATACTGTAAACAACTATAAATGTGGTATTTTTTATAGACAAAAAAAAACCACAATTAAACATCAATACAGCTGTAAACGTAGTTAATTTTGAAAACAATCTAATAACTATTATTTTTTATAAAGCAAAACACATGTTGTAATTATTTAATTTATAAAATATAAGGAAATTTTTTTTATAAATATACATTATTTTTGAAAATTGGTTAAAGTTTTTAAATTCCTATAAAACTCAAATTTTTAAAAATAAAAAATTGCGCGCGTTCGTTCTTGTTAGAGAAATTCCCTATTTGCTTTCAAACTTTGATATTCGAAAGCCATTAGTTCCCTCACAATCAGTAAGGAAAATTTGACGTCCGCTCATGACGTCACTGACGCTTGAAAACGGGTCCTGCTGTAAAGGGATTTAATTCTGAAATGGCAGACTGAACCTGTCGAGATGTCAAGTCGAGGATGAAGTTACGAGGGCGCGGTTCGTGAACACAACGGTGGTATGCTCGCATTTAAGGGATGACGGTAATTTCGTTGGTGTTGATGTCAAAGTTGTGCGCGAGGTGTGAAGAGTAACATTTAACGACTTAAAGAGAATGAGAGGAAAAGTCAAGAAAATGAGGCTTTGTTGTTGAGTGGGAAATTCTCCAACGAGAGTTGCAAAAGTCGGAACTGGTCTTTTCCATTGGAGGAAAAGTCCTAAAGTCACTGTGCAACGTCCGGTAAAATACGCTCGCAAATACAAACGGACGTCCATTTGTCCAATGTCGTTCGACCACTCGCTAGGACG
Source organism: Synergus itoensis (assembly GCA_904066005.1). Lineage (NCBI taxonomy): Eukaryota > Metazoa > Arthropoda > Insecta > Hymenoptera > Cynipidae > Synergus > Synergus itoensis. The sequence goes on from CAJFCP010000098.1 coordinate 981,500, forward strand.
CAATGCTCGTTTTCCCTCGCCATATTCCCACGAAAACAAATAGGTGCCTTCGCTATTTCTCAGCCGATCCAATTTACAGAAAATGGCACTCGGACTCGGGACTAGGTTCGATTCATTCGACGGGATTTGCCTGACATCAATAAGAATTTAAAGCTCAGTCATTTTCTGAAAGGTCTATCTAACTAAGCCTCAAGTCATTCGGAAACTTTGTAGAGATCTTCAGATTTGAGTGGCTACTTTGCAAGCCTATTTTTCATAGTTTGTCTGGAAAAAGTAAGATTCTCTGGTAAAGAATATTCATCGACCATTTTCTGAAAACCACTCAATAATGACTTTCCTCTTTTCCAAACTTTGTTTTTCATATTTTAAGCGTCACTCGGAACCGGGAGATTGTAAAGCCTTGCCTGAGTAGATACTAAATCATCGACTATCCCGCGACAGAGAAACGATGTAAGAGACTCCTTCAACGACACTGCGAAACTGATTCACTGCCGAAGTCTCAAGTCAGCGCGAGAAGAGGCTATCCATCACTCGGAGGCGTCTTGTCGAGCTTAGTATCGATAAGTAAAGGTCGAAGAAGCGCGTTCCTTCAGAAAGTCCTCCAATGAGATTCCGCCTTCCATCAGGGATCAAGTCCCTCTCATTTTTTTAACATCCTTCACAACCCGTAAAATCTTCCATCTATTTTTTTTTTTTTTTCAGAAATCCAATAATCTGAATTGGCATTAAGATAAATGTTGGATTTATCAGCAGCTTAAGGCGAATTTCAGATTTCAAATGCAATAAAAATGCATTAAAAGCAATATTAAGAAGTTCCATTTATGATGATAAACCCAACATTTGCATTAGAATTTTTTATTTCCAGTATTTCCCACAATTGTACCCTGTTTTTATGGATCTCTTGATTTAAGAAAACAGGACTCCATTTCGAAAAAGGCAGAAGCGGACTACAAAGTAGAAGATGAATACTCTACAGTTTTTGTTTTTCTTTGCGTAACAGTACTTTAAACGGTCTGATTTCACGGCGATTCTCTCAGGCCGTTCATTTCCCAGGCACGTTTCGCCCAGGGAGTCGATAAAAAAGTCACTTTGCGTTAAGGTAAGGTCTCGGAGGGAGTGCACCAATTTATCGGGTTTCCCAAAACGCTACGTCACTGTTGCACCGTCGTTGAACGGTATCACATTTTAGGAACAGAGTCCTGGAAAGGTAAGGAGATTGAAGCTTGTTGAATCTAGCAAACAATTTTCTTCAGCCAGCGAAATGTATGATTGACAAGAAATAATAATTAACTTGTCCCTACGATGTAAATAAGTATTTGCAATTAAGGTCGGTTCAATCTGCTTTAAGGAAGCTCGTTCCCAAGCCATTGTCAGCGTAACTAGCTCGGCATAACCGTGCAATTAATTAAGACAATTGCTTCCTACTGCGCCTCCATGAGAACATTTTCAAACCTTGCTATTAAACCTTGCTGTATTAAACCTTGCTATTTCTGGACAGTATCATGCACACCGTAAAGTTCCACAGACTTAGGGTTGCCATGTCCTTCCAAATTGTCTCACTTACTCTCATAGAACGTGACGTCACTGACTTCAGAGTAAGTGAGACAATTTGGAAGGACATGGTAACCCTACCCTCTTTATACTGAACTCCCAAAATCTCTACAGATCGAAAGTTGTTTAGACTGGTGTTCATTAATGTCTTGCATCGTTAATCTAACACTGCGAAAGCAAAGTTCACTAGGGAAAGTATTAATGAGGAGCAGTTTACCCTTCGGACTTTCTAATTGGTATTGGAAACACACCAGTTGTTAGGTTAAGGCAAGGACGAACGATTTCGATGGTAGTAGGTCGAGTCTAAATTAGGGCGACAGGAAATCACGGGTGGCCTTTCTCCCAATCAATTAGTGAAGAATTAATTTCCTTCTGCTTTTGGCATGGTCCGTCACCCCTCGAAGGACTTTAGGCAAACTCTCTGGTGAAGTAAATAATTCGATTTAGCAGTCCAGTCAATCACACGTTGGACTCGCATTAACCCCCATGACCTCGAAATCTCTTCTATTTAATCCACTCTAGGCTTTTTCTTACAAATGTTTGCACGCATCTTGTTTGCATCAATGTCGATCATTGTTTCTTCATTGCCGGTTTCCACTGGAGCGTGCTATTCTTTCAGGACAGGGGATTGCAGTCACGCATTCTATCGAATGGATCGACACTGGAAGTTTAACAATAGGGGAATTGAGTCCAGAGACAAACTTGTCGTGAGTAAGCTTCTACGTCTGTTTGGCGAGTCCACAACAATCCCTCGTTAAACGAATTCTCGAGTTGAAGCCTTTAATCCTAGCTCTTGTCACGTTCTAGGGAAAACTTGTTTACTGGTCTGTTACAATTTACTTGGACATAAAACTGATGCGAAACTGTGCAATGTCAATTGGACTAGGCAGATGAATATTGCGCGAGATTGATTAAATCAAATTTGATGTTTCCGAATGCGTATCTTATCTCTCGTCTTCAATTTTCATAAGCGCAGATTGCACGTAATTAAAAGCTAGTGCTTGTTTAATCTCAAATTGATAAAGTTAATGCAAGTGAAGTCCTTAATTGTTGCCGGGAGGTTAATCTCTCGGTGTAGGGATGAATACGAAACTACAGAGTGGCGTTAGTCTAACGTGAAATGTATGACCGGCAGCCTACCGTGAAACACTCCACTCAATGGCATTTGGTTTTGGTCGTGAGGAGGTTAGGTGAGGCATGTAAGTTACACGATTCAACATTCAGCTCACGGTTCGCCGAGGTTTGTGGGCTACCAAGCCTTCTCCTTCCAACAACCCCTTTAGGCAGTAACCAAGGCGTATAGAAGGAAAGGTTCCAAGGGACATTTTGCCTCGTATATTGCTCTCGATTCAACGAAAGGTTCCAGGATTTCAAGCATAGAAGTGAAAATTATGAATACATTTGAGCTGTTTGAATTAACTTTATCTTTTACTCCCCACGGTGTGTCTGAACTAACTTTTGTTGAATGAATGTTCGAAACTTTAAATGCGCAAAAAAACTGAGCCAAATTCCCCGAACCGTTTTCGAGAAAAGTGTTTTTTATGGATTAAAAATAAAAAAATTGCAAACAAATATCTCCCAAAACTGGGAGATGAAAACAATGGCTAGGTATATTGCTATTCTGTCTTTGTAGAATCGATTTATTGTGAAAACTGGGAAAGCTATCTATCATGTGCAGTAGACGATGCAATGGCGTAGGTAAATATTTACCTACATCGGAAATCCGCTCGGGCACTTTACTTCATGTGACGCGTTGTGCATAACTTTTGAACGATAATCGCAACAAGGTCAACGTGACCCAGTTTACCATTATCGATGCGCACACATGGTGTTAAAGTAGTATATCATCTGGTTATACGACATGAAGACAACGGATGATAGTGTTGATAACCAACATGTGTCAACCGTCAATTTTAATATCAGTTAACGGAATTTGTTTATTAATAATCTTCGTTATAAGTTGTATTATGCTTGTAATGATTTCTGCATGACTGAACATACGATACAGCGACATCAAGTGGAAAAACAATTTTTTAATTTTCCAGGAAATTGTCAAAACTGTGTCCTCCAATGAAAAGTGCCGTTTTTTATCCGCTCTTAGAATTCTTCTCGCGAGAAACTCGATCGTAATATTAATCTTGCGTACTGTGATTATGTAACGATATACGCAATACATATGCAATTGGATATCGATACGGCCTTCGTTAAAATCACGACGTCTCGGCAATCTTCGACACGCGACTATTTACTCTCGCAAATCTTTCAAGCTCTCACCTCTTTTTAATTAAATCTCACACTGAGGGGACAATCACTGATATAGTCGTTAAACAGAAGCAGATTATTTTACGTGAATGTTGAATCAGGTTGAATGATTCACTGTAGTAGAGATTATGAATTAGGGGCTCTGAAAAAAGCTTTATCTTGCTTTTTATTATCGCGACGTAATCTTACTATAATTGTATATATAACTAGAATGCGTAAATAAAGTCTTTCAAGAATGGAGGTTCTTTCAAGGTCTTAGAAACTGGAAAAGTGTCTAGAAGGTTATGAATAATTAACACTAATCATACGTTGTTGTAAATGATAGAAATTCTAGTTGGAATAAATAAATGTTCTGAAAATCGAATGGCATCTTTCGTTTAGCTGAATAAGAGTTAACAGTATCTCTATTTTCTTCCCTCAATATTTTTTTGCTGTATGAAGCATTGACTAGCGAAATTGTGGCACGAGATGACTCACCGTGTCGAGATTGAACAGGCTTGAAACTTTCTTCAGGAACCCGTCCTGCGACTTCTTCTTCCTTCTTGAAGTCATCTTCGGCTGATCGGCAGACAAGAATAATCCGATAATAATCCCAAGGTTCAATTTGAGCAGAAACACATTCTCTTGGCAGATTTTTTTCTCACTCTTTGTTCACAATTTTTTTCTACTTTTCAAGAACAACGAAACTCACTATGGTGCTCCTTAAAATGCACGATAAGAATTTTTTACACAGAGAGTTCACTACGCATTGTAAAATGCTTATCACAAGACACTGATAGAGACTTGAAGAATTCTGTATTGCACTAACGCGAGGCACTTTATCAGACTTTCGTTAAACATTGGGGAATGATTATCTGCTTTTCCTGAACTGTAAACGAACTGTAAAAAAAGTAAGATTCCTGAAGGTCATCTCGACTGAATTTCTAGATAGTGAATTATCGCATTATCCAAGCATGCCGAGGCTTTAATTCTTGGGTTAATGTAATCATTAAGAGTCATTGACCCTTCTATTTCGAAGAGAAGGAAACCATGATTTGAAAACTGCATCTAAACTCCTTTTTGATCAAGGAAAGTTCGCCTTTGACTGTTTCTAATTTAACTCTGGTGTTATGAAATCCGTTAGTCAGTAAAACGCTGAGCACACACTACTCGTGTTACGTGCCCTAAGTCCCTACTACATTTTACACGTAGGTGTTTCTCCCACGATACCGGAGGACAAGAGAAATGGATAAAAATCAAATAGAGAGGGAAAGTCTGACAGAATCAAATTTAGAGAGACTTCAAGGGAAGAGGGGTAAATATAACAGAGGGAACAGGTGTCTGGAAGCAACCACCGTGAACCAGGGCCAAATTACGATTCGCGTGCATCCTACTTTTTATTATCTTTCACGTACTACAACCTAATTAATTCAATGCATCGCCGTGCGAGCCACGAAATCTGAGAGAAATTAAAAAAACGATCCATTAAAGATATTTGCATTAATGGCTAATATTAATATTAGTATCATACTTTCGATAAAATGTTATTTCTAAAATTATATTAACGCTTCAATATTGGATGTTTTAGTTCCAAAGTTTATGAGAAGAACTTCTATTTCCTGCAAGTTAAATTAGTTGTCTACTTCATTTAAAACTCCATTACTTTTGTGTCAGAATTAAGTTTACGCCTATATTGCTTTACAAATGACCCATTAACTTCCCCTTGCGATTACAAACTCACGTTCTTTGAATATCAGAGCGATAACAAAATGTATACAGAAATGAAGTTTCCCTTTCCATTTTCTCCGGTAAACATTTTCTCCGGCGCGTCAGTCTTGCTAGTTTTTGTAACCGTTTCTGTTGATTTTTATCTTTAGATCTGTAAGGTATGTTTTCCAAATGATTAGCTTCTGTTAACCCTCAATGTAAACTTTTACTCAGATATCTCTTAATACTGTTCTATAATTTCTATTTTGTGCATAACACGAATCAAATGGAGCATGTTATCAATTTGCAAATGTGCAAAATTCTGAATGGAGAATTATTCATTCATGAATAGTAGAGCCAATAAACAACTCTATGGGTTATATTCTACCCATCTTCGCTGCGTAAACAAATTCCAGTTCAATGACTAAATAGAGGGTCCGACCCACATACTTAACTCTTCAATAAATATCATGTATACATTATGTTCTCTAATAGGTAATTAAACTCGTAAGCAGAATATTCGCAATTCGATGGATAAAAATAAATCAGCTCATCTGCACACAAATCAAATGAAGCTGTATCTATTAAAATCAATCGCTTCCTAAGTGCATCATATCGCATGTCAACAATCATCTTATTTTAGGAATTAAGATTTCTTAATCTACCTCAAGCATCTGATGTATAATCAGAAATTAAATTAATGATATTCATGTATGCGTTGCAAGTATGTATTCGTAATTGTAGGTGAAGCGTGCATCCCGCTTAAACGGAGACGCAATAATTATCCAATAAATTGTAGATCTATGCGTATGTGCTTTTGATTATGTGCATTGATCGGAATGATTGATGCGTAGATCTAGTTTCTAGTTTAAGCTGGAGGTTGTCATTGATTTCTAATAGGGCTGGGTTCTGTTGATGTTAAGTCGGTTGATCTTTTATGTAATTTCAATAATAAAGAGAATCGTTGACATAACATTCAAATGCTTACAAACATCTCGAAATAGCATATGACGTGTATTATTTGTATGCCACACTCTTCAAGAATATACTTTATGATGTACCGATCTTCTTTTGAATTTATAAATTATGTATTTTCTTGATTATTAAAACTCAACATTGACTCAAGAATTATCTAATACATACAGATAATATCGATTTTTCCTCTTGTATTTCTTTTTACTTTCCGCTTAAGTGTCAAATAATTCAATGTGATTGCATTCTCAGCAACTTTTTAGCGTTTAGTGTTTCACATTTTAGTTTCTTGCAAATTCTTTTCCTTAAAGGCTATATATAGGCCCAGGGACTTGATGAAATAATTCCTAAATTCTCTCTTAGTTCCCATCTCAGAAAATTCTTGATTTTCCGGTTCAGTGGCAATCTTGAATAAAATCCAAGTTTCCTTCTCTGAATACACCATCTTCCAGAATTCTCTTTTATAAAATAATTTCTCATATTTTGTGGAACGGGTATTTTTCTAGAACAGGTTCTTTTTAGTATAGTGAGGTCTACATAACGGAATCGTCTCCACACTTCAAAATGAAGGATACGAAATCACAAACCTCTTGAGGACTCTCCCCTAACATTCTTAAGAACAAAGTCACCACTGCTTAAATAATTTTTTATAAATTTTCAAGTAAATCAAAAATGCCCCCAATAATCTGGAACAAATTCTCAAACTACTATTCAGCGTCTGGCGTCTTTCTAACCTAACAGCTAACAGGTTGTCTACCCATCTCTCTCGCACTTACCGGCATGCTTGGCGCGAGGAAAAATTGCATCGGAATTTTTGAGACGAGGAACACTAGTCGAGGTCGGCCCTTGACACGATACGCACCTGCAACACTTCAGGAATCACTTTTAAACATAAACACACGCACTTAATCACAATACACTCAACTCGACGCTTTTAGACTCAAACTTAGACGCTTTTCTTTCCCCTCTTTTTTCAGCACACTCGAAAAATCACGAAAATCACTGTCAACTCTCAAGTGGCTTCGAAAGGAGCTACAAATAGAAACAGGTTTTAGCCATTCCACCCACACACGTAAACTTATACACAGTTCTTCACTCGCGCGACTCGCGACAATACAATTTTCCCGTGAACAGAGGAAAACAAAACCGTTCTGTCAAAGCCGCCGCCGCGTAATCGGCGATGCGGCTTTTTTGTGTGAACAGGTTGTTCGTACCAAGTGTCCCGAAGAACCGACGCACTGACTAATGTCACGGAAGTTAGGCTGCAAGCCGAGAAGCGGTTTTTACGATGTTAGAACTTTACACTGCTGCCACGGTTCCAACGGTTTTAGAATTCCGAGAAGCGAAATTTTGAAACAATTGAAAGTATGTCTGACGATTTTGAGCTAGAAACTACTGCTGGCGGTTTCGAAATTTGTGGAATTTGTGATGAGAGAATGAAATCGAGAAGAGAGGTACCAGCACTACCAATAGGTCCTGCTGACAACGTCAAGTTCATGTGGCCGGCATAATTCTCCAGTACGCACGAAAGAACGAGTATACACGAACCGAAACGATCTTACACGATCGCTTGTGGATCGGCAGGGCCGTAGTTGGACGTTTTGGAATTCTAAAGTATTTTGAAGGGGACGGGTGTGTAAGATTTTTTTTTGAGAACCGGAACCGATCCAACTTAAATTTTTATAAATTTTCAAGTAAATCAAAAATGCCTCCAATAATCTGGAACAAATTCTCAAACTACAACAACTATTCAACTATTCTCTGTTACAGGCAGAGCCGAATTAAGACAACTCGGGGCCCAGGGCTGTACATTTCCCCCCCCTGGAAAGAATCTTTAGTTATCTTCAAAGAGAATTAAAATAATAAAATTTTCAATTTTTATAAATTTTTTTTTAAAGTTGAGGAAAGGAATATTAAAAGGAAAGGAATATTAAAATCCCTTGAAATCACTTTTAAAATCATCAAAACTTCTTTAAATCAGTGGCGTAACTATGTAGTAGCGAAACCCCGCATTGCGGGGAGGCCTCCTCCTCTGAGGGGCCTCCGAGAGGCCTCTTAGACTGAGTAGAAAAAATTAATTTCACACTGTATTTCAATTTTTATTTTTAAAATTTAAATTTATTCAAAACTTGTTTCTTTTTATTTTCAAAGGGGCCTCCTAAAAATTTTTGCGGGGAGGCCTCCAATTTTTAGTTACGCAACTGCTTTAAATTCTTACAAACTTTTTACAATCCTTTGAAATTTCACGAAATCTTTTAAATATCGTAAAAATCTCTTATAATCCCTTTAAATTCCTAGAAACCACTTAAAATCCTTTAAAATTATTGAACATCTCTTGAAATCATTGGAAATCCAGAGAATCTAAAAGAATGCCTGGGGATTCTTTATAACCCTTTGAAATCCTTGGAAAGTTTCTAAAATATGTTAAATGAACTATAAAGAACTACGTATGTAATACGACAATAAGAACATAGTTAGCATTAATGTCCATTTCTATCAATTTTTTCCCCTAACTTCCCAACTGTGTTATTTTAAAACACTGGAATAAAGAAAAATTTTATTATTTATAAAGTTTTTGTCCCTATAATTCGTAAAATGATAGTAGCTTCTGACAATAATTAGGTAATAATTTATTATTCAAACATTAAAACGGTTTTATAAACAAGTCTCAATTTTAAATAATTTTTTTTTAGATTTGAATGGAACTCGAGTTAATTTATATCATTTATGCGACCGCATTTGCTCTCGATGATATCTTGTTATCCTTGAAGTTCTTTTTTTAAATTATTCTCTAGTAAATAAACCGTTGTCTACAAAGGGCGCGTACGCTTGAAGCTATGACCCGGAAACTTAAACGAACCTTTAGAACTCAGAGGGAAGCAATTTCCGAGGAAAATACGTGCATACGCTGACCGAAACATGAAGTGGATGATATACACTTAAAACCTAGCAATTTGCATCTCTCCATTGAGAGAAGGGATGCACTGAAATTCCTGTTCGAGAAGATCATAGTTTCGTAAATTTATCACCTTTTTGGCGAAACATTCTCGGTATTTTATGCAAGGATATGGTATGCCTTGTAATTATCTTTTAAAATATGAAATTATGCTCCACACGCAAGAAATTATGTTCTGCTTTCATTCATGCTAAATAAAATAGCAAACTACATAAGCTATGAATTTCTAGATCAAATTTCATGCCAAATGTATATGATACTAATAATGCAGCATGCTAAATAATAAAATAATAAATGTGTAAAAACTTTTAATTAAAAAAATGCAATTATAATAAAAGTAAAATAATAATATGCGAAGGGAAAAAGGATAAGTTGAGGAGTAAACAAAAACAATAATATTAAAAATTTATTAAAAAGCGTAACATAATTCAAATTTAACTAAAAATCAATCCAAACAAAATAACGATGGAATGTCAAAAATATGAGAAATAAAAAATTTTTGAAAAGAAGGATTATCGATGATCAGGGATGATTATCAGTTGCAAGGTCAGTGCGTTGTCCAAGTGCAGGTTCCTGTTTAAGGATAAAAATAAAAATATTTGAAAACTATAATAATAAAAAATAAAAAAGTGTTAGTTGTGAATTAAGCAAAACGTGCTTAGTTGTTAACAAAGCAAGATTACTATTGTAATTTAATTTTTAGTCTGCAAAACAATAAGCAAATAGTGTTATAAATGATAAGTTATTTTTAATTTGTATAGAGTTATAAGAAAAATATAAAAGGATAAAGTATTGAAAGTTAGGATAGGTTGTTTTTATAATCACCTTTGGAAATAGAAAACAAGGTCAACTCTGGAAGTAGGCAAACAAACTCGCACTCGTGTGTCTTCTAAATTTATTGTAAGAAGTCGTTATTACTTCTCCGATTCCTACCTTATCAGCTTTCATTTTCAGGCATTTTAGCCAGTAGATAAACGTTATCGTTTTCTTTGTGTTAATCTCTTACCAACAATTAATTTTAATTGTTAGTTTACGGGTCATATTAAAAAGTTAATTAAAATCACTTGTTCGTAACAGATAAACGCTTAAAAAATAATAAATAAAAAATGAAAATTTATTTTCTAGTCTACGATAAATATACCGAAACTTGTGTTGCAATTGATTGAACATTTCAGTACAGAGGAAGTAATGAAAATCGCGAAAAGAAGAAAAAAACTACCCCGGCTGGTAAGACACTCGAAGATCCTAAAACCCTGGCGCAATTTCAACAAGTTCTTTAACGTTTTCGCACTGTTCTGTTTTCAAATTAAAATCATCCGTTATTAAACGATCGTCACACTAAAAATGTGTGGGGGGAAATATAGTATATAGAATATCTTTATGCACTTCGACACGCCGTATTAAATTAGAAAACGAGAAAACGCCCTCTTTGAAATAAAATACACCGACAGGGGGTTGGCTTTGAGAAGATATTCATTTAAGTAATGTAGTCGAAAGGCAGCGAGTTTCGTTTCAGTCCCTTGATATATAAATACTTCCCCGCATCTCATTTCTTTGAAGTTTGAGGTACGAATTCCGAGAATGAAAAGCAAATTTAAAGTATTTCAAGTTCTGCATAAACTTGTTGACTCACAAAAATGTGGTGCTTGAGATTCCAGAGTAAATCTTGATAACTAAGTCTAAGAAAAAATTGTAAAGAAGGCTTGGAAATGGATCACAAGAACATATTCTGAATGGACATATTTTTAGTTCAGTAATTTGGAACGAGCAAAATAAATTCGAATTTTCGACACCTTTTTCAGCATCTAATAAACCCGTCCTAGAAGTCAATTATGCCAAATCGACTTTCTTCTTCTCGACTAAAATATATATACCACAAGGCTGAAAGAATTCCCCATGGAAAGGAGGAAAAGGACAATATGGACTCCCCTGCGAATCGCAGAGAAGATTTTGCTCCTTCACTCACTTATTCGCGATTCTCGTCCGTCTGCTTACTTTCAAAGGGATTATTAGGGATTCGCGTGGCAAGATTTCCCGAAAGGGTTTCTCACGAAAGCCTCGAGCGCTATGAGTCATAGGGAGACGGACAAAGCGAATGGTCTGCTTTGTTGTGAACATGTATAGAGCTTCTTTAAAGGAAAAAGCTTAGAAAGTAGAAATATTGACGAAGTGGAGAAAGGAAAAATGGCAAAAAATGTAGAAAAGGGGCAGAGCGAAATGGATGTTTGGAATATCAAAAACAAACAGACACTTCCCCAGATCATATAGATTACTCGCAATGCTTTTGAAGAAATATAATAATTTAAATGTTCTTTGGGATGTTTAAAGCTTAAGCATAGCTCTTTTTAATATTGAGTAAAGAAAGTAGTGATAATGAAATAATTGGAGTTTGAATTGAATTATGTAAGATTTTGAGTCAAGTGCTCTCATCCTATAAGCTTGAGACAACGTCTCGAGGCAAACTCGATTAGGCGGCTAACTAAATTTCATTGAAACCGCCCCATTGTTAAGTGCTGTTCCTTCGTCGACGATCCCTGACGATCTCGTCTTCAGTGGATTATCAGGCTGTTTGGCATAAGAGGTGGAGTTGGTTTGGCACTTCATAGAAGAGAGACGTCTTTTCATCGGAGAGACGACTATCCCTTTCCCTTTTCTTGCCACATTCTACTCACCATCTTACGATTTTCAACTTCGTGAGAAAGGACGATAAGCCAAGATCGATTGCTTCCCTGTGCAAGCACCAATTCAAGTGGCCAAAAAACATCTGTGATAAGTGTCTTCTCGTCGTTTGCATCAAGAAAACATCTCAGATGTTCTTTTGCAAAAATAAATCTGATTTTAAACCTTGTTAGTATTTTGACTAAGTGAAAAATAAAATATACAAGACGAGACTCAAACCGACACTCGGTGTGTTTAATTCTAACCAGTTTGGAAAAGGAAGTGAGAAAGGAGGTTGAAAAAGAGGGTATAAAGTTTCAGCGTGGCCACAAGATTCAATTTTTTAATTTTTCTGACATTTCCCTGACGTTTAGACAAATTTCTATGACAGAAAATTATTAAAGATGCAAATCTTTAAATTCCTAAATTTTTAAATTCCTTAAAATTCCACGACAGTATTTAAAATCCCATAAATTTCTTAAAATTTAATAAAATTTCTTAAAATTTAATAAAATTTCATAAATTCTTTAAAATCTTTGAAAATTCCATAAGGAATAATAAAATTCCTTAGAATACGTAAAAATCTCTTTAAATTTTTGGAAACTTTTTCAAATTTCATGAGAATATTTGAAATCCTTGAAAATCTTTTAAAATTCTAGAAAATTTTTTAAATATCACAAAAATCTCTTGTAATCTCTTAAAATTCCTTATAAAATGATTGACAATTTCTTGAAATCTTCAGAAATCTGTAGAATCTCAAAGAATGCCTGGAAATTCTTTATAATCCTTCGAAATCCATGTAAATCTTCAAAAATCTGTTAAATAAACTATAATTTATTCCCTAACTTCCCCGACATGTGGCCACCCTATAAAGGAGATAGGAAAAGTTGTTTGGAAAAGTAATTTAGAAAGGAAAATTTGAAAAAGTATTTTAGAAAAGGAGGTAGGAAAAGCCATTTGAAAAGGACATTGGAAAAGAGGGTGGGAAAAGGCATATGAGAAAGAAGCAGAGAAGAATGGCTACAAAATTATAAAACGAATATTATCAAAAGTATTTACATATATAAATATATATAATAAACAATCAATGTATTATTATTATTATTATTATTATTTATAATAATATCTATATTTATATAGATAGAATTATTAGAATTATTTTTATAGAACTACTATTTTTGCATTAACTAGACCTTTCATTCGCTTAATCAGTCCCTGAATGAGTCAAACGACTTTTAATTCCATGTTTGGATAAATGACACACTTTCCTTTTTCTGCCAATAGCTAAATATAGTGTTATAAATTCTATTATACTCGTAACATCCGATAAAATATTCTACTCCCTCGCCTCCACTTTCAACCAAAATCCTCCCTCTGGCAATAAAAGAAGACTTTCTTTCCTCAACTTTATCGGTACAGGAGTTTTGGAACATGGTTTAAAATTACATTTTGCTAAAAGATGAAATAACATTACTTTGAGTTTTAGAATCGCAAATCTACTCCCGATACATATTCTTGGTCCAATGCCAAATGGTATGTAAATTCCAGAATTCATATTAATTTTATTCGCGCCTAAAAATCTCTCCGGATCGAATTTTTCGGGATTTGGGAAATAATTAGGATCACGATGCAGAGAAAAAAGAGGAATCCAAAATGTCGTTCCAGGTCCGACAGTTAAAGATTTCTTTCCTGGTAAAACTGGTGGAAGTTCAAAATTTCCTTTGCAAACTCTATCGAGAAAACCACCTGGCGGATAAAGTCGTAGACCTTCGTTAATCACAGCTTCTAAATATGTCACTGAATTAATATCGTTGTACATTGGTTGTCCATCGCAATTTTCTAAAACATCGTCTATGTCTTTTTGAAGCCTTTTCTGCACATCATGGTTCATAGCAATTTCATGAAGAATAAAACACAAAGCTGAGGAAACAGTATCCAATCCACCAAAAAAGAAACTAAAAGCACTAGCGGTGATCTCCAAATCACTCATTTTTCTATGGTTGTTGTTCGTAGCTTCAATCATCATTTGCAGGAAATCTTCACGCGTGATGCCTTCTTCTATTCTTGTTTTTATATTTGCACTTATCAAACTCATAAAAAAACGATTGACACTGTCGCTGAAAATCTTGACACCAAATATTCTTGATATCAACTTAAAATGCCTGATGAGAAGAAATTTTAAGCTCAGAATACCGTCGAAATCTGTAGCATTTCTGCCAAAAACGTATACTTTATTTTCTGGATCATTCATCGAATCAGTTTTAATCCCAAAAGCGCAATTGGCTATGATATCAGCAGTGAGTCTTGTAAAAACGTCTTTTAAGTTTATTATGTTTTTATCGTTCTTCGTTCTTTGAAGTAATGTGTCAGTGAACTCCACTGTAGATTCCATGATCAGATTGAACATTTTTTTCAACTTGCTTGAAGTAAAAAGAGGAGTTAACAGGTATCTCATTTCCTTCCATTCGTTACCTTTTAATGCAAAGAGGAATTTTCCAAAAAGCAGTTCGGATTTTTCGTCTATGAATCCCTGATGATCAAGAAACATCTCACTATTTTTTATTGTGATGGATTTTATAATCTCAGGATCACGAAGTATTATAACTGGTGTTTGAAAATCGTACATTCCGATGTATTTGGCTTCTGGATGATTGTTGTATAATTTTTGCATGAGTAGAAAAATATTCATTTTTTGAAACACACAGGGTGCCATACTTCCTAATATAGGTTTTGGTGGATCATGAGGGATATCCCAATCATCAAAAATGTTCTTCTTCTTGTAAAAATAATAAACTAATCCAGACACAAGAAGAGTAAGAATAATTGTTAACAAATCCATTTTCAACGAACTCTTAGAAGACTGTGAATGTACTGACTTAGATTAGGAAATAAGTGAAGAAAGATAGTCATGAAATTCAACGTCAATCGAGGCCACGACACCAGTGGCGGATTTATCGTTAAGCAACATAGGCAGCTGCAGCGGCGGATTTAAGTTTAGCGGGGCCCTGGGCACTAATAGTGTGGGGGCCCCCTTGTAAGGGATTTAAAATATTACAAATTACACAATATTTATTGCATATTTTTTTTTATATTTGAATGAAAAAAGAGGAAAAAAGAATGAAAAAGAATGAAAAAAGAGGATATTTATTTTGTGGGGGCCGGGGGCCCCTAGCTTGTGGGGGCCCCTGGGCACGTGCCCGATGTGCCCTTATGTAAATCCGCCACTGGGCAGCTGCCTAGGACGGTAAAATTCGAGGGGCGACAAAATTGAAGTGGCAGCCAAATTTGAAAAAAGGCAAAACTTGAGCAAAAATATGCGTTGCGTTTTCGTAAAATGAATAAAATTGCATAAAAGATATTAATTCCATAAATCAAAATAAATAAATAACTAATGACGGTTTTGGTCCGTATGACAAATAAGTCAAAGATTAAAGATGATCTCTGATCTCTGAGTATTTATCTTATTTATAATATTTTTTTAGGCATTTCGCGATAGATTAAATGCGTTTCTACTTATAAATAATAAGTAGAAAGTTCTTTTCGACTAACATATACCACCAAGTTGAAAAAAATTCCCCATGGAAAGGAGGAAAAGAACAATATGGGCTCTCCTGCGAATCGCGGAAGAGATTTTGCTCGTTCACTCACTTATTCGCGATTCTCGTCTTCGTCTATTTGCTTTCAAAGGGATTATTAGGGATTCACGTGGCAAAGATTTCCAGAAAGGGTTTATTACGAAAACCTCGAACGCTATGAGTCGTAAAGCGACGGACAAAGCAAATAGTCTGCTTTGTTGTGAACAAGAATTGAGGTTCTTTAAGGGAAAAAGCTTAGAAAGTAGAAATATTGACGAAGTCGAGAAAGGGAAAATAGGGAGAAAAGGTAGAAAAGGTGCAGAGCGGAAGAATTGTTTCTATATCTGTAAAAACTAAAAGCTTTCCAGATTCTAATGTTTCAACTTCAGCTTGTTAAGAATTACAATAATTTAAATTTTCTGGAACGTTTGAAGCTTGAGAATAGCTCTTTTTCAATATTGAGTAAAGAAAGTAGTGATAATGAAATAATTGGAGTTGGAATTTTGTTGGATTTTGGGTCAAGTGTCCTTATTCTATAAGCTTTTAAGACAACATTTCGATAGTGCTAAAAATTCCTCATCACATGAAAGAAAAACCAACCGAATATGTTTATTTTGTAAAAAAAACTGTCCTTCATTTTGAGTTTGGAATAACATACTTTCATAACAAAATATTCTGATAGCTTTATGCAGACTTCATTACATGATTTTAAATAGAATCGGTCTTATCTTATATACCATAGTTGTTAATTATTTCGAGTTAGATTAAGTGCGTCTCTACATAAACTCGTTTAGGGCAAATTCCTTACAGGAAATGCGTGACGCAAGTACTTCCGCGAACGGTTGAAGTCACTTTAACCAATCGAAAAAGGTCGCTTAAAGGTCCCGTTTCGAATCTTTCGATATATTCTCGGTTGGTTTATGGAGCAGTTTTAAGGGGTAAAGAAAGGTGTAGTTTAGGAAGGGTAACGTCATTAAACCACAACGCGGGTAATAACGGAGCGCAGTGGCGTAGCTACGTAACCAGATGGTAAGAGCAGATCGCATGCATCAATGTCACGCAAATTGCTTTGCCCGTCTCTACATTGTAGTCATTCCCCCTCCCCTTTACTTCCTGTTCCGCCAATCTTCTCTGATATATGCGTCGCCGTTCTTCAATCCCCACATTTAACAAACAAATCGATTTACAAGAGTCGTATCGTCCTCTTGAAGGATTCAAAGTGAGCGGAAAATTTCCGATCAGCGAGGATCTGCTCTCGGAAGATTTGAAAAATGGGGAAAAATAATTAGATGTAGAGAAAAGTAAAAGTTGATGGGACAATAAGATTGGTTCAATTAATAGTAAATGATGATGCAATGGATCAATGCAGTGATTGAAAAGTACAAATGTGGCATGCAAAAGTGTTTGAGATTTGCAAAGCGGACAAAAATAGCACTTTCGGGGGCCTGAGGGAAAATTTCGTTCCGCTTCGTTTCTTTCTTCAAAATTTGATTCTTCTAATTCTTTTTGACGACATAGAACGAAAATTTCGCAAAGACCTTTAAACATTATAGTTAAAAGTGATTCCTACCTGATCGCTGTCGTGCCCTTGCCAACTGTCATGACTCTGTAACAGAAAGATAATGTTCTGGTTAACAATTTTCTTCTTATTTGCAATTATTTCCGCAGATATTTGCGGGAAACTATGATAAATTTCTAAATAAAAGAAATTATTCTGTACATTCTCAGAGAGCGAAAATTTTTAATGAGGTACTTCTAGATTCAAGTTCGCAGATTGGATTATTCGTGTGACTCCGAAGGAACGGAGGTAAACGAATAGCTGGAATTTTTCCTCGGTCTTGACGAGTGCATTCGATCCAATATTTCCATCAATTGAATGATGCGGTTTGCGTTCGAACTCGCTCGATGGAAGAAAAAAATACAAATATTTTCTCACTAACCGAATCCAACTGAACCACTCGAACCTGTATTTTATTCTTTGCCAGGAAATCCTATGCGCTCCACATATCAATAGGCTGAATAAAATCCGCGAAAAATAATATTTACGAGAGACAAGGTGGAAAAAGAAAATCTGGGCGATATGAAAATGAAAGTAGACTTGAAAATTGGTGCAAAATAATATACTCAAAACTCAAAACTCGTAAACAATGACGAGATATTAATCAATCGTATCAGATTAGAAAAAATATTATTAAAAATAATTGAAGACGTGACACCTCCCCCTTTCAAGCACAAATTTCTGTTTAATTATCTTTCCCTGTCTCAGTTTCTCATATTCTTGCACGGAAAAAAAGGTATGGTTGGGCCAACCATATATATTGATAAATATGGTTGGCCCAACCATACCTTTTTTTCCGTGTGACGGGGAAAAAAGGTCGCACGTCTCGTCAGGTACCCGGTGGCGGTTTATTAAATTGGTATAAATAATATCCGGAGTTTATGAAACGGGCCGGTGCTATTTTATCGGATGTGGAGATCGCTTGGTGTCGGAAGTACAGGCGGCAGTCGCGGGGTTAATGTCGGACCGCGTTGTTAGATTTATGGCGACAATATAGGCTAGCCGACCAACGTTGAAACGTTCCCCTCGCTCTGTTGGACGAAACATCGTCCCTCTTCCTGTCGAATACGTCACCCCGTTGGGAGACACAAAATGGTACACAAAAAAAAATAAAGATAAAAATTCGAACCGACACGAACAAATTAATAACAGTGAATGTCCGCCGAGGCCAGGAACAACGAACATTCTGTGATGACATTGTTACTGCCAAGCCTACTAGTTTATGGGGAAATCTCCACTAGATTTTTGAAATTTAATCTGCATCCCTAAACAACATACTCCCCTAAATTTGAGCATAGGCAATTTACTTAGTATTAGTGTTGGTATTATTAGATACCACTTCATATATTATAAGAAACTGAACAGAACATGAAATAAATATGTTATATATAAAGAGAAGGGCAGTGAGGTATGCAACAATGGAACTTTATATCGTTGTTAATTTTGGAATCATAATGATGATAGAAATTGTCCTTTAATCAGAGTGGGTGACAGTTTATGTAAACAGTAGTGTAATGTAGCCTGGGTTTATGGAGGCACGAAAATACATGGATACGTTTACATACATTGATGCGTATCTGATAATGAAGCGGGCTGTGGAGTGGTTCGTATCGTTGTAAAGACAAGCGACAGATCGACCCTGGCATTGTAGAATTATCCCAGATCGTATATAGTGTTCTCTCTCAACCCGGAATATGGATAATGTAATTTAATGTTACCCATGTTAGTGAAATTGGGAAACAATAGAGTTTGAAGACGATTTTTAGTTTTGGATTCACGAAAGTTGGATTATGTTTTGATAGTTATTATTGCAAACTTTAGTGGGAATTTTGATTTTGAATGTTTGTGACTTTAGAGACACCCAATATAAACTTGGCGAAATCCTCACAACTCACCCTGCTGGTATCAAAATCCTATTAAGAGGGGTGAGTCTCGTCGGATAATACCGATATCAATTTTACGGCGTCGTTAAAAAACAGATATTTCTCGTCTCCCCAAATATGTTCCCTGTACATAATTCAGAAGCTATAAGACATACAAAATTTGTGGAAAAAACTAATGAAAGTATATTCAAACGGAATTTTTGTAGAGAATGTTGAGTGTGAACGCTATATTGATATCAACGGGAATTCCTAAAATTCACGGCTAAATCGTATGACCACAGATAAAATTTGTTTCCAGTTATATAATTGCAAGCGAGTATCGGAATTAGTGGCTGGAAAAAATTTGTATTTACTTTGGTGGGATGTTAAATCACGAAACGTTTTAATTATATCCAATATCGCTTTTATTTTATTTACTCATCAAAATGAGAAAGAAAAATTCGCAGCAAAATTTAATCTCTATCTCAGAACTTTAGAAGTCTATTATATCAGGAGTCGTTTCAAAATCGAGTAGAAGAGTAAGGGATAGAGAGAAACTGCAGCATTCAGACAAAGTACCAGAGAGCCATAGGCTGGCGACGAGATTTAATCATTTAATGGAGTTAAACGTAGCGTTAAAGCCATATGGAGGTTGATGGAGAAATGGGAAGTCAGCACTGTTATTTGCTCAAGTTAGACGAACGCCTCGCGACTTCTTCCATCTTAATTCTATTCATTCTTTGGACCTTCCAGAATCGCTATTGATTTTATGCTTGATTTCCTCCGCAGAGACAATTTAGATTGTTCTGTTAGTTATCATAAATTCAATTATAAAAAGTAAACTCCTATTACCGCCATTTGCCTAAGTTTGGAGCTATCGTGGGTTCTCTTCCATGCTAAATATGTTGTCCCATTTTGTTAATAAACGAGACTCTTACTTAAAATATTAATTAATTATCAAATTGATATTTCTGTAAAGCTTAATTAGTTATTTGTATTAATTTGCATCATACCAACATGAAAACTGCCCTAATTTAGTGTGTGTTTGCCGAAAAAGAAAAAATACAGTTTCAATAATAATGATGGTCATTTAATGTAGAGAGGCCGAGTAGACATTGATGGTAACAACATTTACACTCCAGCTCGTATGAATTCTGAAAGCTTCTAATTGAGTGGGACAATTTCAAAGCCCGTGGACACCAGTTATAAAAAAATGTGTAATTTGTATAATGAAAAAATGTGGAATGACAAACTTATTTGAAAAATCCATTCCAGAGCAATTTATTTATTGTCAGAAGTAATTATATGTATGACTCTTTTGAGAGGAGTTGTTTTATATTTAAAATTCACTCTAATTTTTCGCGGAGCTCTTCCATTTACTTTTCTTTTAGCGTACGAAAGTTTTTTTTAGCAAAGGAAGTTTTTTGCTAAATATTTATGAATCGAATGCAAATGTAGCTGAGAAAAGTTGGAGCTTTTGCAAGAAGCGTAGCTGCTAATTAGATCAACATGCTTCGCAACTAGATCTGTATTTCGTGATGGAGAATAGTTAATGACTGAGTGCAGCAAGAAAAT
This sequence comes from Synergus itoensis, assembly GCA_904066005.1. Taxonomy (NCBI): domain Eukaryota; kingdom Metazoa; phylum Arthropoda; class Insecta; order Hymenoptera; family Cynipidae; genus Synergus; species Synergus itoensis. Next base: position 1,002,155 of record CAJFCP010000098.1, read on the forward strand.
GCAGCTCTAGCGTGACAGATACACGTGAGTCCGATGAAATTAGCCATACAGACTGTGATTAATCGACGCCATATTGGAGAAACGTGCTATAAACTATAAATACTCTGCAGGGGTGTATTTAGGACCAGTAGGACTAGAGGGTAGTTTATGTGTTTAGGAAAGCATCAGTAAGATGGATTTATATCTCGATCTCGAGATTCAGGGTTCGCGTGTATTTATTTCTTTGCTTCGGACTTATTTCTTAACTTTATATATTTTTTTTTTCGAAGCTTTAAAAGACGAAGTTCTTTTAAAAAAAAGATTTTAAAAAAGCTTTAAAAATTGAATGAATTTAAGCACAGGGAAACTCTGTGCGCTTAGCTTGATTTATAGGCGGGCTATAGTCGTTAAAAAATGTAATTTCATTGAACCATCTCGACATTTTAATTTATTGTTCAGCAAATGAATATTTAAAATAACGAATTCTTATTTTCCACTCTGGAACAGGGTTGCAACTAGAGTAATTAATAATTACATAGAAAAATTGTAATTATACTGAAAATAATTTATAATTACAAAAGAAAAATTGTAATTACATTATAATTAATTACAGGATAATTACAATTTCTTTTTTGTAATTAGTAATTAAAATAGATAATTAACCATTTTTGCAACCCTGCTCTGGAAAGGTGAGAAAGAGGGATAGGAACTTGTAAGAGGGATTGGAATAAAAGCTGGAGGGCGATTATGTAACTTTTCACTTCCACTAATGTGTCTTGGAAAAAGTGAAAGTCAAAAAGTGGAAAACCAAAAAGTGAAAGTGAAAGTGGAAGTGAAAAGTTCCGTAATCCATAAAAATGTGTTTGAGAAAAGAGGATATGTAATTGGGAAAAGGGATTTCGTTAAATGGAGCTCATCTAAATAAAAAAAATCGTTATAATTTGAGTTAAAATAAATTTTAAATAAGTATCACTGTCTACAGCTCTAATTTTATTCATTTATTTTTTTTTTTAAGGAGAGAAAAGTAGAGGAAAGATAGCAAGGATAATAAATGCAAAAAATAATAACTGCGAGTATCCCATAAAATGTTTATGCTCGGCTTATTTCAATCCTAAGGAAGTATCTTCATTGTAAAAACTTGGACCATAATAGTTTAACCATGTTTAACTTTGCTGCCATCTTTACCAAGTTGTAATCGCTGTAAAAGTGTTTCGCTATAAAAAAAAAGATACTCGGCGGTTCTTGGCCCATAGCCCCATAGCCTCATACAATGAAAGTTAAAGAGCATTGTTTGGAACAGGGTGGAGGCTTGACTTCCGATATTGTGGTCGCCAGAATCCCTCGAACTTCCTTGCTTTACGATTATGGTTGTTGAGGGAGTATGAAGAAAGCGTAAAAGCCTCGTTACAAGGTCGTCGATCCTCGTACAGTACTTCGCGCTCGTTAATTCTTTTAGGACGTTGCGCAATCACCCCCTGGTGATCTTTTTTATTTTCTCGTTTTTTGCCCTTATTTCTTTTTAATATGAAGCTTTGTCTTTCCGTAATTACCACTTCGCAAACACACAAGAGGACAGAGAAGGGAAACGACACAGACTTCCGTTCCATTATCTTTCCGTCTCCTCCCTTCTTTCATCTTTTAGACTTTTTCTCTGGAGATTAATTGTCGGGGATGCAAAAATTATTTAGAGACTCGAAAGGCTGAATCAAGAAGCAGATAATTAATAAAGAATATTTTTGAAATTGAATTGTCTATTCAATTTACTTGAAATTGAAAACGGTTAATATCTCAAAGCTTGACAACAAAATTGTATTGCAGCAATGTTAATTTTTTCAAAGGTAGTCCCACAAAGGTCGCAAACGAATGGCGACGATGAATCGATACAATCAGATTGCAGTTACTAATTACTCCGATGAGACGCTAGGTTGCACACTGCACCAATCAGCAATCATGCACACAATGGAAACTCGTCACTCGTCCGATCTACACGCAGTATATTGTGCTGGGGTTTTTTTTCTCTTTTTTTATGTTCTTGTTTTCAACAGTAACGAGTGTCACTTCTACTGTCGGATGACTATGCAAATTTGTAATAAATTTTTGAATACAGCCGCGCTAAATTAAGGAACCTGATTTCAAAACATTTGTATACACAACATTTCCACCAAAATATAAAATTTATTGTACATTCGCTTTTCCAAAACCGCTTTTCTAAAACCGCTTTTACCACTCATTTTTCCAGTCGGTTTTCCAACTCCCTCCCAAGTTTTCATCCCCTTCTTTTACCCTCTTTTAAAGCCACTTCAAACTCCTTATGAAAAAAATTAGAGGGTAGAAATACAAATTTCTACCCTCTTTTCAAAACCTCTTTTCTAAAGCCCCTTTTTCAATCTCTTTTAAAATTTCAATCTCCTGAGTTTTCAAATAAATTAAAACTTCGGTAGCTTAAAGAAATAAAATTTTTTCGAACGACTAATTATTGCTTTGAAAAAGGGGAGGGAAAAATGGTTAAGAAAAGATCTGTAAAGGGGTTGGAAAGGGGTGTAAAGGGGAGTTGAAGAGTGGAGTCATTTGAAATAAGCTTACAACTAATAGAGTAATCTCTTAAATTCCAGGTAAATGTTTTACACGATTACACTGTCGCAGAATTCGACGATGGTTACACGTGGTAGAAAATGTTGGAACATCCTAGAGGATGGTTGGCACTAGAATTCTAAGCTGACTGTCTCGTAAATCCAGTCTTAGAACGGCTTCTGGGATCCTTGGCGTTTCGTCCTCGTTCTCCACCAACGTGTTCTCCTCTACAAACGTACACCTACACGTACCTTCTCCTATGCGATACAACCTCTTAATTATGAGGCAGTGTCTCTCGCAATAATTAATAGTGCCTCGACGCGATCTTAAACACCCCCACCGTCCTCAACTCAAGTGGAATGCAAACATCCAAACCATCTCGAAGAGCCAGTGCAAGAACCATGGAGATAAGCTATGCCGTAGCCACCTGCGATATTATCGCACACGACACTAAAATTATACAGGATTATGGAAATACCGTGCCCTTATAAAATATGATAGCTATCGAACCGAGTGAAACTTTAGAGCTTAGCTTCCAATTTAATTATCACGCCACTCTAAACCATTCTGCTCACATGATAAAATAATCGGTCTAAACATTTTCAGTCAATTAGACTCATAATCAGTTACTAACAATGAGGAAGAACTTCAGATATGATTTGAAAACTGGATATTTTTTGGAAATCATGAAAATTGTTTATTTGAGTTTTAGTGTGAGCTTTCTGTTTAGAAAACTGTATTAGAAAATGGACAACGAGTAACCAAATGTTATACATTTTTTTTTCATACGTTTTCAATACATTTCAAGTAGAAAAAGTCAAGCTTATGTCAGACCCCTCATTTATAAAACTGAGAGAGGCTGGAGGCTTGTCATTACAAGTGTCCTTTGTTCATTAAGCACCTTTTTTTTCTCTTTTCATTTCTACAGCTTTTCTTTTATAAGCCTTCCAACTTGAGTTACGATCGAAGCTCACGAAGTAATTTCAAATGGATGGAATGAAATGGAGCACGGCTGTTCTACAGAGTCCCTCGATTAAAGAGAAGCAGTACAATCGATAAATCGAGATATATCGCTCGTGTCTCGGGCATCGATGAATCTTAGAATTTATGTCGTCGCATGCCTTTCGTCTCAAGACAAAACGAGATAAAGTTCCACTTGTCCTCCGCCCTTTAGATTCTAAGGAAGATAAATATATTAAAACAGTTTTATCTTCTCGGTTAATTTGATCTTTTCTAATTTTTCTATTGAAAGAGGAATAAAACTTCGAAGCGTTTCTTTCCTGGGGACAAAAGGGCTTGACAAAGAATTGCCGATACTTTATAGCCCCTATTTCTTCCTGGTCTCAATAGCGATAAACAAACGAGGCTAGAATTTATTGCTGTCCATCTCTAGATCGAACAATGATCGCCATGTGGTATAGTTCTGATCCTCCCATTTCGCTCTTTTCATCATTTTTTATTCGCCGAATGTCCGCGCGATGCGACTTCAGTGAGATGAAACATAGAGCTTTGCGATTTGAATTTTATCGAACGTACACAATGGATCGCGAACAATAACCGACAATAAATCGGTGGATAGTCTACTAGCATGAAGATCAACTAATACTTTCGGGATTTCACAAATCGAGTCTGATAGTATTGTTTCCTTATAGATCTAGATTCAAGAGCAAAAGATTAATTTCTTTCCGCGAATAGATAATATAGTCATAAAATTCGAATTAACATATTTAAGTTTAATTTTACCGGTTGAAAACGACTATATTAATTCCTAATGCACAAATCCTGCCTTCTCCATTAATATTAAATCATTTTTATCATTTTTCAAATAAAAAGTCTTTTAGTGCAGCGATACAGCATTTCAGAACTGCAAGCCACATATACGTAAATAATAGACAGGTAGAGGTAAAATTGGAGAAAGTAAAAGAAGAAAGGGATGCAGAATGATGGTGGTCGCAAACTACTGGATTAATTAGACTGGCATCAAAGCACGCTTGGCTGCTCTGCCATCATGGGAATCGCTCACTGAAAAACAACACTGTTTGCAGGTACTCGTGTACTCACACATATATATATGTATTATAGTGGTTCACTATCACACATCACAGGTCCTTGTTCAGTTACGTCAGTGACTCGCTCTCTGTAACGCATCTCCTGGTTATTCCTGGTAGCCCATCTACTATTTTAGTGCATTTACTACGGAATGCAATTTCGAGTCTAGCCAGAGAGACAAGAGAAGAGAGACGAGAGACCCAGTGCGTGACGATTCGCAATAGAATACTTCCCCCTCGTCGCCCTTCGCCATTTTTACAAAAAATTCCAGACACAAAGCATTTCAATTAAATGAATATGTTTCTATATCCCAGGTAAAAACTGCAATTGGACCTATGTCGGATCGTAACTAATATGCCCCAGTTTTATTAATTTGCCTTTAAATTTCTATGAATTAAATACTGGGTTTAGTACCTGTGCAGAAATTGCCTCAATTAACCCTATTTAAAATGGAACTTTGACGAGCCCTGGTCGGGATTTCTATTTTCGATAAAAATATTTTAATATAAATAATTAGACATTTATGGGGCAACACGATACAGTAGTAATATGTCAATAATATCAATCTGACATTGATATCTATTCTCACCGGAAAATAATGGAATAAAACTGAGATATTATTGATAATGAAACAGGGCATTGAAGAGTTTTCCACCTCCGAATCAAATATCGGATAAAAATATAGAATTTCCAATATTTTTACTCATTTCATTATTTGTGAAAATATAAAAGATGGTTAGATTTATATATTGGAAAATTAACTTTTATGTATATTGTTGACAAACACGGACATATTTCTAGGAACTTTAAACAAGTTTTCATGAAAATTATCATTAAACTACGTTTTATGATATTTTTAAAAATAATTTTTAATAACTAGAGATTTAAAACGATTTAAAAAGATTACGAGAGGTTTTAAGTGATCTCAAAGAATTTTAAAGAAATTCAAATGGTTTCAAGGGATTCAACAAATCTCAGTAGATTTTAAGAGGTTCTTCACATATTTTAATAACTCTCAAATTGAATTTTTTTGAAATACCTTAAAAACTCTTAAAAATTACTTGAAATCTCTAAAATGCTTTAAATTTCCTATAATCACTTGGAATTTTTTGAAAATCCTTTAAAATTCTTTAATAGAATTTAAAATCCTCTTTTTTATAATAGAATTTTTGCTTTCAGAAAATTAACTAGTTAAGTCATCAAATATGACAAATAATGAATCCAGAGTAGTTTTTTTAACCTCGGTGGGGTATTGACTAGTTTTCCCTACGTGCAGTATTTACCAATAAGAACGTGATGCGCCTTGTGGGGTCCTTTCCAGTTTTCCAGAACAAGACCAGAATAAGAAAAAACTGGCCAGGAACCCATCAGAACCCTTAAAAATTTCTACATAAGTAGATATTCAATTAACGATCGAAAATTTTGTTCTGCGTAAAATTAATGAAGCATAATTAGTATAATTAGTGCTCTGGAGTTTTTTACAGTTTTTGATTTCTGGAGAGGAACTGAAGCAACCAAAGAAGCAATATAAGTTTAGTAACTGGCTCGTTTATAATGTAGTAATTAGTAATTTAGTAAGTTAGTAGAAGTAGGAGTGTCTTTGAGTGCAGGTCATAGTGCAGAAACTTGCTGTCGACATGATAAGTCAACCCTAGTTGGAGAACTCATTTCCGAGGATGTCCAATCAGAGCCAGGCATGACTTGTCAGTGCCCATTCTGCAAGAAACAGATGCAACTTGGCGTAACAGCCAAAGTGCAAATGTAGCTTCAATTTCGGAATTTCTACGCATAACTGATAGGCAAGGTCTGCTTATTGCTCTTTGATCAAAGAACACAACAGTCACGTTGCTGAGAGGCTTCAATCTCGCAGTGTGGGTACAATTAAGAGCTTAAAATATGTTTTAATTTATAATTCAGAAAAATCTAGTTTATTTTAAACAGTTTACTGTTACTTTCTATTCTGGGATTAGAAAAGGTGATTGAAAAGGGGTTTTTGAAAAGGTGGTTTTGGAACATAGTCTTTCTGAAAAGATGGTCTTAAATAAAGAAATAAATTAAAAATTGAAATTGCAAAAGAAGATGGAGAAATATATTCAGAAAAGGAGAAAATTTGCTTCTGAATTTTGTGATGGCTTAATCTAAGGAGAAAATGTAATCTAAGTGAAAGTTCCAGGAGCGTGAATTAGAGTTGATAATTGCTTGTATAACACGCTGGCGGTGCTTGTTTTCATTCGAGTGAAAAAGATCGCCGTACTTTAAATTCACGAAACTTGTAGATTGCAGAAGACTGGAAGACCTCATGAATAAATATACAAGTGTGGTACGACCCTCATCGCAAGATTCTGAGCTTCCTAGAATTCTAACCCACCCTTAAATATACACCGGTTCCACCCTGTACGCTTTCTTACTCGAACATTCACCTGCCTTTTCTAAACGTACCACTTGCGAGTTAAAAGTGCAAGAGATAAGCACAATTTTTGCAGCTTGGCAATAATTAGAGTGTTTTTTCTCTTGATCTTCGCAGATAAAATTAAAATTAAAGTGAAAGATCTTAAGAGAACAAAGAATGCAACTTCAGAACAGAAAAATTAACTTGTTCAAGCTTTCACTCGTAATTAATAAGTTTACCTTCTTTGAAGACGTTTTTAAATTTTTGTATGGTTTGATATTAACTTTAACCACATGCCTCTTTTAATATCTTCAGCCTTATGCAAACTTCCGCCTGAATAAGACCGCACTTTTAATAAAAAGAGTTTCAGTGGTGAGGTCGATTTTGTTTTAAACTTGTGAAAACTTGCAGGTGCGTGCTAGCGATTACCACCACCTTATCGTTACCCTGAGTTGGTAATTATCGTAAAAGGTGGTTGGGGCATATCGTTTGCACGTACCCTTAAAATGTCTAAAAAAAATGAAAATAAAAGAAACTCGAGCTTGTCCAGAAAATCTAATTTAAATTACAAAAAAATTTTCACCATCCTTCAGATAATTTCAAGTTCTATATAAATATTCAAATCGAAGCTGCTTTCCAAAACGATTGGTCCGCGATTTTTCGAAGTCACAGAAAAAGTTTCCTTCCTTTGCGAATTCAAACTCAAGAATCCCTGAATCGGCGAATCTCCCGTATAGAAAGTTCCTCGATAATTACGTCGTCGAAATTTTCGACATGGTTGAACTGAGTCGATGGAAGGGAGGTTGGAGTTGTTTTCATGATAACCGTCGAGGCGTGGTTACTCGTTATCTAGCGAGATTCGAGTAGCGAGCGCGTGTGGTTCTATCCACTTCTGGATGGTCTGGATAGTGAAGTGTTCGCCGAGCAATTACCGGTGATGGGTAATTAAAGGCTGCTTCATGTAACCAGAGATAGGATATTTCTTTTCTTTACTTAAGAAAGTTTACCCCTGGAAAATGGCTTTTCATGATAAGCCCTTCTCTTACACAATTATTTAGTCATTGTCAATCTACAAGATACTAAGTTATGCAAATTAAGTAACTTCAGCAAATCATTTAATATGCAAAAAACTATATAGTATAATATAAAAACAAATTTCCCTGCTTCAAGTTCTGTGTCTGATTAAACGCGGACTTTTTCTACTACTTTATTATATTCTGCGTCATATTCCTGTTTAATTTTTTTTAAATTGAATACACTTAATTAGATCCAAGTTTACTTGCTCACCCAGTAGATTTAGTATATTTTGCAACTGTATGTGAAGCAGCCCTTAATGTATATGACCTGCAGATTACAGTCTCAACTGGAAGCTGCAACAGTCAGGACTTCTTGCTTTGAGTTGGTCAAGAGTTGCTGGGTTCACGATGAATTCGCTCTAATTTATCCCCTTCTTCCACTTCTGCTCGAGTCACTTGAGCAGACACATTCATTATTTGCCTACGAAGTGGGTTTAACTTTCGACAAATAATTCAAGCGGCAGTTAAATAATTCGCGAAATGTGTCGAGTAACTTCTTCAAACAAGTCTTGCTGATTCCCAAGTAAAAAACATACGGGAAATTTTCAGTAACTGTTTGTTATTAAAAAGACTTATCAGGAAGATTTATTAGGAATATTTATCAGAAAACACGTTATCCTTGAAAATATTGGCTTAAAAAAGCTCCGAATAAATTTCTAAAATCCTTTTCGTGTACAAATGCATATGTTCATCGCGTGACGATTTCTGACTCAGTGAATATTGATCAAACATTCGAAAACAAATCTGACGTGCACAGGCGGAAGTAACTAATCTCAAAGTTGTTAAAACTTTCATGAATCATGAGCACAGTGTGCTCAGACACGTTTTTTTAATTTGCAAAATTATATTCTAATTATCCAGATTTTTACTTTATATATTAATTTGATGCCTGACTCTTACAGACCTTTTCTACTGTATCTGAGAAAAGTCTATTTAAATTATATGGCTGACAACAACGTGGTTTTACTACTAACAATAAGGGCTCACTGGCGCCATTAGTGAAAAACTGTTCAATTGCATAAGTAGAAAATGCACGATGTGTTCAGACGCGTTTTTTAATGTGCAAAATTACATTCTAATTATCCGGATTTTTATTTTATATATTAATTCGATGTCTGGCTCTTACAGACCTTTTCTACTGTGTCTGGAGAAAGTCTAATTAAATTAGATGGCTGACAATAACGTGGTTTTACTACTAACAATAAGGGCTCACTGGCGCCATTAGTGAAAAACTGTTAAGTAGCATAAGTAGAAAAGGCACGACGTGTTCAGACACGTTTTTTAATGTGCAAAATTATATTCTAATTATCTGGATTTTTATTTTATATATTAATCCGATGTCTGACTCTTACAGACCTTTTCTACTGTGTCTGGAGAAAGTCTATTTAAATTAGATGGCTGACAACAACATAGTTTCAGGGGCTTCGCTGACAGTATGGATGCCATGGATAAATCCATACATGGAAATTTTCATGTATGGAAATTCCATGCATGAAAAACTGTCTGGAAAGATAATGATTTTTGTTTCAAAGTATTAAACGAATTTATATCTAGAAATGTTGTACGAAGGAAAACATTTTCTTTCAAATAAAGAAAAAACAAAGAAAAAAATGTTGGTCTACCCCCCCCCCC
>CAJFCP010000098.1:1011950-1087998 GCA_904066005.1 Synergus itoensis
ATGGAATTTCCATACATGAAAAACTGTCTGGAAAGATAATGATTTTTGTTTCAAAGTATTAAACGAATTTATATCTAGAAATGTTGTACGAAGGAAAACATTTTCTTTCAAATAAAGAAAAAACAAAGAAAAAAATGTTGGTCTACCCCCCCCCCCATCGTAAATCCATACATGGAAAAAATGGGCTGCACCAGCCCTGTAAAAATGTACTGCAATAATTAATATTTATTGGAAATGTACGACTGAATGTAAGACTACAATTTTGATTTAGTTCTGATCAATCTCAAAATCCAATTATCTTTCTCAAAAGCTTTGTAAATCAAATTCTTTTCAAATTTGAAGCTTTCAGTTCATGCGATTTCCAATTACATCGATGACATCCACATCATGTCGAAGCAGCCTCGTGGATTAATATGATTACAAGAGAGTAGTTCAGGGAAGTGATTGATCGATTTCAAAAATTATTGTGAGGCTCTCGACTAGACGTGAATTATTATCGAAGGTCTCAAGAATTTTTCAAACGATTCCAAATTGCCTTTGACGTGAAGGCAAAGGGCAAACGTGAGAGAATATTACATTATTAAATTCATGATTTTGACATGAGGGGAAGAATTCTATCGTTAGGGTCGCTCTCACCCTTCAGAGAGCTAAAAAGTCATTGGAATCTGTCAACCGGACCAAAATAAAAGAATAAAAGAATTTAGTAGACACACTGAGAAAAAGACACTCGATCTCAAAGATTCTCGACCTCTATCGTTGACCAGAAATCGAAAATCGAAACAAGGAAAGCTTCTGGAACAAGTAGTGGACGATTTTCGCTGATTATTATCTCCAATCTTGAAGTAAAATCGTGCGTTGTCAGCATTCTTAGAAGAGATGAGGGCTCGACGCTCATGCAGTCGAAACCATACTCGAATGCTGACTCGACCTTTGGTTTTTTGTAGACAGATAACTGACAATCACCAATAAAGGAAGCAGAAAAACTATCTCCAAATTTTCTCTTTCGAACAGGAAAATGTAGGAGAAGCAGATGTCAGTAATTTCGGTAACAAGGAATTAATTAATTTTTGAGAAACGATGATTTTAACGAGATTTTGACCACTCACTAGGTAACTCTGAATGGAACCTAAATATGTAGAGGAAACTGCGTTCGTGGTACATAGGCATGCAAGTAATGTGTTATTGCCACCGCAGGGCGGCCTATTTAATTAGTTCCAAGCTTTGAAAGCCTCAAACGCGTCTGGTGTCTGTTGGTAATCGCTCAGGTTTGCCAACAATGCGAATGACGATCAATGGCTCTGTTTATTTGATATGAAACTCATCCAAAGATAATATAGAGAAGTATCAGAAGGAGAAGAAGAACCGTATTAATGTTTAGAATATTTTGTTATTAATCTACAATTCGATACAATTTTATAAAATATCGGTGTAACAATTTCAAGGTGTCTACTAAATTTTGCTCACGAAATCCCCGGATATATTTCTCGGACAATTCCCGCATTTTTCCCACTTATTTTTAACAAAAGTTGCAAGTGTCAAATAAAAATATTCAGATTGATTATTCGGAAGTTTTTTTAAACCGGAAATCCACTTCCTGCATCAAAAATAAAATCACGGACAATTCCCGGACAATTCACGGGTTTCCTTAAATTCCCGCACAGTAGACACCCTGAATTTTCAAACCTATTTCCAAACAAAACAAAAACGTGTGTGAACGTTCCAAAAATATCAGAATGAGTATTTTCAGTCGTGTACGGGAATTCCCACTATTCGATGGTTATTTCACTCTCACATACCAATAAAATGGGGTCTGGCTTTCATTTTTGTTTGTATAAGTATCCGTGGTACGAATTCGAAGCGTGTGCTTGGATGAAACTTATGCCAAGGTACACCATAACATTTGAATACTTTCCAGCGCAGGATCGTTCGGATATACAGGAAACAATTTTCATACCGAGAGGAAGGTATAAGAGAATGATGCCCGAATGCTCGGATTGCCAGAGATAGATGAAAGAAAAAGTAGAAGAAAAAGTAAAAAAAGAATTGAAGAGAATTGAGAGGTGGATAAAAAGGCAGCTCCTTCAGGGATAACGCATCCCTCTTACTAGATTATGTTGGCTTGAAAACACTGTAATGTTTCCAAAATTAATCTTCTAAATAACTTTGAAAAGAATCTATTTCATTTCTTTTAAAAATATTATAGTATCGATAAAAACTTTAACTTAAAATAAAAAAAAAAAAAACTACATTTTAGTTAGGTGAAAATATTGGAAATAAAAGGTAAATTTGCAAGAGGGACTTTTTTGGTTTAGTGTGATCCATAACCGTAAAGCCGCTTGCAAAACGAGCGAATGCCAAAATCGTGCCTAGGGGCAATAGGTCTAATTGAACGATACATCGGCATTGTACGTTTATTTCAACATTGAAAGCAAACGATCCACGCACAACCATCATTTACATTTCTGTTGAGATATATTGCGGTTTTACTAATGGGCAGTGTGAACATTTGAACATCCACTATTTCACAAATGTCGTAAAGAATCCCATATCCGTTCAGAAACTGTTTTTAGCTACATTTAAAATAAGCTCTGACAATATCCTGTCATGTTTCCCTATTCTGAATAAAAAACAGCGTGAAACTTATATTAATTTTCGATTAAAAACAACAGCCCCTTTCTTCATCGCAGAAAGGAGAAATTTTGTTTTGAACTTTCCGCTAATCGGTTTTCGTGGAACGCATAAGAAAGATTAAGGTGGGAAATTTTCTCACAGTTTTTCTGTGATTGAGGGCAGTCGAGTTTCTCTTTTTAGGTGACTCTGCAAAATAGTTTGACCCTCGAAAATCAGTGCAACCCTCTCACTAACGACACCAGAGGGTTGTCGAATCGATAGAAGCTTTGTGATTGAGGAAATTCACACCGATATCAACGTGACGTTTCCCTCCATTCGATGATTTAATGATTTTCGGTGAAACTATACCACATACACCAAAACCAATTACTTCCTCTCTTACCCCCTTTCGCCCCTTTTGAACACAAATCACGAGATTTCTAGCATTTCTCGTTATGGCAAGTTCGACTCTTTGGCATTTGTGCGACCTTGTAGGACTGCACGAAAGGCAAAGAAAAATGTTTAAGTTTCTTATCGATTCACGAAATATAATTATAGAACAATAAGTAATGCGGTAAATGAATATTTTATGTGTTTAAGACCTGCACGTCTTCCTGAATTATTTCGAGAAAAAGAGGGAGAATTTTAAAGAATGTCTGGAAATTCTTTTTAATCCTTTGAAATTATTGAAAGTTTTTAAAATCTGTTAAATAAACCATAAAAGCTATATATGTAATATGACATTTCTCTGACTTCCCTGATGTGTGGCCACCCTAAATTATGAAGATTATGGAAAAGTAAAGATGTAAAATATATTGCAGAACATAATAAAATTATAGGATAATTCGCTATCATTCAAGTGAATTTGTAGGTTTTAGTATTGTAGCAAACTTCAGGCAGGTAAATTGGCACAAGGCAGCTCAGCGTGAGATTGACAGATGCATTACTGCCTCTGATGCAACTTGTCTGTCTCGAACCATTAAAAAGAGAGAAACCTAGCATTGGGATGGAATATTTCATTCAACACTGAACAGTAGCTCGATACGATTTCGCAGCTGCTGGATATAAATGCATTTTGATTTATATATCTCAGTCATATTGTGAATAAATTGAAAATTTTTACCGAGATTTTATAGATGCAGTTTTACAATGATTCAATATTTTACTCGAATATTCATAAATTTTAGATTTCACACATTAACCAATAAAACACTACAAATCAAATAAAATTGTATTGACTAGTTGATTTTACGGGAAAAATCATCCATAAAATTTATCAACACACAAAAGTTTATTCGGTATCAAATGTTTGTTATGAAAAAGGAGAATTTTTTAAATAAAAATTTTCGTTCCGTGTTTACACTTCGAAATGTAGTGGTTTTGATAATAAGTAGTAATATCGAAAATGGTCAGACATAAAAAATTGTACTTTCTACTGTAAATAATGAGAAGCTGAAAAGATGGAATGAGGGCGAATGGAGTCTGTGTCGAAAATTAGCAGCTTTTATTAAAGCCATTATATTTACGAGACTTTCTCTTCGTTCTCTGATAGTATTGTTATGCAAAATAGTTTAATTAAGACTCTCGAGATTGGTGCCAGCATGAACTAGCTTGAGTTCTCGAGTTCAAAGGTGATAAGTGGCCATTTATGTCGCGAGCCTCGTTTCCTCGTATTTTCAAAAGCTTTAATTTCGCCTCACCCTCGTTATCGCGTCATTTGTATTCAGTCCAATTCAATAACTGTTCCGCTACTTTCTCTGAAATTTCTTTCACATTTTTATGAATCGAATGAAATAACTTTTCATGGACTTTTAATTTTTCACCCCGTTTATTAACTTTCTTTTCACCAGAAAAATATATTTATGAATTTTTAGGGTCGTTCAGTTAAATGGAAATGCCATAAAAATTAGCATTTCTGAAAAATTAATCAATTTATTGATAAAATGTAAAATTATATGATTTAAATTATTGATGAGTTAAAATAAAAGACCTCCTGTTCAAAAACGTGTAAATTAGAACGATTACAGTTTTATTGGAGTTTGTATTAATATCAATGATTTTATAAACATTCACCATTTCCGGCATATTTCATGAGAAATAATTTTATATGAATGGTTATGAATACTAAATCAACTTTGCTGAAATTCATTGTAATTTACATTGCGTCATTATGCAAGTCGTTAAGTATTCTGTATCGATATTCATCTTTATGGAGAACACGCTTCGAGCCATAACGAATGGAATATGCGCTTCAGAAAAAATTAAAGTGAACAATTTATGCATATTCGTATTTATTTATTACAATGCTTATATAGAAATAAGCCGATTTTTGCATAATTTTGAAATAAATCTGGATGAGATTTGTAAATATATAATCCTATATACAAGAGAATATTTCTATGCATAAAAAATGACAAACTAAATGACTCTCTGAAATAAAATACGGCTCCTAGATTCTACAAGAAAATCTTTATAGCTCAGACTGAATGAATAATGCTAAAACTTCTCAAATCTTGACTTTATTTCCACATCTGAATTGCCATGTCGGAAAGTGCGAATGAGTTCCTAGACGAAATTTCTGGATGCGACTCACTAAACTTAAATACTCAATTTTCAATTTACAGCTTCCTCAGCAACGAGAATATTTCTTGCAAATCGTTTTCGCACTTCTATCCTCATTCTTGGAATACATATCAGTCCATAACGCCAGAGAAAACATTTTAGGTGTAGATTTCCGCAAAGGAAAAGGAAAGAAAGAGCATGAGGAAAAAGATGAAGGGAAAATAGACTTAAAAGTAAAAAAAAAAGAAGGAAAAAGAAGAAGAGCGCACTCATCTTAAATTTTTGCATGCAGATTGGTATGAGCCGCCATGCCCGGAAGGAGGTAATTTCGAGTTGGGGGTAGACGTATGTTCGGGCGATAAAAGTAATGAGATCCATTATAACAAGCTGAGTTCTCTCGTAAGGGAGTATCGCACTCTTCCTATCCTTGGAAGGCAAATTAAGAGGAGCAGAGGAGGGGATAAGAACCCCATGCCTCTGTCCCGTTAGATTTATTACCACATTTCTTCTTTTGAACTGAGACAGCCTTAATGTTCTCGTAAAAAGTTAAATAGTCTATCTCTTTTCTGCAACGGAGGGCATTACAATATTTAATTAGAAATTCACTATATGGTACCCGGACTCGCGATTTATGTTAGAACATTTTTAAATAGTACCATTCGACTCACAAATTTCTCTGTTTTTTTTTTTCCAGGACTATCTTTTCTGAAAATTTACAGGGTGGACACTCTAAATCTTTTGAAATTGAAAATCACATCAAATCATTTAAAATTCGTAAAAATCTCTAAAATATTTACGACAACCTTGGAAATTTCCTAAAATTCTTTGAAATTTCTTGAAATTCCTAGAAACTACTTAAAATTCCGCGAAATCCCTTCAAATTCGTAAATATTCTAATTCTAATAAACTAATTCTGTTAAAATTCCCCAAAATCATTTGAAATATTTTAAATTCCATTAAATATTTTTAATATTATACAAGCAAATCTCTTGTAATACCTTTATGTTCCTAGAACTTAGATTCTCTATAATCCTTCGTAATCCTTGGAAATTTTCCAAAATCTGTTAAATAAACTGTCAAACTGTATGAAAATACAATTTTGAATTTGAATATTCAATACATTTTTAAGCATGCGGTTATATGAAAGCCGAGAGAGGATAAATGGAAGAAAAAGTAGGGCAAACTCTATCTGTGGGCAATGTTGGTACTCGAATAGAAAGGGACGAGAGCAAGGAAAGATGTATCATTGAAATTATGTGGAGGTATGAGAGGATCGAATTCCCAGCGAATCTTCATACTAGCAATATTCAGTCTATTATTGCGTTTTACACGTCAGTTTTTCCAAAATGAGAAAAATAATACTCGGAAATTGATTTTTGTCTATAATCTCTTAACAGTAAGTGGAATTTGAAACTTGCTTGTAATGTCTTTCATTTTTCGATACCCTCTCTTCTCATTTCTCAGCATTGTAGAAACAAGCAGTTTAAGAGAACGTTAAGATATCTCTCAAGCTGACGATATTGGCTAAGTTACTTCGCCTTGGACTCGGTTCAGATTTTTTTAATATCCGGAGACACAGACGCTTCACGACCCATGCGACCCCCCCCCCCCCCCCAACCTCGCTTTTATTTTCATCCCTAAGGCGGATCCGTGTCTTTCCGCCAATCGAGCACGTTTCACGAGATTCTATGGGACATGTAGCTGACTGTCTTTTGCTCTGAGATATATCGATTTGAATATTTTTGTCGTCAAAGCTCGCGTCAAGGGTGTAGGCGACTGGAAAAAATGAAAAGAAAGTTTCAACTCCCTTTGAAGATAACGGCATTATTCTTCCAGCCGGAAATTTATATGCACACAAAGAATTGAAAGTTTTTCATGGAAAACAAAAATATTTTTAGAATTCACATACTTTCCTAATGATTTTTTAATCATAAAGCTTTCAATTTTCGAGGTATCAGTTTTGAAAGCATTTCAATTCTAATAACTTTTATATTCTATGCAATCATAAAAAATGATTGCTTTTAAATTGACTGATTTTTGTGCGAATAGCTTTTAAATTAAAAAGGCTTTGTACTGAAAATGGGCACATAAAAATGAATACTTTTATAAATGATAGCTTTTATTTGAAAAAGTTTTATAAATATAAACTTTCGAAAGATTCTAATTTTGTAATTTAATTTTGTAAACTTTCTTTGACTCAAGTTATGAAAGAAAAAGTTTTTTTTTTTTTAGATAAAGTTAGTTATGGTTGAAAAGTTACGAACTTTAATGTTCTCTCTTAGTATGATAACAAACTTTTTGCTTCAAAGTTCACCTCGTTAGGGTTGTTACAAAATTCACGAATTTCATGAAAACATTTATAGGTTTAATTATTTTCGTGTGTTTTATAACATTTTAATCTTCTATAAACCTTAGAATTTTTCATTTATACTTATATAATACTTCATGGAGGCAAAGTATTTTCTAAAGTAAAATTTCTTAAAAACTTTCTTTCAGAATAATGTAATGAAAAACCATTTCTCATACAATTGAAATGTTACTTCAATAAGGATCTTTTAAAAACGTCCGAGAGCTCGTAAAATATAAACCTCGTTTTCCAAGTAATTGCTTCTCAAGAAACTGAATTAACGCGTAAAAGAATTTCTTCCCGTACAAAGCGAGTCTCGCCTCAAATGGGAAAATCATGGAAAATTCAGGTCGGCAGCACTTTTCTCTAAACGCTTAAGGACTTTTAGAACCACCTGACGAAAACTGTTGGGGCGGCGCGGCAGTTCTTCGGAGTTCCCCCAAGAGTAACTTTACCGTCGTTTACAAGACGAGCGAATTACATCTCCTTGAATTGGAGTCTCTCTTTACGTCTGACGAAAAGACTAGATAAAAATAAAAAAAAGAGAGGGAAAAGAAAAAAAGAGAATTTCGTCGGGATAGCAGAAAAAAGTTGAAGATTAATTTGAATAGAAAATACTGCGAATTTTATCATTGTACGAAAAAGGGAAAAGTTTCATCACAAATAAAAAAAATAAATAAATTTTGTTTCATACAACACAAAGGATTTTAAAATTATTTTAACTTTTTATTTATTAAAAAGCATTCCACAGCTTTTGTACGTGCAATTTTAAATCCTTCGAAATTATTTACTGCTAAACCTTTTACATTTTTATATATCGTCCTTTCTTAATGTACAAAACAACTTTTCTCTGATAAAGTTTCCAATAAATGCTAATAATAATAATTAGAACTAATTATAATGCTCAAGATATTAATTTTCAGTTTTCAAAATTAAAAGTGTTCAAATACAGTGAAAAAATTCAAAAACACCCACCAGCTGAGGCCATCGGACCGTAAGGTAGACCTTCGCGCGGCCAAAGAGCCGCAATCTTCTTAACCTCCTCAGTTTTTTATCGTTGAAACCCATCCCCATGAAGGCGGGTGGCACAGGTGATCCACATTGACACTCCACGATGGTATCTTATAAAATTCCAAAAACACCGTCTTATAACCCAACTTCCCCCACACAATCCTCCCCACCACAATTTATTATTATTTTTTTTTCACTAGATCGCGTGTGTACCTCTAAAATCGAACTTAACTAAAACCATAAAAATCGCGTGATTTAAAATTTATGCCCCTTATAATTACAAGCATAAAATTAATTCACAAGGATCTCATTAAGGATCCAACTCACAAAGAAAGTAATTGTTTGATTATCGAGGATGGAAGAATTAACTTAAATACAATCCAAACGAAGCCAACATGCAACTTCAAATTGCAGGGGACTCCCCAAACAAATCAATTTGACCTTCTGCAGTTACACGGAATAAAATAAAAAAACGAGCGAGGAACAACTGCAGACTTAGGAATAAGAATGACCTTCAAGGTTGCATCGCGTGTCGCCTTTGGTTGAACTTGAAGCAACAACGTGACTCGTTTCGGTGGCCTTTGCTAGGACAATATCCACTGAGAGAGAATGCAACGGGTCGCAAGCCGCGCAACTGACTGTCAGTTCACTTGGCGGCCTCGAGCATCGAGGGATGCTGCCACCCCAGCTGGCACGAACCGCGCAAGATCTGCCCCCACGCGGCGATACACACCCCCATGCACCACCTTCTCAAATCTCCAGTCCGTCGTACTCGCACAATTGTCGTCTGAATTCCCCTAACCACCCCTTCCACTGATAGTAGAATCCCACATCCGACCCTTCTTACAACCTTCGACCTGTGGACAAACTAGCCGCAAAATCCGCTTTTCCCTTTCACCGAAGGCTAACAAAAATTCTACGAGAAGGATAGGAAGAAGTTACAATATTCTCATAAGGAAATTCAGTAGTTTACAATGATTATTTTGTTTAAAATACCAGGGAAACACCCACTTAATCTCATTTACTGATATAGCTCCTCCCACCTGGCTCCTCCGCTTTCAGAATATCATAAAAATATTAGTGAGATAGTTTCTCCCACTTTATTACGTACACTGAGATATTTCCTCCCACTTAGATCCACCTACCATTGGTCCAGTCCCTCCCACTTGGACCCGCCTACCATTAATATACCCCCTCCCATTTGAATCCACGCCTACGATTGTAATAGCTCCTCCCACTTGGCCCCTCCTATTTGGATCCGCCTACTATTGGTACAGCCCTCTTGAAATCCGCCCATAATTGACTCTGTTATTGACAATTATTTTTAAATAACTTTCTTATCTTTTTAACTTACTCCATTCTAATAAAAAATGCAATTAAACATTTACCACTTACGAAATCAGTTGGAAATCACCAATTTATATCGAAAGTGTCGAGACACATTGTATTCTAGAATTATGGAGAGGCTTGGCAGTAAAATAAAAGTAACGTTTTGCTCGGTAGCGTGGTTTGTGCAACCTCGTAATAAGTCACGGCGAACGCTATCAAACACTCCAACTTTACGCCATCCGACTCACTCCCTCTTTCTCTTTTTCGCCTTGCCCTTAACTGCACCCCCCCCCCTCTTCCTTTTCTCTGTTCCCTTTTCTGTACGAGCTTCTTTGTTACCCCCTTGTTTCCATTAGGAGTGATATAGTGCGTGAAACACTTTATCTACCCTCCTCCAGATTCGTGGTCACTCCACCCCCTCCACCCCTTCAGTTTCCCCGTTTACTACCAAAGCCAGAATTCGTTTTCAGAAAAATAATGACCAATCTTTCTCCTCAGCACCAATGCATCATATCAATATTTATTTTGACTGGGGCTAACGATAAGTTTCAGAATAAATGAGACATAAGTTCATAAAACTTTCGAAAACCATTCTGATCACTAATAAAAAAAAAAAAACAATCGAATATTCTATTGAGAGTCCTCAAATTTTTAAATATAAATAGGGATTGGAAAGATGGAAATAACTATTTTCCAATTAATTAAATGGATTCCATTAATGGACCCTTGAGATAAAATATTATCCCTTAGATTTCGAACTTATTTCTATGAAAAGTTTTCCTTCCCTTTTTCATAAAACTATTATGTAGTTTTTGTCAATATTTACGACACTAATTCCAGGATAGAAAATTTGGTATTTAATCAATTGAGCAATGTCAGAACGGATTATGAAGTTTTTTCCATCGTCAGTATTTTTTCCTAAGCAATAATAAGAAGAAAAAATAGAGGGATTCATTGTCAGAGATGAGGGCTGTTGCGTCTGGAAGAGGGGAAAAAAAAGATGAAATGACAGGAATGACAAGAAAAGCGTATTTTTCCATTCCTGGAAACCATCGTTATTGAGAGGGTTGGAGTCGTATTTCTCAAGATTCGATGAACAAGTTAAATACATTATTCAAAATGATTCAAGTCCCATTTCAACGACAACAGCGGACTCCTTTAATAAATCCACGAAATGGTCCAGCTTAGAAAAATCGAGAAAAGCAGAGGAAAGAAAAGAGATTCTAATTAAATTTTTTCATGCTCAATCTATTAATAAATTAATGTTATGTAATATTTCCAGAAATCCCAAAAATTCGGCCAATAATACCATTTTGTGTAATAAATTTGTTTTGAAGAAATAGTTATGTCCGAGATACGCAAAAGGATAATAATCCTGTTTTATCGTATTTTTTCCTTTATTTCTGCTCGCTCTTTGTTTCGATACCAGCGCGGTGAGAAAATTCATTGCACTGTATTTCATAAAGAAGTGACGTCTAGACTGTCGGAAACCCGGGATGAAAACATTTAACGAGAAAAAAAAATGAATATAACACAGAGACAGATCAAAGCCCCATCGTCTGGATGTCATACTTTTCTTCAGTGTATTTAATGAAGCCACCATTTAAAAGACAGAAAAGGCAAGAAACCCGGAAATGTAAACTTTAATATTTGGAAGCGGAGTACAAAATATTTACAACCCGCAGGCAGCGAAAAATTGTTATTAACAGCAATATAGATTTTTATATTTTTCATATTAGAGAGCAGATCAAATGAATAGCATTTCATTTTTGTTTGATTTTTCGCTCGTTAAAAAAATAATAGAACCACTAGAGTTAGCTTTTGCAACAAAAGAAAAACCAAGTTCGATAGCGTCGATGAACTAATTCCACTTGGCATGGAATGTTTCGATAACAATATTATGTTAGTGCTATAATTTCGTTAGGATTATAGGGAAAACTTGTTATTCTCGAAACAGAAAACATTGGAACGGACCTTTTACAATTATTTAGCAGAGCTCTATATCGTATCGCATGTTCGGGGTGCAGAATCCCATTCCAGTTTTGTTCCTTTATGAAACTAATTATACTACACCGAATGAACTTTCTCGTTATTCTATGCATCTCGAAATCGCCCCATTTGTGTCCTAAGTAGTAAATAAAAGCTCTCTAATTTCCAGAGAAATTTGCTCCTATACTTCTGCATATTTTAAAAATAATATTTATAATAAATAATAATACAAATCCTATTATTACACATATATGCATTTTAATTACACAGTTATTAATTTCGACTAACGAAATGCATAAAAATGAGGAAAAAAGCCACATTCGCAGTAATTAATTTAACTTTACTTTTACCATAAAGATTAGCAAACAGCTTTTTCAGCGCTGTGAAATAAAACAAGATTATAATGTTTGCACGCCCTCGTTATACAAAAAAGTAATGATAAAACCTGTGATAAAAAATGGAAGCTTTCGAGAGCTTTTAGCGTGTGATGAGAGTTAAAAGCTCGCTTTGTATGTGCATGGAGTATTAGACCAAAATTTAGAGTACCTGAGAGGTACAAAATGCACTTAGTCCTTTAGTCTTAGGCCTCTTGGGCCATAATCCGGCTGTGAAATGGTCTAATGGAGAACGACGCTAAGAACTCTGAGGGTGAAAACCCATGCAATATGAAAGCTCAGAAAAGGAGAAAGAGTGGAGAAAGTGTAGAGAAAAGGAGATTTGGAGATGGTCTTAAGTGTTGGAACCCTCTTCCCTTTATTCTAAATATGCAAACCACTGCCATCTGGCTCACATCCTCCCTCAAAACTGATGCTTTTTATATTTAAAATTCTTCCCGAAAAATTATTTTATGAATTGCAAATATATTTCACTCACTTTGTTAATTGTGAGCCATTCAATCTTCACAAAAAAGTGATATTTTTATCTTACAATGAACCCAATAGCGATAAAAAGTATATTTCCTTTTTATACTCTCAGCATCACAAAAACTGAAAGTGTATATACGCTTGAGTGCGAATTCATTGTCCGTGAATATCACATGAGTTTTTTATTTTTCTACGCTTGAAGTTTATTTTTTTAGTTCAATTCGGATAAAAGATAGTAGCGAAATCAAAAATGGTTACGAACTTCAGAACATGACATTTTCATCCCTTGTTATAAGATTAAAAATTTTCTCTCT
Source organism: Synergus itoensis (assembly GCA_904066005.1). Lineage (NCBI taxonomy): Eukaryota > Metazoa > Arthropoda > Insecta > Hymenoptera > Cynipidae > Synergus > Synergus itoensis. The sequence goes on from CAJFCP010000098.1 coordinate 1,024,976, forward strand.
GCTGGATATTAACAAAAAAAGAACGAAAAGATGAATCGACAGGTGATGGGCAGTTTCGTGAATGTGAATATTAAAACAGGAATAGCGATCATAATTTACAAAGTTTTCTACTAAATAGATTAAATTCTATTGTGTCAGCAAATAACTGCTGAGAATAAAATGCAGGCTTTATTACGAAGTTTAGAAGGGTCTTTTAATTGTTAAAAAACTAACAATTAAAATTTTCTCTATTAAATTTATCTTCGAAAGCTTTTGGATTGAAATTTCTGAGTTTTTGACATTTAGAGTAATGTAAAGAATTTAAAATAAAGATCTCCTTTGACTCTACGGAAAGGAAAATATCTATACCCCCAAGAGAGATTAAAAGTTGGACCTTAATCCATTTATATAGGTAAGAAATAATACGAGTGTATCGAGAACCGAAGTGTATTGGATTAAATTTATCTTGCTCTATATACAACCGAGTTACAGACAGCTTAATTTCCCCGGAAAGCTTTTGCGCAAGTCTGGCCGTTTGTATAAGCGCTTAAACTTCTGTTTGTATGAAACAGCAGTTCAACAGTCATTCCAAATTACGTTATTTCTAAAATTTGCTCAGGATCAGGGTTGGTAAGCTCCTTTCAACTCAAAAAGACACGTTCGATCAATGATTTATCAAAACTTTGCAGTAATTTGTGATCAATTTACTATAAAAAATAACTTCATAATTTCAATAATTTCTCGTGTCTTATAGAAAATAATTGTTTTAGAGAGAAGATAAAATGGGACTAGTCTTCGTGTTTTCTTTCGTTATATCTTTTTACTCGTTTGTATTAGCAAAGAGCTCGAGTTTTCTTTCAGTTTCTTTGACACCATAAAGTAACGTAATTCTATCGTAAAATAGCAAGAAGAAATTCTCGTTGAGAATACTCCCGCATCAAAACTGACTGTTTTAAAAGGAAACAAGAAAAAAATTCAATTATCCAGCCAGGAGAAGAGAACAAAGGAGGAGGTCGAGAACATCAGTTAAATTGAAAAGAAATGGTAAATTCTATGGATTTTAGCGTTTAAAACGCACTTTTCAAGAATGAAGATAATTTAAGGGAAATATTATATAAATAATAAATAAACGCACGATAAGTTAATCAAAAGTTTCAATTACTCACAGTTGATGCATTTTTTTGATCAGAAACACTTACCTGAAACAGAAAAAAGAAGTATATAAATTTCTTAATTTAAAATTTATCTTAACGTTTCTTCCTTAGAAATAAATTTCTTAAAAAATCAGAATCTTTTATCTTTCCATGGCGAACCCACCTAAGTGTTCGATAACAAATTATGTAAATTTTGAATCCCCTTTCAAACGTGGGTAGAGATGTTTTCCCCATTCTCATGTAGATTCCCGATAAATTGATGAAATAAATTGATTCTCAATCACATTACCATGGAAATGGGAGGCGGAATATAGTTTGAAAGTCAGAGACACATGCATGAAGATTTGACATAGAATCGCTTTTGTTTTCTTCCTTCTTTTCGTTTTATTTTTACTTTATTTCTTTACCCTTTTCAAGATTTTTCGGTCACCAGACGCCACTTTTTGTCATTAAAGATCTCGAACTGCTTGAGGCGTAGGTTGATCCGCCCAATAGGGAGGATTTCATTTGATTCCTCAAAAGGGGAGAAGCGAGTGCCTCATCTTTTCTCGGTAGATAGAAAGGGGACTCTGAGGTTAAATTACAGGATCGGAAATCTAATACGTCTTGATTATCTGACGGATTAATGCTTTGACAGTCTTAGGAGATGAAGGTCTTCTTCTAAAATTTCGCTTAAATCAATACTCTATAATCGATACCTTGCATCATTTTAATTTTAAATTGTATAAAATATCCATTTTTCTGGATCACATACACAATCGACAAAGGAAAAAAAAACTGCAGGTATTTGAAAAGCATTAAGAAACCTTAAAAATTGAACATCCATTGAGTCAAAAAAAAAGGAACGAAATACCTATACGTTTTGAATCGGGCGAAAACTTTAAGCTTCATTTACATTTTTGGAACATCAGAGCTAGCATTATCATAAAAAGATGCTTGGTTAAATTTCAGCGTGACATTATCGGCCACCTGCTGTTTCTTCATGGGGCCACCGATTTAAATTGCTATTCGAGAATCGTAAAAAGGATTACGTGAACTCTAAAATTGAAAAAAATTGTATAAAACACTGAATTGTTTTACATTGGCAATTTAACATAGTGGGAAAAGGGCTGTAAATACATATGAAGCTAAAAGTTTTGCTCTCTACTTATGGCTTGCTTTTTAATGATTCATTTATTATTATTTGCCTACCGCTTTTGCAGATGGATTTTGAACGCAATGTGAAAACGACTCAACACTCATCTTTCTAAAGACTATGTTATTTATTCAAGAGCCGTGAAACGTCGACTACAGTTTTAAACCTTAATTATGAAGGAAATGGCTCGACTTGGCTTTTGTTGGTGCAATTTCCGCGGAGAAAAAAAAGGGAATAATGGTAGCGAAGCAAAAATATAGCGCTCCAGGATTTATTTAGTCGCTCAAAATAAACAATCGTAATAAGCCAGAACTCATAAGCAGTCATAAGCTGTGAGGAGAGAGATTCTGCGAAATTCGGTATCAAGGGATTCCGTACGTGTTTTTAAATTTTTTTTTTTACATTTTTTATGTTCATTACAAGCGTGAAAATGCAGTTCCCAGATTAGAAGCAGAGAAAACTCGTTAAACACCAATGACATATATTTTTCCTGGAAATTAATCTCAGTGATGGAAGAAATGTATTTTAGTGCATATTGAACTATTTTCGAAGTTGCGATGATAACTAAAGTCGTTTATGTGGCAACGTGACAAGTTTTATGTGTAGTTATGGAAAAGCGATAAAGATAAGGTGCGTGAAGCTCAAGTGTATGAAGATAATAATATATTACATCACTGCATGACATCAAGAGAAGAAATAATATGATTTATAGCGTATTCATGCGAAAGTATAAGAAAGGAGGAAAATTACGAGAAAAAGTTATTTGAAGTTTCTTCGTCTTTTTTATAACCAAGCTTCGCTTTGTCTCAAGAAAAGAGTGCCATTAATATTCTTTATGAAAGAAGACATATTTAATGAGAGATGATCTGCAAGAAATCCAGTTTAATGGAAAACCAATCATGATGGCTTTTGTTGTAAGAAACTTTTTAAAAGTATGAAATACTCCGGTGGAAAATGTAAAGATAACTTCCTCACTATTTTCGGATTTTGTCTGACAAAATACGGATCTCGACTACTTTCTATACAATGGCTGATCACACATCGACCTTCACTACTTAGATAATTTACAAATCTACAATCTAAGATACAAAATACAAATCTAAAATCTAAGATCTAAAAAAAACTCTCACAGAAACCAATAAAAAAGAAGGGGAAGGGTAAGGGAGCGAGGATGGGGATAATATTAGTAGTAGATGTCAGTGTTTGGTCAGCCGGGAGAAGCGCAGAAAAAATTGGGAGAATGGGAGGTGAAGGGAGTCAGTAGTACAAGTCATTGTATGGTTAGCCAGTGGAGACAGTAGTGCAGATCCATGTTTAGTCAGACAAAACCATTAAATCAATAAAAATTGAAATACCTAACTAAAAAAATTTAATTTATATAAATTATCTTTAAATACTGAATGTTCTTACCCTTCGACTAAAGGTGACGGACTCTGATATGGAATAGGTGTCAACGACTGAATGAAATCGAACAAGTTTTTTAGTTGGACGACTTTTTTTCGATCGTGAACACAGAGAGTACATGGTTGAGTTCGTAGGTATGGTTGGGGGCATATCGAGAAAGATTTCTCTCGCTTATCACTTTTTTTTATATTTTTTTATGTAGAGTACACTCGAAAAATACGAAATCCTTTTTCAGTGACCCGAATCACGCTCGTAAACACATAAACGCTCGTAAAAAAAAATCCTCGGCAGAATTTATCTGTGATGATTCGCTCATTCCACTTGATCTACGTTTCTTCTAGAGGCACATTTTTATTGTCGTTAGTTTTGTGGGGATTTTATTGTCAAGCTTTTGCACCAAAGGAAAATATTTTTATTGCTCAATAAAATGTAATTTTGTTTATTCTTTAATAAAAACTTTTAGTGGTATTATTTGTTAGGTAGGTTTTAAGGTTTTAATTTATTAGGTTTGTAAATTTTTAAAAGCGGTGAACCTCAATCAAGATTAATGAATATTTTTATTCCTCGGTTTTAGTTGTTATTGTTAATTACAACCCTTGAAATCGATGAGGCGAAAAGTACCTCCCACGACATCTCTTTGTAGAAGCTGAAGACTTTTCTCGGAGTCGGCAAAGCAGATTTCCTTTCGTTTAATATCGTGTATGGGTTAAAGTTCCCTTGCTTCATAGTCCACTGCGCTCCCAACATAGTTTCGATTACTTCTTTCTTTAAAATTGATTAAAATTGATACACTTTCTTGATTTTCATTTATATGGAGAAAATTAAAATTATAAAATCCTCCTTTTAAAAAAAAGCTGTACAATAATTAGGAAATTCCTTCAGAAATTTAAATTTCCGGTGTTGATGAATAAAAACTTGCGGCTTGAGATGAAAAAGCAATTTGGTTAATCAAGCCTTCTGGCAATCCCTTTTTCTTTCGAAAAGATGCAACACTTTTTAATTTCAGCTCTCTTGACTTTAATTGCGGCCAGGATTATAATAGTCGCACTGAATTAATAACACTGAATTGCACTTTCAATACCAGGCATCCGTTCTGAATTCTTTGAGGACCTTAAGACACAAGCGGATAGAAATTAAAACTGGGTTGTGAAAAGAAAAATTTTCTGAATGGACAATATAAAGTTATATACAGTCCACAAACATATCATTTCAAAGATAAATAGGTCGACATAAATATCCTTCTCGGCTTCATAAACAAATGTACATGCTGCTCTATATCAAAAGTATTGTCAAACTTAAAACAGAAAGGGGCTTAGAAACGGAGATTGAAACACTTCGTGATGGAATCAGTCAAATAATAAATCGCATCACCAGGCAGTTGGTATTTTTGAGAAGTGATCGAATTTGACAGAGTAATATGTATTCGGAAGTGGAATTGAAATTGGATAACAGAGGGGAGTGTTATTGTCGTTATCACCATGGTACATCCGGCAGGTTGGTTATAGAGAGTGGCAAATCTGGCATAGTTGGAAATGGAATCGATTATGCCAGAGAACTGGAATCGAATGAGTCGGTATAGACGGAAGCAGACTGTTGTCGCTATGCTTGAAGGAGCTAACGAGCATCAGAACTCGACCGCTGATTGTGAGACTCAAATGGAAATCACAATGCAAGAATAATTCCTATTAACAAACACGTAAATCAATGCACTCGCATCAGTGACCCTTAATTAGTATCGTTTGTCTCTCCAGGCTCTAACGAGTGCTAAATACGAGCAGGCATTGAACTCAAACTCAATTATCAAGCATGCCATTTTGCTGCATCAAGTTGGTCATACGGATTAAGGCGTTGTCTTGAAATCCGTAGAAATTGTTAGGGGGTTCCGGTCCCCGTACTGAAGAAATGTTTTAGAAACAATTTTTTTACTAATTCTGAAGAGATTACTGAGTGGAAAGCTTTGTTTCGGTTTTCGGAACGAAAGTTATTCATTATTTCAAGGAACAAATGAAACAATTATTCTTTTTGAATTCTTTTTTTTTTGTGTTAAGCTTTGTTCTCGAAGATAATAGGAAATAGGAGTTGCATGATGGATAAACTGCATGAAAAGCACTCCCACGCATCGATTACGAACAATCGTTTTCGGAGAAATTAGAAGAGGTGTCCAACCCATGAAAGATAAAAGTTATCAGGAGAGTCTAATGGTTTTCCCGAGAATCGGTGGGATGGGATTCTATATAATTTATATTCACTGTAATGATTTCCTAGAACTCTTGACTCTTTTCGAAGCAGGAAAAGATATTGTCAACTTGAAATTATTTTAAATAATTATTTTTACAAAATGAGTCTTGAACATGTTTTTTTACCAAGAGGTAATTTTTGGTTCTCTACTTTTAATTATCTTGCCCTAATTTTCAATAACGTTTCCCGCCCATTATTTCTAGTAGATACAACTCAGTGAGCCCTTGGGCGGATTTCTTTGCCTTTCAGTAGACAGAATCACTTTTTCTAAAGATTTTTGTTCTCATTCCAGATTCTTTCTACTTCATTATGATTTTTTTTAAATTTGTAATTTGAACACTAAATGTAGGTATGTGTTTTTTGCTACTCTATAACTCCCTTTCCATTTTATTCCGCCTCTACACCATTTTACTATCTCTTCTTTCACCTTTTAGCACGTTCTTTTGTACTTTTGTCATGCACATGTTGTAATCTCAGGTTTCGTTCATTTCCTCCTAGTCTTGTGGAAAAGCACAATGGCGTATGTACAGAATCTCAGACCTTCTCAGGAGTGTTGGCTTGACAACAGAGACGCAGACGGTCGATACAATATATTGCAAGCTTCAATGCACCGACCTGATTCGATACAATTGTAAATAATACTCGTATATTCTTAAATAGGATTTTGCGATTTATTCAGACAGGTTAAATGGATTTTATGCTGAAGTGGGACTTTCATTGATTAGTCACGCCACTTCTAAAGAATTTAAGACTCAATTTACATTTCAAATTTTACAAGTGAAGCCCCCTCTGGTCCTCCAATTAGAGCCAGAAAATTTACATTCGGAACTCGATAAGAAAACGAAAAATAAAATAAAATGAAATACAAATTCTCTTGAGTTGAAAAAAATTATAAAGAGTTTGATACACCTTAAAGTGGATGATCTTTCATATTTTGACTGAGAGACGTAGTGCCATGCCGTGACACCAACTGAAAACTACAAATCTTTCCAAGTCTCTCTGACTGTCGAGCTCAAAGGTTCATTGGGGTGGAACCACTCTGATATTACCACTCTCTTCTCTTTCCTGTTGTATTCAGTCTTTTTTTCCGTCTTTCATTTTACTTTCTTCCCAATCTGCTTTACGGAATATATGTATAACTGTTTAAAACTTTTTATTCATTTTTGGGTCTCGAATAATTTATAAAATTATCTGAGGTTGGGGTGAGAGAAGGAACTTATTTAAAATTGTCAATTCATCCCTTCGTGCAAGATTTTCACGCGGATTCATTCTTTCATCTTTCGTTCATATTCGCAACGTACAGTACGGATAATCCTTCCCTTATCGTAGGAAAATCCGGCTTTCAAATAAAACCTCAGTGGGGATTAGAAACGGTGCCAGACACCAAGCCAAACATACGCTCCATTTCATTCTCAGTCGTCTCGACTTTTTCATCCTCTTTTTTCTTCTTTTTCTCTCCTTTGCACATTTGAAAGCCTTCGACATTAAAAAGTAGCCATTTTAGATTTTCAACTCTAGCCTAAGTCCAAAAATAATCATACAAAAAAAGTAAAACGTCTGTTTTTATTTTAATATATCTATCAGTTCGCTCTATTTTGTGCGCCTGAAGATCTTGAAATGCATCGCAGGCAGATAAATTTTTCATTTGATTTGTGACCGACTAGCAAGTCAAGTGCACTTGAACTCGTTAGAGTACGTATATAGGTATAATTTACTGCGACTCGTTACAAGGTAAACGTCCATGCAACTAGACTCAAAGAATTATTTTGAACCTAGATTAATAAATTTTTTAAAGCAGATTATTTCATTCAATTTACCCTAATTTAATCATACGAATTTTTCACTTAAACTGGATGCTCTTTTGAATGAATTTTCAAGCTGTTTTAAATTCTCATACGAAGAAGTAATAAACTAGAAAAGGGTGATTTAAATATAAATGACAGTTCCCTAGCTTGATAAAGAAAAGACAAAGCCAGAGACGAGTAGATTTTAATTAAAAGCACCCTCAGTATGAGAGTGTGAAAAATATGTTATTGTATGAGTATCGTGGCATTTGACAGATCTACAGACCACTATTGAATTTCAGTGGGCTCTGTTAAAACATCATTCACTTGTCGCTTGCAACCAGGGCGATAACGTGAATTTTAATTATGCGTTATTTTAACTGATGATGCACTCTAACACTTACGAGGAGTCCCTATCAATTTTCCCTTTTCCAATTAAAATTTTAAGTATTTAGACTGATTTTTAAATATATTTTACCATTTTTTTTTATTTATGTAGTAAAAAATCCAGAGTAAATTTGAACTCACGACACAAGTAACATAATATCAGTCACGATATCTGATAGTTAGCCAGATTTAAATTTCCACGTGACCCGAGGTTAGTGAAGTAGAAGAAAGCATGTCGGTGGACTGTTTAAGAAAGAAAAAATTAAAACAGATTTTATCACGTCGCGTATTGGATGCATAATAACACAAGGAGAGTGCAGTTTAAGAAAGGTTTTCTATTACGCATGACGTCAATATTTACGGAAGATATTTTACAATTTTAAAAACTGTTTATTAAGTTCATTAAAATTCAAGAGAAATTGTTTAAAGTTTGTTTATTAAATTAATATTTCTTTTAATTTTTTATGAATTATTATAAATGATGCTGACCATTAGAAAACTTATTTGAGGCAAAGATCAGAGTTCCGGTTTCTCTACAAACTGCTTGATTACTCTATGAAAGGAATAATTTAGTCGGAATAATTAATGGTACCTCGTAACTCCAAATCGTAACACGATAACGTGTTATGCAAAGCAATTAAACTGCCGAGTTTATCGACCAGCAATTATTCCCTACTGGACGAAGTATAAGCTACTAAAAAATTGCTACTCAGCAGAAGGTGTATTCATGTTGTTCTGATATCAAACTAGCCAGTTATCCATTGGGGAATTATTATCTTTTATCAGTTAAAAACAATATTTGAACAAATGTCATATACATCAAGATTCCAATATCTGATGATAATAATAATAGCGCGAGATCTAATGTATCGACCATAGATATAGAAACTTATTTCTTTATCGACCATGGAAAAATAAGATCGCGCTTTTTTCGACCATACAAAGGGAAGATACTGCACTTATCAATTGTCGGTACACAATTTTAAAAAATAGTTGAAAGCAAGGTGCCAGCTGAATATCAGAGCGTAAAATAATTAAGCATTGAATTTAAATGCTTGAACATAAACATTTTTTAATTTAATTTCACTGAAAGTGAATATTTTCTGTAGGATTTAAAATAGGTTAAGCGTTCGTCATAAATGGAGGGGGCGACGTTAACAGGAATGCTAGTGGGTGGTTTATGGGTCTTGGTGAGATTCACATTTGGGATTTAGCTGGTTCACAGAAACCAGAGAGAATTTAGGTCGGACTAGGTCATCGAGGACGGAATAGCTCATTGAATTCAGCGTGTTCAATTGTGCTCAAACCAGAAGATTTATTCTTTTAAGTATCCGAACATTAGAGATGTATATATATAGTAATAAATGTATCCAACTATTTTTTCCGTTAATCTCACAATGGGACAATTCTAGTGTCATTTAAGTGCATTTAAGCCACTTTTGTGCCAACTTATCGGTCCCGGGGTTCGAGAACTGGTGACGTAATCTTCGCGAACGACTTTTCTCCTGACTTTACAGAAGGGTGAGAAATAAATAAGAAAATAAGGCACAAGTGCATCAGACGTGTTTCAGCGATTCTGAGTGTAAAAAACCCAGTCGAAACTCCCCTTGGCTTATATCCAAACGAGATTCTGCTTTCAAGGGAAGAAGATCCTTCATATAATTGAATAATTTTCCAATTTTAATGACGACATTAATAAGTATTATTAATTGTATTCAATATTATAATATTAAATTGATTTTAAATTTCAAGAGCAAGGAAATACAATAATTAATAGTGACCTATTACTGGTGCATTTACGAGTTTGTATAAATTATTCCGTGTCATAAATAATCGACCCAGAAAAAACTACCCTTAAAAGTTTATAACACAGTATCAGCTTTAAAAGCAAATAAAACGTTTTCCCCGTACTTTAAACGATATGAGTCAAATATCCATTCTACGGTTGAATACTCGTAACAATTTTGTGGCTCGAACTTCCTTCCTTGAAATTTTATTTCAACTAGTAATGGATTTTTGATGACTTGAGATAAAAACTGTGCTGACTTGAAGAAATGAAAGCGACGCTTTTAGAAATGTAAACAAGGTTTATTATAAAATAATGAGCTACTAAATTGTTAAAATATTAAAAGCCGTTATCATTCAACTATAAAAAGTATCTGAAATATTTAGCCACACCTTTAGACAGGTGAGGCACTCTTGGGATTGCACACCCCTTGTAAATAACAATTAATAATTTTAAACATTCTTATTATCTTTAATTATTTAACTCTTGTTCCAATAGTTAAAATTCAATTAGAAAAAGTGCTTCAGTTCTTCAACACAACCCTTTTGAGAATACGTTTAAATTTAATTAACTTTAAACGTCTAAATGTTTAATCTTGTTTTGTGTACTTTAAACCATTCTTGAAATGAAACTCTTACCCAAATTATTTTTATTATCTATAAAGTTCGGCGTTGTTTAGAATAGTTATTAGAATTTCTCTAGATTCCAGGAGATCCAAGTTTTAACGAGCGGTTGTTGGAAGACTCGTAAACAAAGCAAAGTTTGAAATATTGTTAAAAGATGAATCTCATGTCCAATTTAATTGTTTGTAAAATTCTTGACACTAAATTTTATTAAGGAAAAGTAGTTGATTCTTCAAGTAGAAGTAAACGAATTTAGTGCGCCATTTCATGTCTGGCGCTGAAGGGATTTACTACTTGAAATATTCGAAATCCAAGTTTAAAGTGGGTAGTAAATATAAATAATGTAAATTATAAACTTTAAGCTTCTATTTAATATTAATTAACGATAATCGGTTTAGCAACACTTTTAGTTCATTTTGCAATTTATCATGTTAAATCGCGGATCCGTACATCAGATTTAAAAGGCAATTTATTTTATACCATTAAACTTTCAAGGTTTCCTAATCTCAATAAATCATCTATTTATAACAGCTTTTTAATTTATACATTTAGTTTAAATTAAATGTCTGTTTTTTACTTTTTTAATTAAAAATGTTTTATGACATTATAGTTTATTTTATTATGATAAAGACTTTTAAAGATTAACTAGTAACCAAACTTTTAATGATGACACAGAAGATATTAAAAAAGGTATAGTCTTCTTTTAGGCATTTCTAAAATTTTAAAACGTTACATCGAATGTAAATTTTCACTATTAACAAAAACTACTACACGAACGTATTTGACTGGCCGACGAGTCGCAAAGTTACGAACGAACTGTAGATCCACGTGTCGTAGGTCGCGGTTCAAATGATAAAACAGAAATTGAGTTTATTCAAGGAGATTTGCAGCCATCGCGCGGCAAATCATTCAAACTTTAAACTCTCCTATTGATTTCCTCCTAACATACTAGTCTAGTTTACAATCCAAGGAAAATTGCCGGTAAAGCAGAATTTCACTCGGAAAATTTAACGCGCAAGTTACCGACTTCCGGAAAATTTTAGGATGTACCGACACTGTTTCCACGTGCTCGAATTTCTAGGAATAACTTACAGGTGGCGAAATTCAAACTCTTGGCGCATGCGCATTTTTAAAATTTTCAAAGAGGAAGATTTAATTTCAATATTTAATCATTTTTTGAATATCGATTACTAGAACTAGTCAAAGGCAATATTCTTTTTTAATCGTAAGAAATAACGATCCAAACCTACCTAAATCCAATATTTTAAAATAAATGTTTCGATTGGAAATCTTACCTTGTGTAGAGTTTCATGACTAGCAATGATGTGTTGAGTGGCATCAGAGTGGATAACGCGATCCACGGAATTCGGCCTGGAAACACCATCGACTTGAGTTGAATCCTTGAGTAGTGAAGGTGAAGAAGGAACAGGTAATTGTTCATCAATTCCATGTCTTGTCTTCTGTCAACAGAAAAATGTTTAATTAATATCAAAAGAATTGTAATAATAATGCGTAATAAATATAATAAATCTCACATTCTCTGGAGACTCCTACAATAAAGGAAAAGTAAGGATAATTTAAAAAGTTGGGTGAGAGCACTATTCATAAATTAAAAAGTCATGACTTCATCAACATCGCTCTTTCCAACTTTTAATGCACTTGACAAATAAATTTACGACCTAAAGTAAACGAGTCATTGCCGTGCTAATATTAAAAAAGTATGTATCTTTATTTTATTATTCTTTATGTATTATTCTGAAAAAAATTGAGTATATTCCAAAATAATTCAATCACCTGATCTTTAAACAGATCCTGAGATTCAGCTGATTTAATCCGAGTTTATTGTCACTGATTTGATACGATCACTGAATTATCGCGAGCGCGAACTCTAGAAAAACGTTTAGGATCTTCGATCACGTCACCACTGACCCCCCCCCCCAATACTTTTCGAAAAATTCTTCGCGACCGCATACCGGATTTCGACCTGTTCAGTCAAGAGTCGAAACCGAACTGGGGAAAAATGATTACGAATTTCTGAGTTAGCCACAATCAGTCGAAAGTTGCGTCGAAGGTCAAAAACAAAAACAGACCCAAATTAAAGCGACCTTGCGGAATAATAAAGCCAGGGTCTGATTTCCAAGAATTATAAATAAGAGAAGCAGTAAGCAATTATGAATATAGCTTGCTACATTTTTATTTACAAACAGAATAAATACTTCCTAAATTAAATTTAAGAGGAGAAAAACAGTTTTAGCAATTTTAAAGTTTTAACTTTGCACCTAAAGTTTCGTAAGGTATCTGTTTTTGAATGAAATGACAATCGACTTTAAATGCGTGGCTGATCGACAGTCTTAACACCAATGGGTTTAACACAGATAGCGGGGTTGGGGGTTAATCGTGTGAAATCCTGGATTTATCCCTACTCTCGTCGATCGCTACCCTCGTGGGGCTTCCGATTGGGTTGATAATATATACGTGTAGACATACACGACAACTTCGTAAATTCCAACAGAAAATAGATAAATTACTAACTGATCTTAAGAAATGAAAAGCCATTAAAGGAGTTTTGAATCTGCTAATTAAATTAGATAAATTAAATTAAAGTAAATTATTAAATTCGAAATTACCTACATAAAATTGTTCAGACTTTAAAAAAATCTGACAATAAAATCTAGACACGAATTACTGCAGGTCAAAGAAAATGTTACTCTTACTTTGAAAATTTTCAGCGAAGAGAGAAGCAATTATTTAACTTTACTAGACGTAACATCAAAAGGACAAAGCCACTGAAATTTACATGGTTCCGATAACGTCGACATAGTCGTGTGCGGTCATTTCGAGTCAAGTGCTGGCCATCCGTGTTATTATGCTAGTTAAAATGGCGTACCAGACGTGACCAATAATCTTCCAGGTCGCTTGATACTTCTTTGTTTTCGCACTATGCTCGCTATTCTCCACATATCTGATCACTGAAGCATTCTCTCGAGTGTCGTTCCAAAGTCCCTAACGATTTTTGTTAGGCAGTTGCACTTATCCGACCATTTTATTTAAAACTGAATTTGCTCCCTTCAATCCAACACTTTGAATCCAACACAATTTGTGTGTTTAAAATACTTTAGACTTACGAACGTTTGCAGAAGCGACTTATTGTTAAATAGTATTTGAGTCAATTAGAAGGGAATAGTAGTGGACATTAGAGATTGTAGCAAGGTTCATAGTAGGTATTGTGAAGTTTGACCCGACTGCAGTAACCTCGGCAGTTACACACTAATTGTTCCCATTAGTTCCCTTCAAGAGCGAGCTACAGGGACGTTAGTTTCGAAAGACATACTAGTTAAATCTAATTATACGCATAAAGTGGAGTTAATGCAAGGTAGTTCGAATCATTGGATCGTTCCTCTTTTGGTAACATCTTTTCTTCATATCTTGAACAATGGAAAGTAAAATCTAGTAGTGAGATACACAATTCGGTATATATTTTAATAATATACCTCTCACGTTTCATTCATGTATTGAGTTTTCCAATATGTCACTATCGAGAGAATCTTCCGTTGATGAGACTTCTGCAAGCGTTTTCGATTCAACTACTGACTCTGCTTGAACCCAAGATTGCAAATTGTATCTTTGAGAGGGGTTGTAAAATTCGAGCCAATTTGCATCAAGGCAGGTTTCATCCAAGAATCTATTTCTGATAGCCAAATATTGTACTAAAAAGTGAACACCACTAATTAATAGCATAAGTATTAATAGCAAAAGCATATTAACTACATTTAGATCTCGCCATGTATTGAACATGATATCAGATGCAATTTTGATGTTGTAAACGCATTCATGGTTTTGCCCCAAGCCAAGTGCGAGATAATTGGAACATGCTGACAAATCCCCAGCAATTATGTTGAATTTCCACTAATGTTAGTAAATTTCTAACATAATAATGGGAAAACATTTTCGGACTTGTGAATATCGTAATGCCTTCTTCTGTTAAAAAAACGAGCAATTTATTTGTTCTTTAACTCTATTAAATTCAAAATGATTTTACATCTCGGATTATAGAGTGAAATAACATGTCAAGAAATTTTATGGCAATGGCTCTAGCGACTCTGAGCCAATCAAGTCGGTCTTCGAAGGCTGTAATCGTTTTTGAGATAAGCTGTCGTGTAACGACTTCAATTTATATGTCGAGTGAGGCTGTTCGATTATTCCGTGTCAAGGTGCTACAAAATTGTACTCAAGCAATTTTCCAGGTAGACGATCTTCGACCTCTCACAGTTTCTGCGAGATATTCATCAACCCTTGCACTTAATTAAACTTTCATCAAGGATCATGGCTGAGAGCATCGCAAATTTTTATTTTCTCTTTTCTCCATCGTGTGTCTCGCTACTAATTAACTCGGGAATGTCCTCATCCGATAAGGAAGTAAAAGAAAACCTTTTAAAGTTATGCAGGATATCCTGGGTATCTCAGGGTATCCAATCAGAGATTAATCAGTTGTCAACTATGATTTTTAAAAGTTGAAAACCTCTATATAATCATATAATCAACTATAATAAATCAACTATAATAAATAACTAATTTCATTAGTAGTTTTGGGAATACGTGTTTATAATTGCGATAGAACAATACACTAATATCGGGAATTAATTAAATTGGATACGATATCATTGTTTTTAAAATTTGTGTTCTGTGTGTTTAATTAAATTTTCCTCATTAGAGCTTTCGAGTAAACAAGTCATCCGCTCTAAAATCGAATGTGAATTAATTATCTCAGGGTTTCATTGAAAAAACGAGTTTTCGTGAAATTATACTAGAAATTTTACTTGGAACACTAGGCGTTAATTAATTTTGATATTTTGATATTACATACCTGATTTGAATCTAGTGAGCCAGGAACATCGGGACTGGCCGACCGGCGGCCATAAATGTTCATCAACGTCTGGTTCAATGGGAAAGCAGAAACAGGACCACCCTGAAAATATAAGATTAAATACAATTGTAAATTTTCAGAAAATCCAATTTAAATAATTAAATAATTGAAGTCTGCATTATCTAAATGTTTGCTTCTCCTACTGCAAATATGAACTCTCAAAGGTAAATTCATTATAATGAGCTGATTAACTTCCTTGCATTTACAAGCATGCACCTAATTAGGAGGAAAACAAGGTCTTCCAAGTGCAGTAATTCCCATATAGTTTTTGAGTAGGATTCAACCGGATGCACTCTATAAATTCTCTAAGCTTTGCTTCGCTCTTCTTCCGGCTTGATTTAGAACTTCAACCTGCGATCTCGTGATAAGTGATTATGTATGTACACATTGTGAAAGATCCAACTAAACCTCAGTCTACATCTAGTCTTAGGTAGACGAAATGAAGATGCACTATTGCTCAATATAAAAATTAAACTATCAAAGACTCCTCAAGGTGCTACCTGGAAGAAACCTTTCCAATTTCTTCAATATTGAATTTCAAGTTGGTCCTTCAAGTACAAAGGACCAAAAGTACGAGTACCAGTTCTCCAAATGACGAGATTTCCCAAGAAACTTGAAGAGTTTCTTCAAAAGGGAATTCTCTTATCCAGAGATCATAGCTAATATCTTTGTCCAGCAAAGAACCATTCCACTGAGAAAGGTGGTTCCTCTCGTTCCAACCTTAGTCTTAGGGCGCCTCTCTTTCGAAGTTATCGATCGAGATATACGCTCATTGCTTCGAAGGAATGGGGTACGTGCTTTGGTACCGCAATGCACCCAAGAAAAGCCGGAAGTATCAGTTTCCTCTATACTCCTTTTTCCCTTCTTCTTCCGACTCCAAATTCTTCAAGAGAACTCGATCTTCCTCTTTCTCTCGCTGGCTCTTCTAGATTCCGGATCGACTTGCGATTGAGACCTACAAAAACAAAATTGAGTTTCACGAACCTAGGCATCCTTGTGGCCGAATTTGTATTCGATAGGCATGCTCTCAGAGCAAATGGAAACTCAGAAATGGGGATAACTCGAGATTTATTGGCTGAGATTAAAAGCTGAAGTTGATAGCTTTGCTTTTTTACTTTCCTTCATGAAATATTTTTCGAATTCCAATTCATATTTTTCCTCTCTGCTTTCTCTCTGGTTTTATGCTATTTTTCGAGAAAATTTCGAGACTTTTGTCATGTTTACTAGAGTGGGAAAGAATCTATAGGTCTGAGGAGGTTGAAAAAGTTTATTTTGACCCTGCTGACGAAGCGACAGAATTTTTCGAGTCTGAGAAAATTTTATGAAGCAGTAAATATTGATTATATATTACGATTGTCGAGTTCGCATATAAAGGGTTTGAAAAATGAGACAGTTGTTTGCAGCCTAATGAGGAAAGATTGTAACCATGTGGTCCTGAGCATTCAGACGAGGAAGGAGTTACAGCTAACAATCTGTGCCTGCTTGCTTGTTACCAAGTACGAATTCATCTTCTGCTATTCCTCTATTTCTCCGTCCAACCTCGTCAGATAACTTTCCACTTGTACCCTTGCCTTCAGCAGTCAACTGCGGTTGAGTTACACACGCTTGACCTCCGACTCTCGTTTATTTTCCACGATAGAATGGACGATAGAAGGATCCTTCGAATTTCAAGATTTGATCAATCCAATGTATTTATTTACTTC
The DNA here is from genome assembly GCA_904066005.1 of Synergus itoensis. Lineage (NCBI taxonomy): Eukaryota > Metazoa > Arthropoda > Insecta > Hymenoptera > Cynipidae > Synergus > Synergus itoensis. The sequence continues at coordinate 1,042,093 of CAJFCP010000098.1, forward strand.
CAGGAAAGAGACAAATCTTTCCTTTTTCAAGCTTGCAACTTGGGTGCATCATTCAACTTTCTGAAAGTCTTTTTGAAAAATGTTATGTTGAGTGGTTTTTGCAGTAATTCTTCGGTTAACGTTCCAGAGGAAAATTTAATGAAGTAACTTTTGTGATAACAGTGGCTAAAATTAAGTAAATTATGAAAAGTGGAAACTTAGATGATGTGAAAAGGCACGCCTCGTTGGTTCTAGAATAATATATGAGTTGAAAGTAGAAAGTGGATTAAAATATTTCATTTGTAAAAGTTTAAAAATTCTCTAGAGAAAAAATGTGAAAACATGAATTCTCAGAGTAAAAAATCATCAAGGTAAACCAATCAGCAATGGTATGGTTACGAACTAATTTTTCAACCTTTTTATTTTAAGCTTCCCATATATATATAGGACTTTGGGAAAGTCCTAGGCTGGAAATCGTAATATTGATGGCAAAATAAGGATCTCATTACGCACCAACAGCTGGTTGCTTTCCAGGGTATTAGAAATCCGATATTTATGTGAGCTTTTCTTAAGCTGAGTGTGGAACGGACTCCCCTTGTTTATCTTGTACGCTTCTAAAACAAAGGTATTGTTCCTGATCCTTCCAGCTTGGAATAGATACTAAATTATGCATGGCATGGAGGGAAACTGTTAACCCATCGATACCAATGTCTGACCATTCTAATATTTTATGACCCGATGCCAATTTTGCACTTACCCCAAACAAAACCAGAAAGTAAATTTCTAAAAGTCAGGTAAATAGAAAAATTTTGGATTGCAAGTTATTGATTATTTTATAAATCGATAGTAATCAAATTCAAGATTTAGATTCTGATTGATTTCAGATTCCAGTACAAAATGAACTGATTTTCCTAGTGAACCATGCAAGTTCAACATAATCCGTTTTGATTACGAGTCTACGAACAAGCAATGGTTGTATCTGTACATGGCTGACCATTCTATTTATTTAGTATCAGCGCTTTCATGCAATATTATTGGATTTATCTATGCTTGCAGAAGGGATCAGCGGATTTGAAAATTAAGTGCAGTCATATTAGCAATGTTTTGAGGGGCTTTCAAACTTTCTCGCTCCTCATTACGCTAATGTATCAAAGTTTACTTTAATCTCTCCAGCTTAAGGATATGTTTTTTCTTTATTCATTATTTGTGACGGTGGATGAAAATATCTTTTTTTATAGGATATTGGATATATCTGGAGCTGTTTTTCTGACGCCTCTACTATTCTCTGTGATTAAGTAATATCCAGATTATCGTATCTGCTCAAAATGGCTTCCATAACAGGTTCCGTTTATAGTCTCGTTGATTGAAGCTGACGCCGAACGACCCGATGTAGGCTCAGAGATTTAGGACAAGAGTTTCCGACGCTCTTTGCATAATGGAGCCAACGTCACACGACTTTGTCATTGCAAAGTGTCACCATTCTGAACGTAGGGACTACAATGACCCATTGCAAAGCTTACTACTTCAATGAGAACATGATAAGCTACAAAATAACACTAATGTCCACTATTAAATTTCTAAATGTACCATATACATTTTCTCCCGGTTTGCGTTTTCTTTAAATACTGCAATGTTAATTAATTTTTAATTTTTGTATTAAAAAGGCGCTTGCATTAAAAATTTAAAAATTAATTAAAATCGCAGCGAGATATGCACTTTAGTGTAAAATTAAAAATTCGTTGAAAATATATATGGTACGGGCGGAAAATAATGACGTCATATTTCCTTAAAAATATTTAAATTTTAATTCAGTTAGAGAAAGTTTTAATATTCAAACGAAGGAAAAAATGACATAAAATGTGTTGAGCAGCTGGGCTTCGTGTATTCTATACCGTCTTTAACGAAGGCTGCCTAAACAGTTAATACGTTTACGAGGTAAACTTCGTGTAGAGCCATGTTATCGCTATAAAGTGGGCGCACGAGTAATACGGGTAACCGGTGTCCAGAAAGTGAATTTAGCTTAAGTGCATCGCAAGTACAGCGCAATATATGTCACATACTACTTGGTCTCAAAAGGTTATGCAGCGTTTAGGTCATGACACTGTGGGTTATGCTAGCCAACAGTAACCAATCTCCATTCACGTGTAAAGCGGGTTTGACTCCCTCGTATAATTATTAACTTATTATTAATAATTATTAAACAAAGTACAGATAATTAATTTTTTTCTGCTAACAATTTTTAAATGTATCGTGTTTTGATTACTCACACTCATTAGACATTAATGACCATGAGCAATTGTAAATTGCGGATGAAATTAAAATGCGAATAACGATTAATGAGTAATAGCGATTCGCATTTTGATTGAGATTTTAAAATCTAAAAACGAAGCCATGTATTATCACATTTTCACAATTTCTCTCTTCTCTTTTATTCATATTACAATAAATTATTCGCTGCTGGTCAAGTGGAAAGCCCCTCTGCGTACTGATTCCATTTCGTTCGATTCGAACTCGAGTTACACAGCTCGTTGAAAAAATGTACACCTGCAAATTCACCCACCAATCCTGAATTCTACCGTCCAGAAAATCAAGGACATTAAAACGCCAAGACCGTTTGCATTCGATACATGTAACCCGATCGCGTCCATAACAAAATCCGCAGCGGAATCAATATTTATTATGCCATTTTAGATTTCGTCGCAGGAAATTTCTCATTAATCAGTCTTTGTTGAATACTGTCTGCGCCGCCCCTGAAACCATGTTGTTGTCAGCCATCTAATTTAAATAGACTTTCTCCAGACACAGTAGAAAAGGTCTGTAAGAGTCAGACATCGAATTAATATATAAAATAAAAATCCGGATAATTAGAATATAATTTTGCACATTAAAAAACGTGTCTGAACACACCGTGCCTTTTCTACTTATGCAACTAAACAGTTTTTCACTAATAGCACCAGTGAATCCTTATTGTTAGTAGTAAAACCACGTTGTTGTCAGCCATCTAATTAAATAGACTTTCCTCATACACAGTAGAAAAGGTCTGTTAGAGTTAGACATCGAATTAATATATAAAATAAAAATCCGGATAATTAGAATATAATTTTGCACATTAAAAACGTGTCTGAACACATCGTGCCTTTTCTACTTATGCAAATAAACAGTTTTTCACTAATGGCACCAGTGAACCCTTATTGTTAGTAGTAAAACCACGTTATTGTCAGCCATCTAATTAAATAGACTTTCCTCAGACACGGTAGAAAAGGTCTGTTAGAGTTAGACATCGAATTAATATATAAAATAAAAATCCGGATAATTAGAATATAATTGTGCACATTAAAAAAACGTGTCTGAACACATCGTGCCTTTTCTACTTATGCAACTAAACAGTTTTTCACTAATGGCACCAGTGAACCCTTATTATAGTAGTAAAACCACGTTGTTGTCAGCCATTTAATTTAAATAGACTTTCCTCAGACACAGTAGAAAAGGTCCGTTAGAATCAGACATCGAATTAATATATAAAATGAAAATCTGGATAATTAGAATATAATTTTGCAAATTAAAAAGGTGTCTGAACACATCCTGCTTTTTCTACTTATGCAACAACAGTTTTTCACTAATGGCGCCAGTGAGCCCTTATTTGTTAGTAGTAAAACCACGTTGTTGCCAGCCATCTAATTAAATAGACTTTTCTCAGACACAGTAGAAAATGTCTGTAAGAGTCAGACATCAGACTGTACCTTTTCTACTTATGCAACTTAACAGTTTTTCACTAATGGCGCCAGTGAGCCCTTAGTAGTAAAAATGCAGGGCCGCGCAGCCCATTTTTTCCATGTATGGATTTACGATGAGGGGGGGTAGACCGAAATTTTTTTCTTTGCTTTTTCTTTATTTGAAAGAAAATGATTTCCTTCGTTCAACATTTCTAGATATAAATTCGTTTAATACTTTGAAACAAAAATCATTATCTTTCCAGACAGTTTTTCATGTATGGAATTTCCATGTATGGATTTATCCATGGCATCCATACTGTCTGCCCCGCCCCTGTAAGTCATAAGAGATTCAGTGAGATATTACTCATTGGATTAACATGAATTATTGGAATAATCCATTTATTGATGAATGCATTTAATAGACGACTAATCTTTATCTCGAGATATGGGAAATTTCAGGGTAAAAATTTGTGAAATTTTAAATTAGATTTTACAGTGGCTTAATTTTGGATCATCTCATAGATCAAGTTAGCAAGAGCATGAGATTGGAAATTTAACATTGGACCATGTGGTAAGGTTTAGAAGTGTACTTCCGAAAGAACGACTTGTGCTCCGGTTGTTTGGGTCATTAATCAGTAATTAATGGCGTTATGTCATCGTGAAGGGTGGAGAAGCTTGTTCTTGTCGGGCTGGGTCCAAGTCTACCAAAGTTTGACGACCTAAAGGGGATTCATTCCGCTTTGATGTCCTCAAACTCTCTGATCTGCGCCGTTAACTTACAGGCGCCTGCCAATCTCATTATGCTCAACTACGACTTCCAGTTCTCAATCAATTCCTCTCTCTCTCTCTGAGTTGTAATCCATCGTAATTTCAAACCCTAGAATTACTTCAATTGAATTATTCAATCCCACTTGACTCTCAGTACTTCTAGTCGTTTTCCTCAAGTCGGCTAAATCTTTCACTTATAAATGGATTATTTTACCAGACCAATTTAAATTGTAGAGTACCAATAATTGCTGCACCAGTAAAAAGTAGTTTTGATATTTTAATCGTAAGATAACATATATATCGCAATTTTCCTGTCTAGAGCCCATCTCGTAAACTCTTTCCCATTAGAAGTTCATTCCTTCTTGACGTCAGGCAGTTTCGTTATTCGATAACGATTATTCCGCTGGCCGAATTCGCTCTTCTTCCGGTCACCGTGAAAATCTCATTCGAGATAAGAAAGACCACCCACGAATTTTCCGCCCACAGTGGAAACTGTCGACAGCCAAACTTGGTCAATTCATAATATACGAGCACCAGATATCCGGAAAAGATATCTCGTGTCAGAAAAATTCTCTCGATAATATTGAGGATTGATTCGCATAATCTTGATAAGCAATAAATTATCGTTATTCAATTTCTAGTTGAATAGAATCTATTTTCTATCTTTGAAATCGGAGATGAAAGAGAAATTGATTTTTGAACTCTATCAATTGACCTTATTAGCGACGAACTCGCCTTTCATAAATATTTACTATAACATTGCAATTTTCATCCATTATCATCGTAATTTATTACTCAGTAAATCCTCTATTCAATTATAATAGAAAACTTTATTGAGATTTTTGAAGACAGTTAACGATGATTTTATAGCCTCCAACCCTACTCTATATTTTATTTCATGCTGTATATTATGTATATCGTGTATTGTTTCAACTCGAGTGTCATGAAAAATACATAGCTCGGAGTAGTACAAAGGAAAAACTGGAAAGCATACAAAATGAGCACCCGGAGAAATATAAGCGGGTGTTAGGAAAGCGCACTCTGCGATTCATAGTTTAAACATTTCGTCACTTTTTAATGAATACAAACATGTTTTCTCATCCCTTATTCACCAACTGGACAAATGTCCATGCGAGTACGATTCAACTCGATATTTGTAATTTATTCAATTAGTAGTCCTGCGGATTATTCAAAGTTTAATTTATTATTTGGAAAACCTGCTGCAAAAGTTGATACATAAATAAAAAATTAATGCTGGCTCGTTACCTATATATAAATGAAATATTATCTCGTAAAAGTAAACAGTTTCGTGTAGGTGCAAATAAAATGTTAATTGTTTGTTCAGATTACGGTTGCATCGATCTTGTGCAGTTGAAAGTGAAAAAAAAAAGTATTACTTTTTAAAAGCGTCGCGAAAATATGTTTTCCTACAGAATCTGAAAGCATTATTCCAATAAATATTTTCAATAAAATAGGAAATTGATTTCCACGTCCTTGCAGGCTATATAATGTTGCGGGTATAAAATTCGTAACAATGATATCAAATCACAATAAAGTAAGGTTCGCTGCATTTTACGCACAGAAGTAATGCAGAATGTAGAATGCAGTGCATGAGTTTAAAATCGATACCACATCGGGGGTAATAAAGGGACATTAAATCGCTCGGCTTCGATGAAATTACACCGTCGCCACTAATTTACGATAGTTACGTTGGCGCGTGCTTCTCTCTTGTAATGACTAAAGGCGATAAATGATACATGGATTACGACGATATGAGCCAAAATTAGTGTACATATCACTAGTCCAAATTGCCACTATATCGTACACAGCGTTATAAATCGGAATTCAAAGATAGAGGATTTCAAATCGATATTCATCTTTAAATAATTTACTCATACAAGTGTTTTTTAACACGATCATAGGAAATTATTTTCTTCAATGTTCTCTCAGGAAATTATCCGTGAAAATATGAGCCATTCCATGATAACTGGAACATTTAGAATTTGAGTCTCTGGCTAATGGGGCGGTTTCATTCGCTTTCTAAAAGGCACATGAAATGCAATAAAATGCACTCAGGTTGAAATGGAGAAAGGGGGAGAAGGAGAGGGGAAAAAACGAAAGAAAAGAGAAATCGTGGAAAAACTATTCGAGGGGGTTATCCTTAATAGGGTGGAAAATCTTGACGATGGGAAAATCGTGAGTGGCCGGACGAATTTCGACCACGAGACGAGCTTTAATTCAATTACAGTCAAAGCAATTTCACGAAGAGTATTATGTCGAGCTTTTTACCAAGAAGGAAAAAAATCTAGGGTCTATGAATATTAATGATAGATCTCATTATTTCGGTTATAATTTCTCTCCATTTCTCGAAATTCCTAGAAATCTCTTAAAAACCCTTAAAAATATCCACGAAATCCTTTAAAATCATTAATCTCTTAAAATCATTAGAAATTTCATAAAATTCCATGAAATCGTTAAAAATTTTACAAAATCTTTTAAAAATCAGAACAATCTCTTGAAATTCCTTAAAATTATTAGAAATCTCATGACATTCCACAAAATCTTTCAAAAATTATAAAAATCTCTTGAGTTACTTAAAATTTCTCGAAATTTTACGAAAACATTCGAAATCGCTTAAAATTTGTTGGAATCTTTTTAAATTTTTAGAATCTTATTAATATTATTCCTCAAAATTTCAAAACATTTAAAATCCCTTAAAATTTGCTAGAGTTCTTAAAAATCTTTTAAAATTTAATAAATTCCTTTAAAACTTATTGTAAGTATTTCTATTAAGTTAGTATTTCATTTTAAAAATGAGTTTTGAAAAGGGGGATGGGAAAAAGGGGTAGAAAATTGGGATTATAAAGAGTGGTAAGAAAAAGACGGGGTGAGAAAGTGTGGATAGGAAAAGGGGATAAGAAAATGGGGGTAGTAGATTCATGAAATTGTAAGGTTGTAGTATAGCAACATAATTGAAATTGTTCTAGTTGTATCGATTTCAACTTCAGAGTAGATTCAGCTTCGTAATCAATATAAATCGAATTGCAGATTAAGTTTGAGTTGCTTGCGAGCATAAGGAAGGAAGAAGAAAGTTCCTGCTCAGCGCATTCGAGTTCTTCGAAGTGTGCGGAGCTAAGTGGAGTGAGAGAGCATGAAGATGCGTCGAGGAAATTGTTTTTACTGCAAAGTTTGCATTATCGAGAGTCGCTCCCTAGATTCATCAGATCTTGATTCTCATTCAAATTTGGTTTCGTAATAAAGAAATAGAAGAAGAAAACTTGTACCTTATGCTAACAAGATCTTAATACATTTTACATTGCTTTCCTTCTACAAATAAAGCACTGAAAAAATTCGAAATAAAAGTATAGAATTATATAGATACAACTAAAAAATGCTATCATTTTTTTCAAATAGAGAAAAACATATTATCGCTGACGTAAACGGATATATTTCATCTGTCGTCAAAGAAATATTGGTTTTCTCTATTGAAATACGAACTCTACATCAAGCACTGAAGTTTCAGCACTATTATCTGATAAAACAGAAACATATACAGCTTCCCTTACATAAATTTTAACACACTGAGAGACTTTTTGTTCGAATAAATGATAAAAATGAATGAGAATTTAGTATAATATCGTTCCGAAATAGGAAAAACTGAGGTTTTATTATACTTATTCGTATTACAGTACCGAAGTTTAAGATTATCATACGAGTACTTAAAACACAAAGACGACAAAATAGTATGCTAAATACGAAATATTATGAATCTCTATTTTAAAAATTAACTCTATGAAAGAATGATATTCTTTTTACTGAGTTTTCGAAAAATAATTTTAATAATCTTTTGGTGGAGTGAGTTATTTTTCATGTAGTCGTTTGAGATTCTCATATGCTTATTTGTATGGCAACTTCAAAAGATGTTTTCACTCTTTCGAATAAAAATGTATTACTATTGTTTTAACTTCGCTTGTCAACTTTGATATAGTGTATTTTAAATTCTCGCAAGTTTTATAAGAGTTAATGCAACATCCTTTCCATTTGTTCTAACACAAATATTAATTTTGCCGGCTGAAAACCACTATATTAATTTTTGATACGCAAACCCTGTTTTCCCTATTTCGGATCGATATTATACTAAATTCCCATTCATTTTTATCATTTATTCGAACAAAAAGTCTTTCAGTCTTCTTTATCGACACCTCATGAATAAATCGACCTACAATAATCACAAACCACTGAAAGGGAAAAAAGTGTCACTGGTTTCTTGTCCTTTTTATTCGCTGAAAGTATTTTGCACGAATTAAATTAATTAGAGAAAGTGAATTTGTATTTCAGAGACTGATTTAAATCCACATTTTCCTGTTTGCAAGTCGCATTAAATATATTTCAGCGCAACTCGAAATTCTTGGCATTGTCACTATCAAGTTCTCGCATATTTGCAGGGACAACAAGAGTAATTTAAGTTTTCAAACTAGTTTGAATCAAGGGATAGCGCGACGAAGCGAGTAAAGAGCAATTTAAAATTTCCTGCTTACACTGAACGGATGTCGCGTACAAAAGGAGCTTTAGGCCAACAGAATTGTCATGCTTCCTAGGATTAAGTCGTGCATCGTAGTCAAGGATTTTCTCCGAATACCCTTTAGGCAAAATAGAATTACCTTATTCTGAATTCGTCACTCTCAAGTAAAGTAAATTTAAATTGATTTAATTAAATCCCTACTGTTCGAGTACCAAGCAGAAAAAAGATTTTTAGGTATAGTCACTTTGCAGTTTCGATTTTCCAGTAAATCGAATTTACCATTTTGGCACCAACTCCCAGAGGTATTAACGTACTACGTTGAACACACGTAGACGTGTCGATAAATGTGAAAGTCGAGAACGAAAAGAGAATACATAAAAAAAAAAAAGAGGAAACCGAAAATGCGAGAAAGTGGGAAAAGGGGGAGATTGTAAGCTTGAGACAAAGATAAAGCCAGGGATGAAGGCTCGAAAGAAAGAAACAGAAAAAAAGAAACATTGGAAAAAAGGGTCAGCTATGCGTTTGTGTGAGAGAAACTCATACAGAGAGGAAAATAAAGTGAGACTTTTTTTCGAAGAACGATTTTTCAGGTGTGCAAGACGTTCCAGAAATGTTTTCGAATGTTTCGACACGAGCGTTTCGCAGCAGTCAACAAGAGGAGGGTCCATTTAAGTTCGTTCGGCGTACGTGAGAAAAATCGTGATGCATTTATCAATGACTACATCTGTGTATGTATATGTGTGTGTTCGAAAAACCTGAATTATTCTGGTCGCTGCCACTCTGGCGTCGTCAACATCGTCAACAAATAACGACGAACGGGACAAATTACTTTAATTTTACATTCTAGATAAGATCTTTATCTTTTATTCATTATATCTTTTAACTGCTTGATCATTTAAGATTCTAATTAGTCAGTTATATTGATTTCGAGCACCCAAACATACTCATCAAATCTTAATTCGATTGGATTATTCTTTAAAATGTTAAATAATGTTATAGTTAATGTTACACAGAAACTAGATTATATTATAAAAATGTTAATAAAGTTTGAAGATGTAGGAAGATAAGCTCGATTTCATACATTGCCAAATTTGCTTAATTAGTCATGCGTGTTAAAGTCGTCGTTGCTTCTCCTTCAATTTACTCAACCTTCTTCAGTTGTTTGAGGAAAGATTAGATTAATAATGTTTATTCCCCTTTGTTTGAGTAAACTCTCTACATTTTCTATACAAATTAAACTAGTTTTCCTTCAATTTCGACTTCAAACTGTCAAAATATTTATGTCATAATACAAAAGGTGAAATATTAGCATATTGACCTACACAGTTCAAAATACTGCAAGATCCATTGTTATAAAATCGATCTTGTTATAATTAGGGGTATACATTTAGGTCATTGAAATGACGAAGCCCAATGAAGAGGAACCATATCCGATCCATCAATAGAAAGTTATAATGAGTTTACTAAATCCCTCACAAATTTCTTGGATAGCAAATGTTGTTGTAACTTCCAAAATATTAATCCGATCCTCTTGATCTTCAGGGAAGATATTTTAGTCACTAAGATGAATATCTTTATCGATTAAATCAGCAACTCTCTACAATCAACGTAAATGAATTTGGCCTCAATTTGGTTTTATCAATTAATCGAAGGAAAATAGCAAAGAGATTGGTACTATCAAGAATTTTCATTCAGAATGTAATCGGTTGAACCAATATGTCACCCAGTTTCGAGTAAACAGAGATGTACAAATGTGGATGTGTACGAATTGGAATATCTATTCCTATCCGTCGCATCCATCAAGCTGGATGAGACAACGCCTCCAGGGTAACAAGTCGGTCGCGTGAAGCAGACGACGCGAAGGCGCAACATTGGATGAGAAACGGACTGTTAGTGGCAACTAACAAATTGTTCTGGTAGAAGGGTTCTAACGTTGTGGGAAACACCATTTTCTACCCGCTACCTGCACCCTATGGCACCCCTGCGATTCTCGTGTTTAGACCTCATGTATGTTTAGAGAAGTTTCCTATGTCAGTATGGTGGCAACAAATGTAGCCCTATCCACACGACTGATGTTCACTCGGTTTACTGGTTAACGAGATCAGTGACTAGACTGCACGAGTATCGACTAGGGACTTATTTATTATAAAAATAGAGGTAAAAATCCTATAAAAATATCAATCCTCTCTGTATCCAATTTTTATACAAATATACAAAAGGTTTTATACAAATGGTTTTAATTTACTAATTGAAAAATAAGGTAAGGAAAGTCTATGCTCTGAAGAAATGTAGCTGCTAGGGAAAAGGGAAGATCGTCTCCTTTATAGAGCTTTTTTCAATTCTATGGAGAATCTTTAATACTCGTGAAGTTGGCTGTAAATATGTCTGGGAACCGCGTGAAGCAAAGGTCATAATTTCCGTTTCAAGGCGCAACCATGAAAACTTCCCGAGGGCAGAAACCTTAGTGCAAATGGATTAAGCTCTGTAGCAGGGTAGTTTCAACGGATTCGTTGAACTGACTTGCAGTTTCAAGTTCCGAGAGTGAAAGAGAGAACGAGGAATGTGGGTGAGTGGAAAATAAAAAGCCAGCTTGCTCGTTTTGGCTTCTCTGTCCATAGCGAAGTTTTTACGAGATCGCGTATCCACTGGTGTATACCTAGTACCCAACAGACGATAACGGAACAACCATTAAAAATTCCCCGATGAAATAACCGCTAGTATGAACCAGAAAGTGTCCTGTCGAAATTAAAGTCAGTCTCGTCAAAGCTACTACAAACATTTTTAATTGAATCGGTTTACAGTTATTACGAGGAGAGGATCGAAGCTCTCTCGTTGATTAATATTCTGACTATTCTTGGCTTCCTTTCAAAAGAGTTCCGAGAAGGAAGATCAAGAACGAAGTTTTGCCAAGAATAGTATTTAATCAGTTTTTATGCAAAATATTGTGGAAAAGATTCTTTTGGGTTTAATGCCACCCCAGTAATAATTGACTTTACAAGAGTCTCGCGACTTTAGGGAATTCAGCATTGCACTTCCGATCCACTTTAACGGACTTTGTAAACTTTGTTCTGGTAGTTTAAACTTTTAAGATAATAGTTTTTGACTATACAGGCAAATAGAGAGGTATTTAGCTTCCACGATAAGAGCTTTTAGATCTTGTTTAAATAATAATAATGAAAAATGTACTTATGAGTGCAACTCTTTCCCTCCACTTTCTCGTATTAAAAACTTCTTCATAAACGTATAATATATTTAAAGCTATAATCTTTTCCCAGGGCTGTTCTTTGGTCATTAAAAGACTTAATAACAAAACGCAAAAGCTAGTAATATAAATATGAATTAAATATCAACTTTTAAGAACAGATCGACTTTTTATTGTTATTACAGGGTGTCTATTAAATTTTAATAGCTATTAATGACAAATTTGTATGCCTTTGAAGTGGGACTAAAGTTTTTCTCCCTAGGGACTCGTCGAAAAAGTTCCTCTTCTCCCCCTTGATGCATAATACAACATTTTTATTCTCTCTAACGTGATACTCCAACTTTGGTGTGTCTAAATAGGCTTCGGGAAAATGTGAAGAGCTAATTTCGTTTTCTGTCTCGTTTAACTAAATTTTGGATTAGCGAAAGCTCTGCGAGTGTCACTAATTGCAATTTGCACAGAAAAGTGACAGAGTCGAGGTTGAAGCATTCGGAAAAGAGGTCGCCGAGTTTGGAATGGCTTCTATAAATTGCACTTGTCCCCTTGAAAACGGTAATGCATCAAGGCTTTCAAATTCGTGCGGGCCGTAAATACTATGAAAAGGGTGGATAGATTACCAAAGGGGGATGTATATAGACGCATTCATAGATGAATGTGTGAGTGCAGTTGTAGGGCAGGAGATGCATTGTGCTGGCTGCGTGACTGCATCTGTCCGCTCGCTCAGAGAACTATGCACTTCACTCACTCACTCGGAGGACAAGTTAGTTTCAAACATAGTTTAGACAATGTTATACAGCTGCAGGATGACGCTGCAGTAGTTGCAGTTGTTATGTTGTATTTTGCAGCGATGGTATCTTCGCAAATGAGATACCGGACGCGCGAAGTTCCAACAAAAGGTGCCAGGCAAAAGGGGGACAATGACTAAAATTCTGTTTGTCGGTCGTATCTAAGGTTTCCAGTCCAGAAGTGTTGAGCGTGGAAATAAAATTGAGAGTAGAATGAAGTAGCTTAAGCTGTTAGTAGTTTTCGCCTTGAGGACAGTTTCACGTTCAAATTCGAAGATTTGGTATAATTATAGACGCTTTCGTATAATTATTATAATTGAATCAGAGCTAAATGGGTTTGTGATAATGTTTAGCGAGTATCATTAGTTTAGCCTCATTATCAAAGTACATTAGGATGCAACAGGTTGAGACGGCTCAATTTGAAACACTCGAAACTTTCCCACTCTCTCTTTCAAGTTGCTGTGGCTTCTAAACTTACTCCCTAAGACAAGTTTGATTTTAATTTAATGTCTAGTTCAAGTTCTTAATCACCTTGGGGAATTTCATCATCAAGAAAAGCATTGTAACTTAATCTTGATTCATTATTTCATACTTCCTACCTCTACTCTTTATATTTTATTTTTAAGCGTTTGGTTCAATGGAAAAAAATAATACGCTATGTCTGACACGACTGGATTTTTTTACTGATGCCTGCGAGGTTCGTAGTTCAGTGATACGTCAGTTTTATGGTCAGCCTTAGGCTATTCTTTAACGTCCGCGCTCGGGGTACTTATGTCACTTAGAACTCAAGTAGAGGTTACTTTCTTCTTGACCTTCAATCGGTGAAAAGGACTTGAATAAGTTTTCGTTTTTCGGGTTTAATCTGCTTTTAATAATGTAAGAGGTAAGAAATGTCAACTCTGAATTAATATTCATAAATATGTAATCAATAATAAATTATGAATAGACAATCCGAGATTTGGAATCGAGCAATCGCTTTGAGGAAACAGAGATCGAGAACTGCATTTCTTCTTGTCCTTTGGGAGGGATTTTCGTTATTTGTTTTCCATTATTCGTCGAATCGCGTCTTTCAAGTCGCGGATATGCAGCAGCAATGATAAGGGGGTCTTGTGTAATGGAAAATTCCGGGCACTGTAAATACAGCAATACTCTCGCCTCTGCAGCATCTCACCATTTTCACTTCAATATAGTCCCTCCTTCTTTCTCGGTGTCTTTCCTTCGCCTGTTTCCGATTTCCCGGGAGAACAGAAATCAAGAAGATAAAGATTAAAGTATCTTTATCTCTCTTCCTCGCTGACCCCCCTAGTTATTTAGCTCTCTCTATCTCTCTTTTTCATTCTCGAATTTCCTTCGATGGCAGGTAATAGAAGTTGAGATCCCCACAGCATTGCTGAAATTGGGATGTCGAATCGCGGAAGAATCTCAGGGGACTTCAAAAGTCACTGATATTAGCACAAGGAAAAAGAAACATTTGAAACATTTCAATCGCTGTATAAAAAAATACACTTCTCTGAATTCCAGGATAAAATTTTCAGATATGCTTCTAAAAATAACTCCTGAGAACAGAATGGATATCCGGGGAATTTTTAATTCGAAGCTGAGAAGATTCCACCTTAAGGAATTTAAAATTAAAAGTCTTATTTATATTTATTTGATAAATACTGAATTTGGGAGGAGTTCAGAGTTTAACGTTCTACAAAACTTCTTGGTCAAGAGTAACATTCTTTCTCGACATTTCTCTTTTCAGTTTAAACTATTTATTCTCGAGAAGATAAATCGAAACAAATTGAGCCTAATGTATATTCTAGAATCCGCATTGAATCTCAGTTCACGATAGCAGCATTGGTGTGAGAACATTTCGCAGTAGAATAAATTTTCTGTGGTCAGACGCAGAGAAAGAAAGCAAAATCGATGCTCCTTTCTCTTCTCGTCTCTAACCACATTAAATTTATTCTGCTGCAAAATCCTCGTTTGTGCTATATTGCGTCTGGACCAAGTAAAAGGAAATAATTTGTAATTTAAATGAGGAATTTTTGTTCATACTTGTATATTGTATAAATTGCAAAGGATTTCACATTCTTGGATTTTCGTCAAATTGGAATTGATCAGATTCAAATTGAAACCACAGCAATTTAGGGCAAATATTTCAATCTCCATAGAGTTTGTATTGCATGGTATTAATACTCGAAAATATTTTAAATTTCGGGTCCGAGTTGGACTGTTAAAGGGTTTGGGTTTCAGCTAAAAGGCCCCTGATCCCTGAATTAATCTCATGACAATCTTAGATGCTCTCTGATGGCTTTGCGGAAGTCTAATCAAAGCATCAATATGCATCCGATAATGTCAGAGGGACCAGCTGTATACGAGCAGAGTGTATGTGTCCTCTACATTTATGGGGTTTGGTACGTGTGTACTCACATAATAGCTGTTATCCGTTATCTCTCTGGTCAGTGGAAAGCATTGTATCCTCGTGAGAGCGTTTAACGTTACTCACTACATAAATGGGCTGCCAGCACTTGTTCGTTTCCCCTTCACCTATCAAGCACGAGAATTCAAGGCAGCATTCCCCGACTCGGGAATATTTTTCATCCCCGATCATTTATTATCTACGCGCCCCAGTCTCTGTAAATAGACTCTAAATATGCCCGAAATGCGCATTCATTTCAGGTGTACCTAATTTAAAATTCATTTTCTTCCGATTCTGCACAGTAAATTAAATATTGCTATATTAAATTAAATATTGCTATATTTAATTTATATTTAATTGCGATTTTTGATTCGCTTTTGTTCAATTAGTCGATATTTGCGATGACTATATTGGTTGAAAACGAACTTGAACATATGTATAGACAGAACTGCGTCTATATGCTGCGCTGGGGAACAATTAGCAATTAAAATCGAAATTTTGACAGAATTGATCGACGGTCTCCATGATATCGCAATTTCACTCAATCTACTCTTGGATTATAATTACTAAGGCTAATTGCGTAGACCAGAACGCGCCATTAGTGTTCGTGGATTATTTACGGTCAAATATAATATTTTGAGAGCGATACATTTATTTACTTACGTCATTTTGGGCATAGGTGGGTGTAGGCGTGATTGGTCCATCACTAGCTTCCCACTTGTCAGCAATCCGGATGGTCTCAGCTGTCTTCTGCTGCACCGTCTTCGATTCATCGAGCAATGTCAGCTCATAAAATTCTTGAATATCTGAAAGAAAAAGTAAGGATTGGATTAGCCAATTGTACGAATTACTTCAGGCTTCAGAATTTTTTCTCGCTTCTTTATTTTTCGTGTGTCACTCTGATTTTTCTTTTTTTTTTTTAACAGTAAACTTCAAGTTATAAAGTTTGTAATCTTGTGTAGTACAGCACATTAGGCAGTTACACGCTTAGCGATTTTGAATTCGAAGTTGGTGGATATTTCAATTATCTCTCGAGGATTTCGAGTCAAGTTGAGTTAAAGGGTCATGGCCAGTATCCACGAGCGAAGAGATAAGGAGAGGACATAATTTTCAATAGTTTAGAGCAGTTCGTGGCGAACAGCGTTTCGCGAACCAAGACCTTGTGGACTGTTGAGAATATATCACCCGGAACACGTCTAGAACAGGTCCTATAGGTTGTGGAACGCAGTAATTCCTTGCTCAGAGAACCTATCGCTGGGATACAGCAGTTCGTGACAATACATTGTTTGATTGAGCGAAACATGACAACATTATCCGAAATTAATGTATTAAGAGTTTTAAGATCAGGAAATACAAGTAATCAGTAATAAAAGGAAAATGGTGTTTTATTATTAAATAAAGCACGTCGCCATCAAACGTTAATTCGTATTTCCAGAATGTAAAACGCTGAAATTACTTTTTAATTGGTAGAAAATTGAAAACACATTTTTTATTTGAATTACCTGGTTACATGCTTGTACATTAGTAGATCGGTGATTCGTGAAATACTAAAAACTAGTTAACGAAGCAGAGTAGTCTGCAGTTTGATAATTACGAAGTTTACTCGGAAATTGCAAATTACGCGCATGGGACTTGCTAACGTACGTTCCTCTTGGGACGTAACGGACGGAGCTAGTTGAGAACAATTGCAGATTTTCGATTTATCGATTAGCCTTTGCTCTCTCTAAGTTTTCGAAGCAAAGTGCAGATGCACAAATACAAAGACTTCAGTTCCACTTTAGATTCAAGGAAGATATTCAAATTTAAATGATGAAATTTCATCTTTCCAACTTTCTCAAGAAACTAGCAAATGGAATCAAATCAAAGACTGAGAATTCTATTGGCTTCGTTGAAATATCACTTCTACTGTTTTTCTCCATAAGAGGAAAATTTCTTCAATGAAAGCTCGATTCAATTTTTCAGTCAATATGATTTTCTATTCTGTAAGCTTGACTGAAACTATAACTTGATGGGATCTTTAAGTATAGTGACCAAATTCTTTGATTATAAATAATAAGAGTAAGTAAATAAATAATAAATACATTACTAATTTTTTTGAAATAAACAAAAAAAAAAGTGAAAAAAATGGTAATTGATGATGTGGATATTTAAAAAATGAATACTTAGTAAAAGGCGTACTTCGACTATGTGGCAAGCCTTAGTTCGCGTACCTTGGTACTTTTTCAGTTTAAAGCTCAGGCGGACACGCCAAAGCTATCGTTCTACAAGGCGCTGGATAAGATAAATGGCTAGAAGCCCTGTTGTACTTGGAGGTGGCTGGACGAACCATTTATCATGGTTTTCATATATATTTATTATATCGAACCTCTCTGTCACCTGCAGCGTATGCTATTTAATCGCTTTAGTTCAACCGGAGACTCCAGCAGGATGATGATTGAAAGAAAAAATTAATTAGAAAAATGTCACAATGGAGAACAGAGAGCTCGATATCAATTATTCTTGTAAGAAGCATCCTTCACTTTATTTCCAATCCTTTTGTTATTACTAGATTATTATCTCAACTCTTCCTGATTATAATCCTACAAATATTATTGATTTTCATTAATTTTTTTTTTTATCTTGAAGGATTCAAAGATTGCTTTTTTAAGTGCTTTTCTTATAAAATTAGTATTTTTAAACGTATCAATATTCACAAGAATCAATGCC
Organism: Synergus itoensis; assembly: GCA_904066005.1. Taxonomy (NCBI): domain Eukaryota; kingdom Metazoa; phylum Arthropoda; class Insecta; order Hymenoptera; family Cynipidae; genus Synergus; species Synergus itoensis. The sequence continues at coordinate 1,060,175 of CAJFCP010000098.1, forward strand.
AAGCTCATAAAATATTTTTCCTGTTTTAATACTGATTTTTGTAACAGTATTTCCAATTATGGTTTTATCATTTTCTCAAATAAAAAGTCCCAATGTTCGTTATTTTTTATAGCTATGGTATTTTTTATAGATTCCCTGCCTATAAAAAGTTGAATAGATGCGATTTAACAGTTAAGTGAATGTGTAAAGGTTCAATAAAACTGTCATAAATTCCCAATTACTGACTTTTATTAATCTCTTTCGAGAAAAATAAAGCTTTATAAAGAATGAAGTACATAATTTTTTTTTAAAGTTTCCTGAGTCAAAGGAAGATTTCCGGACAGAGTAACGAGGCGACAAATAGAAAAGGTGGTCTGGTATTTGGTATAAACGTGTTGGCTGACGCTAAGAGCCCTCTTAAATTCTCTGACTTTAATTAACGACATTATTCTTTTTGGCGGGCTCGCCATGTTACTTCCACTACCTTCGTCCCTCTTCTAGCCACAAACGATGCTTTCTCTTTTCCCTCCATTTCAAACCTTCTTTTTTTTTCTATTTTATTGCTACGTTGCAGCACAATTTCACACGATTCTCTCTGCCTTTACAAAAATACTAAGTGGAGCTTGAAAAATAAAAATACCTGAAAATTAAAGCAATCTTTATTGCTGACGTTTATTATTGTTTCCAAAGCGTGGCCTTTAAACTTTTATCTCTCTATATTTAATAAAAAAAAATATTGCCGCAACCGCTGTTACACGATTTTTGGCTGACTGAAAATTTACCTTTACTACTGCCCACTGGCAGATCATACGCTGGTCTATACTACTTACACCGTCTTCCTTCTTTCTTCTTCTTACTTTTGGCAAATCTAAAAATATTCTGCTTAGATATTATTGTATAGAAGACCAGTGATAGTACGAACAGAACTGGAAGTGTGCATATTAAAGCTGAAGAGGTAGAGAATAGGTAAGAATAGGAGAGAACGTTATTAGATTATAAATTTCCTTAGGGCATTCCGATTCCCAACTACAATATATCAGTTCTACTACTTCTATCTTCCATGAATAATCAGAGTATTTTTTGAAATGAGGATGAATGTTAGCAATACAAGAATAACTTTTCAAAGTTGAACATGTGTATTTTAAATAAAAAGTCGTTCTTCAGAATCGTTAAAATTTTTTTAAATTAAATTTACCGTTGATGCTTTGATTCTTTCAAAAATTTTCTAATAGATAAAGATCTGCATTATTTGGTTGAGTGCTTCACTACACGTGATAACTTTTCTGGTCGATAGAAGGTGTGAGAATTTTTTTTTCTGGGGTGAGAATTTCACAGTTGTAAAATCCAGTAATAAGCTCTTGATCGCGAGAGAAGAGCTTGCCAACAAAAGAACGAGAGGGGTGTTCTTTCAGACAGTATTAGTGATCCCATTATGACCTCCATCGTCTTCCCATTGTTGAAGATTCGTCAAGGAGTCATTCTATTTATTGAAAAGAAGGAGTTTAGACTCCTACAATTGTTCACTTTTGACAACAGCCAGTTTTATTTCAAAGATCGCAATTATTTTCTGTATATAACCATTTTTCTGGGCACTTGTAGCTCGAACACATTAAAAAGATAATTTCGAAAATAGGAGATTTTCACTTAAGTATTTTCAATTAATAATAGAGTAATATGTCACCCTTGATTAACTATGTAAGATATATGAATCTTCATAAAATCGTGTTAAAATTCGAATAAAACAATTACGTGACAAAATACTCGACACAAAAGCTCTTTAGTTGCGTTGGAATCCATTTAAGCACAACTCCTTCGCATACTCAGTAGTTAAAGACATTTAACCCTTAACTACTCTCCTTAAGCGCACCACGCCTCTTCCATTTGGTGAATTTGCACAATGAATGTTAGTTCTAAACTTGCAACTCGTTCAAAAACACTAAGGACTTGTTAAGATATCATTCTAACAAAAATTATGCTGATTACAATGTGTTAGGAGAAATTAATAATTATCTAAGAACGTGGTAATTAAGGAAGAAGGGAAATTACAATGTGCAATTAAATCCTGACTGCTCTGAAAATTAACGCTTTTAGCATTTTGTGGAAGGGTGAGAAATTCAGAAATTCAGCAATGCATTTATATTGTTTATATATAATTATTAATACAAGAATTTTGTATTCATAAGATGCAATTCACAACCTGACCTCTTGGCATTTGTACTGCTGCATTTAAACCTGCATAGCGCATTCAAACAGAAACTTTTTAGCTTTAATATGAAGGTATAACGAGCTTGCGGAAATGTGTGTTGATATTATATAGAACCGTAACAAGCTTTTAGCTTCATGTACATGCTTTAACCTATCTACATTTGAGGAATATTTGTACATCACATAATGCACATTTGAGTTCCTCCTAGACTGGTGTTTGCAAAGCTTATATGCCCGCCTTCATATCTTATTTGCTCGCTTTGAACTGTTCACCGATCTCAGTCGAATATTGACTCTTCACATCATATTTTGATAAACATAATGCGACAAACTTGTCATAAGATTTATTAATTATCGAATTTTTTTTTAATACAAAAACTTAAAACAATCTAAAATCTCTTTGAATATTTTTAAATCCCTCGAAATATTTGAAATCCTGTGAACTTTTTTTTAGAACTTAGCCAATGACAAACGATTTAAATTCAAAATTTTATAGTTACTAGCAAATATGATTCGTTTTTGCACTTCTTTTGCTAAAAAGATGCAGAAGATTTTAAACATGCATTGTAAAAAATGTTTTCGGAAAATTTCCCAAACATTTGGTAAAGAAAATTTCTAAAACACTCTAAAAAAAATGGTAGATATTGTATTTTTAGGATAGGACAAATGATTTAAGCTCGAAATTCCTTCAGTTTGTTTTTAAATTCTGTGAATTATAAATTCTCGAATTTTAAGTCGAGCTCTTTAGCTGACTTGAATACCAAATGAACGTTATTTGGAATTGTGTTGGCCAGCTTAGGAAATTGCGCCAATATGGAAGTGCATATGCATTAAGGCCTTGGCACTGGATCAACCGAAGTTGCGGCTTGTGATCCTTAATTACGAGAGGAAACAGACAGCATGAAAGGATGAAGGCGAGGGAAAGAGAAAATTGACATTTTCAAGAGAGGGGAAGAGAAGAAGAGTTTAACTGTGCTCTGTAGTTGCATCCGTTGTGGTCTCTCCCATTCCAAGTGCCGCTCCAAAAGTTCGAGAGTCAACCCTTCATCCCTTTCACTCCTTTTACCCCCCCTCCCTCCAACCTATTCTCTCTTGCGCGTATAGTTAGTCTCTGGATTTTCCTTCTCTCCCTTTTCTCAATATAATTTACTCCCCCTGATATCCCTCTGTTAAACCTATATCTCTTCCACTAGGACCTCCCTTGAGCACAGAAACCACAGCTATTCCCCTTTATTACATATGTTTTCGCTCCGTAGGACATCAAGTGATTCATTAGAAGGATGGGTCGAAAGTAAAAAATTTTAGAAACTGTAATTTTCCATGGGATTCAAAAGAAAAATAAATAAAAATGAAACTTATAAATACATTGAGTTAACAAACGTTGAAATAGCAAGTGTGAGGTTGATTTACCAACAGGCGCTTTTATTTATCTACTTTAGCTTGAAACAAGAAGCCTTTGGTTGTTTTCGAGATTGGAAAGATTTGCACACAGAAAGTGTGTGGTTTCAGGGGTGAAAATCCGAGAGGATTGTGGCAAGAGCAATTTTTCTCAGCTGGAAAATCGGGATTAGGTCAGCAGATTCAAAGTATATGTGAGCAAAACTCGGTGAACAATTTAAAAGTCAGTTTTTATATTTTGATTTAAACTTTGACCTATTTAAAAAATGTATTATTTGTTATTAAATTGTAAAATACAATAAATTGTTAATTTAAAATTTACTTGGAGTGTCAATTTCATGCATTTTGCAATAGAAGAACTTTATAATTTTTTTTGGAAAAAAGGAAACAAGTTTCACAGATGTAAACTGTGTTAAAATTGAGTTTCTGATTTCGATTGCGAGGAAATGAAAGCAAACGAAATACAGACAGCGCAGTTGAGAATTTTTCAACTGTGTTTACTGCTATTTCCCTCTCCGTATGCTCAACACCCTTTCGCTCGTCGTTTTCTATAGTGGATCAGCGTACTCGCAGTGAAAAAAGTTACACGATGACTAGAGCTTCAGGAATCTAGAAAGTAACTGCAATTCCCTGAGTTCGTTAATTTACCCTAGCCAACTCTGAAAGTCAATTTTACACTAATTTACGTCCTAATAGCTACAAATGACACTTGAAATTTCCGATGTAAATATTCGGAAGACTAAACGAGTGGAAATCAAGTTTACCATTTTTTTTTAATTAGCATAAATTCGCATTTCGAATAGATTCGCATTTTTTTAAATTATATCAATGGAATCTTTTTAGATTTTCTTACCGTACGTGAAATTTATAGTTGAGCCCGTGTGAAAAAGTTTTCTTACCTGAAACACAAAACAAATTACACCGGTTAGTAAAAATAAAATCGTTCAAAAATGAAAATATCATGGAAACAAAAAAATAAAGTTAAATATTTTTAGGTATTCTTATGCCAAAATTTAAAGTATCTTTGGAGTGACCAAAAAGAGGAGAGATTTTGAAGCACCGAGATATGAGTAAGTTATGCGGAAGCGTCGGTGGTTTTGCGCCACTTTGAATTCTTACAGCACTCACGAGGAAAAGTGGGGTTTTTCAAGTAGGTGGCAGGGACATTAAAGAGCTATTTCGTAGTACTGGGTATACTTTGAATGAAAAAAAAAAAAGCTGAAACCGCTCCATTTCCACACTCTAGAATGGTTTCTAAGTGCTTATGAATGGAAAGAGTTGAAGAAGTGAAAAAACACTGTCGGGGTCCTCTTCTGATAAAAATTGATAAATGAAATAAAAATGCGAGTAGACATCCGCCCCTCATTAAAATAACCCATTTTAAATAAATAAAATAAATAAATAAAATAGAACTAAAGTTTCCAATCATGAATAACATTTTCTCGAATAAAGCTTACAAACTTTGACGGTAATATCTCGCAAACTGTGAAAGTTTCGTAATAACCGTCGAAAAAAAAGATAAAAGCTCTCATGATACTGAAACCCACTTGGCACTGAGCACATGAAAATCTTGAAGTCTGTTACTTCTGACTCCTACTACGATAGTTCATGATTGAGTCATAAAAAGTTCAAGCGATGCAATCCATTCAATATCGAGTCAATAAAAAGTGTAAAACGTTTCTTTTTTTCTCCAAGATCTTTTGGCCACATTACTGTGAATATTCCGGATTAGTAGGAGAATAAATGCCCTATCCGGAGAAAACGTGATTTGTTCTATGTGCGGAACGATCGACGGGTCCCATAAAACGCAGTTTTACTTCAGTCGTTCCATTTTTCAATGGCCTTTTCTATGCTTTCCACAGAAAAGAAGCCAGCGACGATAGTGAACGTGTGCCATTTACGAGCAGCGGAGGGTTAACGGCGGCCAGTGCAGAATTAACGGGAAAACAATTACGGCTTTTGTGAATTCCCATGACCTAGAGGATTTCCTAGAGTAAACCCTGGAGTCCCTGCACTTGCCTCGATAAAGCCAACAGAGGAATCGTATATGAGTAATCGTACGAGGGGACAAACGGACTGGTAAATCGTGGTCCAGCGGACTCAGTGTATCTTGAGTTTAACCGCGATGGCGGATACGTCCAATGGTCCGAGACTCTGAGCTGTTGATGGTCTCTTAGTAAATGGTCTGGAACGTAGAACCGAAAGATAAAGTTCAAATAAACGGATTCTGTCGGTCAGATTTGAATCAGGATTGTCGCTAAAAGGATATTTGTCCTTAATGACAGAGGAAGTAAACCGATCTATCTACATTTGCTAAGATTTACGATTCACGATAATAAAGCATTTACTTTACTATTTTTAACACACAAGACGAATACCTCTAATCATAGCTGTTAACCACACCCATTTGAAACGCCCATTACACCTTAATTACGACTAGCTACGCCTACTATCACCGCCAAATATTATCACCCACTCACAGTAAATCCCAAAGATATTTTTTAACATAAAATGTTCTCAATGTAGTAGTCAATACGGTTGTCAACCATTTGCAGCGTTTTAAATCACTCTCAGTTAAAAATTATCTCTGGGATCGCTGTCACTATCAGTAAAAGAAACTGTTATGACTTTCATTAACTGCGCCCAAAATTCACATCCTTAGTCAAACCCATTAATAACAAACACGAGGATATACAAAGCCGGAAGTTACTTAAAGCGCATCCGCTTCGGGAATCCGATCCGGATCCGCTCGTCGTGTGTAATTCTGTGTCAAGGTTCTCGAAATAAACTGTAAACACAAACTACGTAATAGAAAGAAGACGTGAGAGGATGAGTCTTGGGAAGTTACACACAAATGAGAACCTCTACAGGGCACTAACGAGCTCTCGTTTATCGTTGCCACACGGAAAGAAATTTTGTACAGCAGCGACACTTATGGTAGTACGGCAACGCGACCGAGGTGTGAAAGCGACAGCGACGCCAATTTTGGCAACGCGTCGGTCTCTTAAACTTAGTACAACGTTGCTCTCTAGTATTTGGCACGCGTGAGGTCCGTTGCTGTTTCAAAAATCTAGACAACAGTTACACCAAATAGGGACAGCAGCGTTCCCTAACTGGGAGAACAATCGTAATAAACAGAGGGCGCACTGCAGCACTACAGTTTTGCGCATCAGACGTACCTATAAGTGTCGCTGCTGTACAAAATTTCTTTCAGTGCACCGTCTACCTAGTCGTCTCGTCTCTACTTGATGGTATCGCCTTGGAACTTACAGTGTACATGAGCGAGGCAAAGTTTCACTATGAAATTACACGTGCTACAACAAAGTTCCGTTTCTGCGAAATAGCGAGAAACGGAGACTTGGTTCTTATCAGTGAGTCTGAGTCGCAAAAGAGAATGAGAAGCAGATTTAAGCTGTCGTAGAACTCACATTACTTTTTTAGAGACTGTCTTTCAAACTTTATGGGGCTTATGATAAATAAGAGGACGATAAGAACACAAGGAGTTTTTAAAAATAGGACTAGTTTCCTTTTTACAAATAATTAAAAAGTGCGAATTAAAATGATCAGGTTTAATTTTATAATGGAGAAAAAGCTTCGATTTCTAATGGTTTATTTTGTATTGAAAGCCTTAATTACGTTAAAAGAAGAAATCTTGAAGAACTAATCCTACAATGAAACATTCCCTACCCTCCTTTCTTCCCTTACACTTACTCTTGTACACGCCCGACCTAGTTACCTCCCTCAACTCAACGGTTTTATGATTTAAAGCTGAAAGCATGTTCGTGTCAGCATACGAATCACAACCGTACAATATCCGGAAAAGGTTTACTATCGGGAAAAGAAAACATGTACGTTAGAAACGAAATCTCACATTCGTTGGATCACCCGCTGACTATGTTCAAAAAGAAATATTTTTATTATTTTAAAAATTTTTGTTCTCATGGGATTCAATAGGAGTTAAAAAAAAAGGTTTGGTATAATTGCAAAATGGAATCAGTAATCACGAAGCGCCAATACTCGAAATTATTTTAAAAAACTTCACTCGAGAGGAAACTAGTCATAAATATTCAATATATCATTGTTACAGTATAATTTCATTATTGTGAACGAAAATTAGTACGTATCAATTTCCAGCTGAATATTTCATTATGAATTCCTTTGACAATACGTATATTAAATGAATCATTTTGCAATTAAAATCAAAATATAATAAGCAGGCAGTGGTAAAGTACATCAAATATGTGATAAAATTTTTTTTTAATATTTTTATTTGAAACTCTTTTCGAGCGTTCTAAGTGCTTGATATGCCTGTATTATACTTTATAAAAATTGTATTGAAAGTACAATATGTGTCTCCTCATATATAAAGGCTTTTAGAATCCCCTTCCATTTTCTCCTTTCAGCTAGGTGTGTTATGCAATAAATCTAAATTTCATCTGAACTCTCCTTTTATATCTATCGCAATTCAACATTCTACAAATGCTAGAATTTCGTACGACATACGGTAAAAGGTATGTACATTACATTTTTTCCTCTTGCTTGTCTTTTTCAGCAAGTTTTTACCTCGAGGTTCTTTTCTACGATTTGCGGTCCGCTTTCCTTTACAGAAAGATAAAATACACAAAGGATATCGAATATGTTACAACTTGAAACCCACTTCCTTTTTTCTCCCTTCTCCTTATTGTTGGTTCTAGAACTCTTCAGTATATTCAAAGAGTACTTATCGGAAGAGCTGTTTAAAAGCACAAAGAATGACATTTTATAACTTCAAAAGAGTTTCCTGTATAAAAAGAAGGAAATGTTTGAAAATCTTTTATCGCATATTGAATTGTTACGTTATTTAAAGATCATTTTAAAAATTTTTAAATAAAACTTTAATGCATCTGCGAGTGATAATAATGAATTGAACTTGATCACGATTTTAATTCACATAAATCATAACTCCATACATCGAGGACGGTAATTTAATCAGTGGTTATATACACATGACATTTAGCGATTGGACATGGCCGACCTATACATCATGACAAGATAATTCTTAGTATAATATTGATGGAAATTAGCCTCATATTTGAAAAAATTGATTAACCTCTGCTATCATCACCACAAAAAATATTTCTTCACAGGTTGAATAACTGAAACTAATATTTTTAATTTATCTATTTGTATACTTGTATTAGAGTATGTAAGGCGACCTATATTTTGAACAAAAGCTGTCGACTTCTAGTTAGTGAACTTTTGCGTGAAAGAGAATATATTCGTTTAGGAAGGTAACAAGTGGAAAAGCTTTTGTGGAACTAGAATATCCTTCTATGTCGTCGAGACAAAAAGACATCCTTTACAAAGGCTGTGACAAACCCAAGCGAAAACTAACGACATAATGTGCGATCGTGTGACTGCAGCCCACATTGGATTCTAGTTACGATAAGCGATCGTGACTTGTTGGTGAACGACCGACAAGCTCACCTGCTTCAATATCGTTTAAGTTTCCAAATCTGCCGAAACAATCTTCCATTATGTTACATTGCAAGCAGCCTAATTTTAAATCATTTTCAAAGCATATTTACCAATTTTAATTAGTACCGAAAGTTCTTTCTTTTATAGATAATGCTTATACGATATTTTAATAGAAGACATCAGCTCCCGTTCCATATTATCTAAAATTTAATCTTCTTCGAGAAAATGAGATCCGTATTGTTTTTACATTTTTTAGTCATTCTTGAATTCGAAACAAGTAGAGTCTCATCCGTTTTGAAATGGAACCTTTACAATTTCCAAACACAATAGACCATGCTAAATTTTTTTCTAAATTCAATTAGACTCCACAATAAAGCGAGATAAAAAATTCAAAAGCTTCGGATCCAATTAATTTGTCGTCTAGATTCGTGTTTAAACGCCTTATTTTTCCCGAAGGTGCTGACAATACTAGAAAATGTCGATAATTTGCGAATGCGCTAACCATATAGTCACGTCGAGTCCATTTCTTGAAATTTTTCCTCTGATCGGAAGGTGGTGTTAATAACTTCAGGTGAAATGAGTATAACTCGGGGTGGAATTCTAGAAATGGACGGAGAAAAAACTCAAGTGGAATACGCGCTTCATCACAAATTCATTGCGAGGAAGCGTTCTGAGAGGGTCAAAGTTCGAGAATATCCGTCCTCGAGAAATCAGGAAGCACTTGAACCAGACCACCTAGAAACTACTCCAAGCAAAATGAAAACGATAATAAAGCTTTTATTCTCGATTACTGACCTATGCCACTTTTCAAGTTTCTCAAACTTTCCTCAGGCAAATTGAGCTTAGAAAAAATTGGTTCAAAAGAAGTTTCAATTTAATTACACTGAGAAATTGTTTCAGAATTTTGGTTTTGAGAGATAACAAGAAAAATGGTATAATTATTTTCTGCTATGAGGTTCGATTTCTGTATCATTCTGTATGTACAAGAAGTTCTATACATTCATATGTGACGCTGTTTAACGAGGCGTAGTCATGACAACCATGCCGATAAATTTGATTCGCCACGAAAATGCTTTCTCTGTCTACACAGAATGGAAGGAAGAAAAAACATTACCAAGGAACGTTTTTTTTTTCTTGATTACTCTCCAAATGAGTCCCTCCAGGATTCCACTAAGCTACCGACTTAATTAATCACTTTAAGAACAATCGCAAACCAATTGCGCAAAACAAAAATAAATAAAATATTTGATATTTAACGTTCCTAAGACAGCTTCCTACGTTAAAAAATAAAAAAAAAACAAGGTCGTAAACGCATATTCAATTTTTCGCGTTCAAGCTTAGAGAGGTTCACGTCCCGTGGTTTTATATACATTTTCTTATTTCTGGAACCGAGTTTTGAAAGATTTTGAAATGAAAATCATGAAAGGAAAATAGAGAAATAACTTCTAGCTTCCAATTTCACAATACCTTCTTTCGGTGCCACGTATCCATGAACCTCGCAGTAACTTCCGGCAATTCCGGTGGAAACGGGGGTGTCCAAAGTGAATAAAGTGTTGGCGGAGGAAGAAATACCATCTTCAGGGGTGTGAAGTGTCGTTTGCGACAACGCTCGCTGTTCATGATGGTGCTGATGATGATGATGACGCTGTTGCGGATTTTGTTGCACCTGCTGCTGTTGGGTACTCAGAATTTCTTCGCGACGGCATTTTGAGCATCGGCGCATCTCCGAGCGAACTCGCAGCAACCATACCATTCCAAAAAGTGCCATAGCAACCTCGAAAACGGGTTCCTCCGACGAATGCTTCATGCTCGCAGAATGACGGTCATCGAGGCCTCGCGAGCCACCGCAAATCATCACCAATCTTGACAAAATTTCGCTCCCTTCTTGCACCAGTTAAACACCTCACTTTCAAACACTTTTGATATTTCAGATAATTTCTGAGAAATTATCTGAGCTGATACTCCAGATGAATTTAGAGACAAGTTTTAAAAGATCTCATAATTCTTGACAGTGAAACAGCTTACAATTTGGAAAACTGTAGTCTTTGCAATTGAAGGCACAATTTTCACTAGATATTGTAATTTGAGTTACAAAAATAAAAGGAATCTGAATGAATAAGAGAACTAGACTATTCATGAGGAATTTCAAGACGGAAAGGGTAGAAGGAGGTGGAATTGAAGGTCTGATGTGTTTGAGCAAATCTCAGGTATTGGGTCCATTTGATTATTTATCAGTATCACGGCAGTGGCTCGAGGGAAACAGCAGCTGCTTACCATTCGAATTACCACAGAAAACACACACAAACGCCTTGAGCCCTGTATCACCGACAGCGGAATTCCGCTGTCGGTGCCTCGTAACGATTCCATACTACCTGCATCGCGATAAGAGTCAGTCTTCAGTTAGAAACGAAACCACTCGCGGAGAATGTTCGATAACTTTTCCATGTCCCAGTCACTTTTGTTATTCTATAACCCTTGGCGCTTCTTTGCTTCGCACCTAGAAAGAGCAAGATTTTCTCTTTCAAATTTGGAAAAATTACTCTGTCAGGTTTTGTGTTTCATGTGAATTAATTAAATGTGTCTTTTTGGAAAATTATTGAAAAATAAAATTCTTTTTCAAGGTTGTCACAAACAATAAAATCCAGCCGGGACTAACAGAAAAGAGATTCTGGGAATTCTAGAAAAGGGGTTTGGAAAAGGGGGTGCTACCAATTTTTTAGGAAAGGGTAGGGAAGGTGTTTGAAAAATATTAGAAAATGGTTTGGAAAAATGAATAAGAAAAGGGGATGGACAAAGGGGTTTATTTTACTCTATTTCTATATTTCATTTTGATATATTATTTTTATTCTACAGAACTTCCACATTCTGCAGCTTTTAAAATTCGAAATAAAAGAAAATTGAATTAGAAAAAGTTGACTTGTCAGCATTCTTAAAACTGAATTCTTGGCCAAAAGAAAAGAAAAGAGGTATTCGAAAAAGGCTTTCTTTTTGGTGTGCAAAAATTCTCTAATTCTCTGGCCTTCCTCGAGTTTCGCATATTGCAATATAAGAAAAAGAGATAAAAAAAGAAGGGAGAAAAAAGAGAGAAATTTTAGACATGTGGATAGGTGATTGTGTATGTGTGTGTGGAAATGAGAGAAATGGAGAGAATATATACATGCGTGTGAGAGAAAGACCCTTCAACTCTCAAGTACTGGCTATGCTGGCACTCCTTTACATATAGTACACATACGTTGGAAGTTGTTCCCCCCACATACGAGTAGCAATTAAAACTTGAGTAAATCCTATTTCATACTCCCTTCGTTTCACCCTCGCTTTAATGCCATCCCTGAATGTTATATTCGCTTCTCCAGCTCGAGTTGCAACTGCTTCGGATGAAAATATTATCACCCTATCAACGTTGCTACTCATTAAAGAGCTGGATAAATATACAGTATACACAGATCTCTCTTTTGCATCCCCCAGTTTCACAATTTAAATAAATTCTGATCCTCTCGTATACGCTATCGATTTCACAAGTTACGAAATTCTCAATTTGCAAGAGTTCCAAAGTGGAAGTCGTTGAATTTTCCAGGGAGCCAATTTTAAATCATGCAAATTTAAACACTTCTAATTTGAAATAGTTGAATTTGAAAATTACAATTTTCATCTTGAGGTTTTCCATCTTTAAGACCTGAATTATTAACACTACCAATTTTTCAGGAAATGCAGAATTATTTTGAAAACAGAAAGCGTTGTTAGAAGCAAAGAGCAATAAATTGATTTTCACAGGCCATTCGGCATCGAAGAGCGCGTTGAGTGCGAGCGTTTATCAGAAACTCAGTGCATTATGAAGCGATACGCGCAGTCTGTGGCTGTGGTGCACTTGAAATAATAAATTCTCATGAAAAGTCCGGAGAATAAAGACCCTACAGTCCTGAAAACAACTGGGCTCTACACAGTAAAATGTGCAATCGAATTCAAGTTGATGTATGGCTTTTGCATGCTTCAAAGCCACCACGCTAGCCATCGTAACGTCGGAAATCCATTTGGACCGTTGCTTACAATGACGTCATCAAATTTACTCCCATACAGAGAATGGTTATAAATTGATCGTCAAAAAGAACGAGTCAATTTGAAACTTATGAAATTGTTATGAAAAGTTGTGGGGAAATGACCCAATTTCGTAATTTACTACACGTCTGACTATAATCAACTTGCACTACTGAGAGACAGTTTTTTGAGCTATTAAGTTCTTGCAAAACAAAACAAGTGTTTAAATTTTCTTCTATTTTTCTACTAAAGGAATTGAACAGCCGGTGTGTTTAATGGGATCGATTTTCTGGTCTCATTGAATATAAGTCTCTAGTGGCGTACGTGCGTGATATTGCTTAATACCGACTACGTGATCAAGTGATTACAATGGCTTCCAGGCTTAGGAGCTTCCGACAGTAAAGGGATGAAATGTGCGGCTGGCTTCCTGCAACACCCGTATTAAATGTCTCTCTGAATTTCATTACATTTTTTACTCGACTTACTCTTTCTGCAATTATGCAAAACGCGTACAATCAGACATAGACGCACGCGAATTTAAACTTGAAATATTTTCATTTTAACGAGTATGAAAAATACTCTGGTACTGCCTTGAAAATTGTATACGCCCCGGTGAAAATTGGCCAAATTTTCTTTGTTGCGAATTTCATGTTCCTCTTATTGTTCTACAGAAAAAAAAAACTTTAATAATTTAAATGTGCTGTACAATATCACGATTAAAATTTAATCCACGCGGAAAACTATTTTGCATGTTTACATTACTGGATGAAAATAATCAGCATATTAAAATTTACAGAAGTATAAAGTTATTCAACTATAAATGTTTTCTGAATAATTTTCTCGAGAATAGAGAGAAGATGAATAAAGGCGAATTACAGCTGTCGAGTGCCTTTGAAGTTTCAACGTTTTTTAAGCTCTCTTTTACGAGAAGATCGTTGCTATTTACTGTAGACTGTAGAACGTAAACATAACTATGATTACGGCTGCAAGGAATTTGCTGAGACGGTCCGTATGGTAAACTCAAGGAAATTCGCTCCTCCTTGGTTAGTCGAAAAATTTTATTCGTCTGAGTCTTCCGTGTTGTCTATGTCAGTTTACTTTCTACGTGAGAGGCATACGTAACACAATTTAAATTAATGATCATATTACGTCCCTGAAATTAACGATCATATTACGTCACTGAAATTCACGCCCTAATTATTTTAAATAAATAATAATTACATTTTGAATTGATGAAGCAGAGTCAAAATAAAAATGCTTCAAGATGAAGATTAAGCTTAAGGACAGGAATTGCTGGCTCAAAATAAAAATGCTTTTAAATGTTAGATGTGTTCGATATAGAGAAAGAAAGAGAAGTAAGAGGATTTGTGTAAGAATCATCCAGTAAATTAAGCAGCTAGATCGCCATTTCCCTCGATTTCCTGTTCTGTATATTCAGGTACGATCTTGAACCCGGCTTCACCTCATCCCAGCCAGAACTGTTCTCAATTCACTACTCGCAACACGCTTCTACTACTAAGGATCAGACGAGATTCGCAAGATTTATAGCTCCCTTCCAAAGCCAAAGGCCAGCTAATTCACGTAGCTAATCCAACGTTGAAAACGCTCCGGAAGTAATGCACGTGCACGACGTCGACAAGTCACATTCGCCGTTCAAATAAAGCCAAAAGAACCCCTTCATTTAGAGAAAGTGAAATCCTGACGAATCACTTCCTTCCATTAAATAATTTTCATCCCATCTTGTAATATTTCATCCAGTTCTATTCAATTCTTTAAAAATTTATTTTTTATCAATTCTTTTAGAAAATGTAGCAAGTCATTCGAAAATGAGCAGATTCAGATCTTGAATAGGTATAAAATTAGGTCTAGAGACATTGATTAAATATAATTATTGCATAGAGCGTTGTCGAAGATTTATCACTAATATTGATATCGACGAGCCTTTCATCATTGTATGAATATTAATTCATGTTCACATCAATTGCATAATTGATTTTAAAGCCAGGGGCAAATTGCTCGTATTGTATTTTTTATGCCAACCACAACACTCACTCATCCCGCTACTCTATTCTCTCTTCTTTTTCGAGCGTAATAATTATATAATGGCGCTAATACCAGTGAACGATTATTAGTGACCTATTGATCGATCCGAATATGGATATATTGAAGGGTTATTACATTGGTTGCATCGATGCTGATGATTCTCTTTGACGATCGTATGCACGTTGCATGTACGTGCGAATACGCGATAACGAGTTTCGCATTCGCACATACAAGTCCAATGTACGAGGAATTATTGTTAATGAGAATAATCTATGCCCAATCTTCCAGCTAATATGTTCCTGTGATTTGATTTATTATTCTTTTCATCTTTATCCTAGAAGAACTTTTCCTAATAGCCTACTTCAATTGATTAATAAAATAACTTGATTACCTTAAATTAAGATAGATATCTCAGTGGATTCTTCAGATCTAGAAAATTGGTGTAAAAATGTATTTTACGGAATGAAATTGCTGAATTTATTATACTTGTTTAGACCACAAGGATTTTACGGAAATGAGAGTTTCATCAGAAGCGTGGAACTGAAAGTGGCAATACAAACACAGAGAGAAGCGCGACATTTGATTCTCTGTTAATTAGTCCCACGAGCGTAGATCTCAATTTACTCTGAATCAGTGATTTAAGCACAACGTGACACCTTGGGAAAAGCGAGACATCTCTTTATCCCGCCCAATTACATTTCCGCTTTCTCTCACTGGGTTTAGAAGTTGTCCACGTTACACACGTTCACCGGAGTTGATTAATCTAATAATACATATAATTTACCAAGTCTCATGCAAGTCAATTTACACAATTAAATTTCAGATATTTTTTCCCTGTGTATTTTGCAATCTTGTTTTTTCTACTTTTTGAGTTTGTAATATTCCGTAAAGGATTAGAGTGAAGAGGCCATGAAAGTCCGGAAAATCAGAAAACTCTTAAAACTGATGATCATTAAAAGTTGGAGGAAATAGCTCTAACCAATAGTTTCAAAAGTTGTCATTGGCGCGGAAAGTTTGTTCCAGAATTACGAGAGTTATCCGCTGAATTTCGTTGTAAATTTATCTTTTTTCCTGTGAAAGTTACATAATTTACTAACTTTGGAAACTTTAATTAATAAATTTTGAGACGGCAATCTACTTTCTAATTAAAGGAAAACTAATCAGATGAACTTGTTTCAAAATTCTTTTTCTCGCTTTTACCTGCGAGATCCTTTAAATTAAATAATCGTTTTGAGAGTCTTCTCAAAGAGTTCACCAACAGAAAATGAGACTTGATTGGTACAAAGGACCACTTTCGTTATTCCAGAGCAATCCTTCGTTCAGAATTCTCAGAATTGAAGACCACGAGAGCCTCTTGGTGGATAGGTTCGCTTTACAGTTCGTTAAGCAATGCCATTTTGTCACGTTCTGAATCCCGAACGTTCCTGGCATTCAAGTGAGTCCCCGGTCTACTACAATTGTCTAGACGACACGTCGACGAGTCACGAAGTGTCTTGTAAACCTCTTTACCTTCCCAAAAAAGGTAAGAAATTCGACAAATCGTGCGATTCTATGTGTGTGATGCGACAGCTCAACGAGGAGCTGAATAAAAAGTTCTTAGAGTTCAGAAGATTGCTATTATAAACTGAGGTTCCAGTTCTCATTTTCCATTCTGCGAAGATGTAAAAGAGGTAAAAGAAATGGGAAAAAGGGGGTGAAAGTGGATTTCAGACCAGGGGTTGGGAAAGAGACTAGGAAAAGAGGATTGGAAAAAGGGTTGGGGGTAGGAAAAGGGGTTTGAAGACGGGAAGAGGGAATAGAAAATTGATAACTAAATAAAACAGGAAAAGAAATGTGAAAATAGACAAATATGGTCCGATCCTGTTTTAATTACATCCGGCTTTGTGAAAACATCTTTTGAACTTTGGGTTGAAACTCTACACCAGTTATTTATTAGATACACTTGAAAAGTATCTGGAAATTTATTCGAGGAGTTTTTTACTGGCAGAATCGTGACATTTTAAAGAAATCGATGTCTATTCTGGAAAGCGTATGTAATAAGCATGAGAGGATTCTGCAGGAGCATTAAAACTTGACACTAGTAGGTGGGCCAACTTGGACGGGAAGTTCACTATTCGGATTCTCGAGTGTAGCTGACCTGGCTTTGTAACTAAACTTCTTTTCAGTCTGATGTACAGCCAAAGTTTCACAATATTTCAAATTGACCAGCGTCATCGATAGCGCCAGTCAGACCAAAAATAAGCTTGGTTTCCCTTTTCCACCGTAAATCGAGAATCGCTGGATAAAGACGTAAGAGCTAACTTACTAACTTACTGTCAGAGCTAACTTCGAGACGATCGTTTCAATGTTTAATTCAGCCAGGAATTTTTATAAACATTTTTTATAAACATGTTTTTCCAGGAAGCAAAATTCTCTCAAGCTTTGGAGATTGGATTTTCTAATTGTTGGTTTGTTACAACAATTGTATGAATATTTAGTGGAGATGGAAGAGGAATGTATATTTTTTTACGGCATTACATGAGACGTGGTACTAAATCTAATTTCCGGAGAGATATACGTGGCCCAATTCAATATGGGAACAATGGATCCGAGTACACAGTGCAACGGAGCAGACAGAATTCAATGCAACTTACTACACAGTAGTACACAAACATGTCGTAATTAACTCCATAGTTTCTGACGATTCACTCTCACGTTTGTTGCAAAACTGTCTATTATATTAAGTTCTAAGTGAATATTTAAAGAAATCATGAATCACAAATAATTGTACACATTATTATATAAATTTCCGAATATAATATAAGCTTCAATTCTTTTCTGGATATTGAAAAAATAATCAACAGGAACCTATTCTTCTGATGTAGAAAAAAATGTTATCGAGGAAATAAGTGCTTTGTAGGGAAAACTCTAACACTGTTTTCATATTTTCTTGGAAAATTTCAGAATAGCGAGAGCTTATGAAATGCCTTTCAGTGCGTGAACTTACGTTCGGATGGTAAAATTGCTCTTGCAATAATATCGTAAAGCCAACGTTCTAGGATCTAAGTAAATGGAGTGCCAAACATTTCTAAAGTGTGGAGAAACTCTCGTAAATGTAGACACATTCACATACTATAAATATATAGATATGGAGAAACGAGTGGAGTAGTGACGAAGCAAATATATACAACGAAAGCTTATTACATACTGAGCTTATTATTTGCATAGTAACTGGTAGTAACTGACTCCTCAACTCTTTAGCTTCGACGAACTTTTGGCTAAGGAGACTACTCTTGGCATGCGAGAAAAGCCCTTGGGTGTTCGACACGTTGACGAAACTTATCGATGGAACTTCAGGGTATTCTCAATAGTAAAAACCTAAGAAGGGAATTCGAAGAATTTTCAACAAGAAGGAAATTTGAGAGGGAAAGTACGTGAACAATTTTCGACTAAAGTCAGGTAATTATATACACTGAAAATTGCAATTGAAGGCAATTTTAATAGTTCTAAAAATAGTTTTCATCCAGGATGATGTTCATGAGATTCTAAGAAAAAATGGCGAAGGCATTGGATTCTAGTGGAATTCGTAGACAGCTAGGTATTTGGTGAATTCGCAATAATGTCTTCCACGTTGAATGTTGAATGCAGATGTTGGTAGACAGTCTTAGATAAAAAAAATATCTTGGCCTAACAAAATTACTTCAGTGTGGCTATGTTACAGAAATGCAAATAAAAATCTTTCTTGCAGCAAGGAAAAGCTCGCCATATTTGTGGGAGAATGTATATGTAGATAAATCCACAAGGATGAATTTATATTTACAAAGAGAATACCCAACATTGCTTGCATAGCCTTTTCATAAAATTCTCTCTAAACAATTTAGTTTAAGTGCAGTCACATGGTTTTACTTCTCAAGAAAATAAAAATGAGAAGAAATGAAAGAATTATTTCGAAAGTGAAAAAGTCAATGAACCCGTCAATTCATTGACTCGGACAATTTGAAATACTCGAGGCTATAAAGTAATATTTACTCTAGATATCGTACATTGAGTACACATAGTCACATGAATTCGGGGACATAAAGTGCATTATAAACGCGACACATAAAAAAATACGACATTCAAAATGGAACAAAACCGCAGAATCAGTCAGTCATATTACTGGTGAGATCGAATTTCAACGCCTGGGTTGATCGACTATTGCACTGACAGTTTCCACTTCACTTTCGTGTCATTTTCGTCACTTTCGAGTTTTCCCGATATTAAAACCCCATCCAACCGGTGTCATGTAAAAACCGTGACAAGTTGGAGGCAAAGATTAAAAAGAGAGGAAAAAACATTCTGTAGAATTTGGAAGCACGAGTGACTTACAAAATGTTTATTCAGTGAATCCTGAGAGAACATTCCATCAATCACAAAATTTGAAGTAAATATTCAGAATTTGATATTCCGATAGAGAAAAATATCTCTTGAAAAAAAAGAAAAAAAAAAAAAAAATAGAAGAACCTTTGGAGAAACTCTTATGTAAAATTTTCTTTCTCTTCGATTTTTTCTTGAAAAAAAAAGGACGTGAAGATATAAAATATAGATGAAAATTAATTGAGTCAAAATCAGGAAAGGTGTGTGGAAAATGATGAGCATGAATAGAGAAAGGCTTCACTGGAAAATGTGGTTAAAGCATCGTGTTACTCAAACAAAGACCGATAGAACTCGTTTGTCTGCTTAGTGTTGCGTGAATCATTTAGCGTCACTATTAGCTCATGCGAAACCATTAGTTTTGGTTAAGCAAAGCTAGATTTACACAAATACATGTGAAAATATATGTAATTTGATCCTAATGAGCAAATTAAAATGTCCACGAATAATGAGAATTATATCAGAACATATAATGAGTGAAATCTAAATTTATTAAAGTTCGAAAATTTCTGCATAGAATGGATTGAAAAAGAAAGTCAGACTTAAAAAAAAAAGAAAAGTTGGATAATCTACCAGCTCTCATAAAAATGAGGAAAATAAATGGAATGGTGATTTCCTTCTAAAGTATTGCGAGCTTGAGAAGTGTCAAGCGGAAATGAAGATGAAGTAAAGAATGCAGGTCTATTCATTGCTTTTTTTTTGCCTCTTCTTATTTCTGTAAATTTCTTTTTCTTTCAAGTATTCAAAGAACAATTTTATCTGACAGTCGTCTCTACTTTCACAGAGAATTTGATTAATCAGGCTTTTAGCCTACCTTTGAGAAAATTGTGACGGTCCCATTTAAATTCCGTTTGAAATTCTAAAGAAGCTGCGACATGCAGACAAATAAATTCCTGGTGGATGTAAATAATCTAGCAAAATGTAATCAAAACTTCCAGAACGTACGCTAAAAGATTTATAATTCAACTTTAAGGACTTAGAAGAAACTTTATGTCAGTAAGGAACGTATTTAATTTTTCATTTATCACTTTCCTTTTATTTTCTTATTTATTTTATTTATTTTCTTATCACAATCGATTTCAGACACTTCATAATAATGATTCCGATCATTCTTCAATATTTCCGATTCTCTGAAAACAATCCATTTATCTCTCGATTCTCGTGAACTCTACCGATTCATTCAGCCGCGTTTCAAATAAAACTCTAAGGAATTTTTTCTTCCCCCTCCATTCTACGTTTATGAAGTTCAAAGTACAATTTTCTGAGTGGTTTTCCGAATCGTCCATCTCCTGTATTATCGCTTATAAAGTTGAATTCACATCAATATTTGCGTTTATAGATATACGAGCGGAAAAATCCTTGGTGAGCGTTTTTTAGAGTACAGTTGGATATTAATTCATCGACGATTGCACGCCGAAATATCGGCATGTTTGCGTCTCGAATGCAAAAAGTGATTCTTTGAATTTATCACTTTGATTGCATCTGACTCGCTATCTGCTTCGATATAAATTTTTTTTTTACTTTTTTATCTTTTTCCACGCTCGCAAATAACAAGTTTTTGAATTTAGTAATACATAATAATATGTATATTACTTTTCAGAGTTTATTTTTCTTAGGGTCGATTCCAAGTCGTGGAATCGTTATTCATTTCTTTATTTAAATTTCGCCCTTTTCGATAAATCTTTTTACTCAAGTATTGATGAATCTTTCCCAAATGCCCCTCCTTCATTCCGCTTTGGGTGATTTAGGATCTCAGAAGAAATTCCAACTTTTCTGTCGGAATTTTTATATTTAGGTCGTTCTTCAATGCAAAACAGATTTGAGTGGTCGTTCTGTTGAAAAATGTAAGCTTAATTCTAATGTAATGAAACCGCAAAATTCGCGCGTGTGCGAAATGGCGTGACCTACTCGAGAGAGAAGTGGAATTACGTTGAATCAGTGGTTTTCACCACTCGTAAATGGAAACATATTAGCTCGTAAAAACTGATTACTTCCCTAATGACCCTATTACTTTTATTAATTTTTATCCTAATTCAGCGAGCTTTTTATGGTGATAATCTATATTTTATTTATTCTCAAATTAATATATCCGAGGTAATTATATGATTGTATGACAATAACTCTATTAAAGTTTTTTAAGTGGAAATTTGATATTTATTAAAATAACCGCAAGCCTTGATTCTAAGATGATAAAATTTCTTTAGATTATTTTTAATGCAGAAACTTGAATGCAAATGCGAATTGTAATTCAAGAAGGCTGTTTTTACTGCGTTAATTTGTTAATATTACCTCGGATGGGAAAATCAGAATGAATCGCATATTAGCTTTGCAGTTGGGATATGATCCCAAGAGAATGAGGTTTTTTATTGCAAAACCGAGTTCATTTTCTTCTCAATTCTTTTTCTTTCAAGAACCCTGCAGCTCGAAATACCTCAATTTAAACGGAACGTCCTGAAAGATAATTTAATTTTATTTCTTTCCCACACAATTTACAGTTATTTTATACCGTCATCTTATTTCTTGTGTTAAGTCAAATCCTAGAAATGAAAAGAGCAAGCACCGCACAATTAACATAAATTGAGAATATATTTATTCTAACAATAACTTACTTAAACGTTTATCTTTTTCTCCGCGGTGAAAAATTTTCAAATTTTAAACGCTTGGTTTCATCGAAGCAGGTGAATGTGGAATCGACATAATTAAGAACGAACAGTATTTTTCGAAAAATTCGAAGAGTTCTGAAAACATTGAAGGTCGAGACTGATTGGATTTATTTTTTTGTTGTATTTTTAGTGCGACATGGGTGTAAAAAAAGGGAAAGCGCAGGTGCGGAAGAAAAATTGGAAATTCTCGGTCAGCAGAGTGAAGAGTATCAGAGTGATCGGGTGGTTGAAAAAAGCAGTGAGCGATTCTCATCGACCCGCCCTAGGTTCTATTCACGATACTAGAGAAGAGTGGAAAACGCGTTCAAGTGATGGCGGCAGTGTGGCGCTCGTATAAAGTTTCATTTCCAGAAGTTCAATAATCGCTTACATCGCAATAACAAGGAACCATTTGATTTTATAACACTTCGCGAAGATACGTTCTGCGATCCATCGTTATAGCCGTTGGACCCTCCCCTATCCATCGTAATTTATTATCGCACTTTCTCGGATATTGATCTCGGGTCAAAAGATAAATTCACTGTTTAATTTGTTAGTTTTATTCTAGAATTGATTTCAATCAGTAAAATATATTTAAGCCCTTTGATTCCTTGAAAAAATAGCTAGCTTTCCCAATGAACCGTGCAGAAATTGACCCATTTAGCCCTATTTAAAATGGGACTCTGACGAGGTCTTTGAATTCTCTAGAATCACTTAAAATTTCTTTAAATCCCCTTAAATTCCTTAAAATCACTTGGAATCTTTTGAAAATCCTTTAAAATTCTTTTTATTATCAACAAAACTTTCAATTACTTTAAAATCTTTAAATTTCCATGAATTATTTTGAAATTCTTTAAAAATCCCTTAAAATTACTCATTTTACATTTTACATTTTACATCTTTTTTATAATAGGATTTTCGTTTTCCGGAAAGTAACCAATTAAGTAATAAAATATTACAAATAATAAATCCAGAAGTTTTAACCCCATTAGAATCCCATAACAATTTCTGCTCGGGTAATTATACTCTAAATTCGAAATGCGTGTATATTAAACAGTTATATTGACTTATTGCGTACTCCCGCATAATTTATATCCCATGAATTAACTCCATCTCCTCAGTGTCAGATCCATGGGACGTTCAGTGTGCTATAACGTCACGTTTTTATTTCATAATTTATTATCTAGCCTATGAAAATGCCCTCTGTGGAAGATTCACGTGGGCCAAAAGGGACACGTAGGGCGTAGAACGTCTCGCTTTACTACGCCTTAATATACGCCTCGAATACCTTTACGGTGGCATTCAGTGAAAATTTCTCTACTGCACTGCGGGTTATGTGCCTCTTGTAAATAATGTCCAGGGACTTTTTGCAAAAACCGGAGCATAGCTTTCATACTTTACTGAAAGCCTCGAGGTAGCCAGAAGGCAGATCGTTGGGGACCAGGAATAATCCGATAGCGAGCTCATACATACACATGTATGAATAATTTCACGCCAGAATTTGCTCGTTTCCTATTTCGCCTCTGTAAAAGGCTTCGCCAATGAATGAAATCAAGACTTTTCAGCTGTGTAACTGGCTACTTCAGAAAACATTGAGGCTAAAGAGGAGAGCTCTACTGAATTCGGAATGAATATCACGTTTTCTTGAAAAGATCTGGGACAGTCTTTAAACATTAATTATTGTTATTGTCAGAGGCCCAACTTGGCACTGCCAATTTTTCCAAAGTTTGCTTCGTTTTCTGCAGTTAACAGACTAGCCAGAGGAAAAAGGCACTCAGTCACGCAAACAATGATCTCTTCACAGACTTTTTAAAAAGAGTCTGCAGAAACGAGACTTTCAAGTCTAGGATATCGCCGCAAGGGATACGAAATTGCTGCTATTATACTACTTTGAACTGGGGTTACTGCTTTTAAAAAATGTAGATAAGCCAAAACCTCGTTCTTGAAAAAAAATCCTGAACAATGTATAATCGCTGAACAAGAGAGACATAAGATCCTTTTTTTCTCATTTAAAATCATCCGTAACTCTTTAGGGCTGACTTAAAATTGCATATACTACTTAAAAGCCTTCATGTCTGACTTAAATTGGTTTATACTACTTCACATAATTACTGTCATACAGCCATGCTTAAAAATAATGCAAGAAAAGTCCAAACTGTGAAGACTCATTGTCATTGCGCTTTCGCTGCGTCGGTGAGAGATTCACGAACGCGTCGCTTAGACTGATCATAAAGCACAAGACTCTTCGTAACCGAGTTCCTTACAAGAAGATTCTTCCTGCAAGGATTATTTCTCCTGTCTGGTGCAATGAACTAACTTTTCGAGAGTTGGCATGGCAAGTAGAGGGGTTAAAGGGGAGGTAAGGGGTGAAAAGCAAACTGCGGGCGATGCAGCTGGAGCAAGCATACTTATCTCGAATGAAATCCAAGCTGGAAGTTGCTGCTCTCAAACTACCCTTCAGATGCGAAGCACGGAACAAAGCTATACAGCTTCGCGAAGTGTAGTGTTCATTAGCCTTGCCATGCGGTCCAAATGCCTTCTTAAACGACGAAGCACTGAAGCTTGCAGAAAAACTTGCCGAAGAGACGGAAGTTTTCGCGCGATCCGTGCCAGCAAAAGTAAAATAAAACTAAATAGTGATTGTGGATTGAAGATATTTCTGCCTGAAATTCTCGATGAAAAAATTTCTTCAAAATTGCAAAGTTAAAAAAAGGACTATTACATCGCAGTATTTTAACAAGGAACACGAGAAGAAAAATACTTTTTCAGGAGATAATACATTGATTATCGACTTTCTGAAAATGCTTTATGCTACTTGAAACCTGTTATGTCTGACTTAAAATGTCTTAGACTACTGCATTTCAAACCATATCGTCTGACTTAGGATGACTCATACTACTTAAAATTCAGAAAACCAGAATGTCCTTGGATATAAAAAAAAAATCGAGGAAAAAGTACTTGTTGTCTCTGGATTAAAGTATGTTGGAAATATCGAAATGGGGCTGTTTTTCTCATTACTGTATGTATATGCTAACTGTGAGTGCGCGAGAGTAATTCAAGCGTGATTCATCATAGTTAAAAGCCATGTCCGAGTGGTGAAGAGTTCGCGGAGCCAGAAAAAATGTGCATGCGAATGGATAGAAGGCGGACAGAAATGAAAGCTGCAAATGAAAAATGAAATATCTGAAATAAATGCGTGGAAGATCCATGGGAAAATTCAAGGGAGGACAAGCGATATTCAACCTGACGTATATGATGCTGGCGAGAACTATATGTTCAACCTGACGAAATGGGTTTTAAAAGAAAACACGTGCAAAAAGCAGTGTAGGAAAATATTCCATCACATTTCACCAGATTATTGAGAACAAGGAACACGAGAAGAAAAATACTTTTTCAGGAGATAATACATTGATTTTCGATCTTCAGAAAATGCTTTATGCTACTTGAAACCTGTTATGTCTGACTTGAAATGACTTAGACTACTGCATTTCACACCATATCGTCTGACTTAGGATGACTTATACTACTTAAAATTCAGAAAACCAGAATGTCCCTGAAATACCTCTAATATTCTCAGATAAAAAATAAAATATATTTCAGGAACATTCTGAGGATTGATAAAATAAAGAGAATTCCAAAAATTGGAAAATATGACTCGATGTGAAACAAGAAGCGGTTAGGAGGATTTTGGAATGTGTTGTTCAATTTTAAACGAATTTCTCAAATTGCTTGATTGAAACATTACTTCTACTGCAATGGAATAAATTTCGATATGAAAATATCTCGGCGATATTCATGCGTCCTGACATCGCTGAGATATTGGCTTCAGCTTCTGTGGTTTCAGAAGTGAGATATTTGAATTCCAGATTCCCAAACCACGGTTTTGTAATATGAGATAAACGAATTGCAATAATTCGTAAATTGAAAATGCTTCCATATCTTTTAAAATTTTAATATTAATTCATCATTCGTTTTAAACAAAATAAAACAGATACCGAAAAGGACATTATTTGTTAATTCACTTTAGCAGTGAAGAAGTGCACAATAAGCAATATATAAATGTAGAATAATTCCAGAAGCCTTTCAATTATAAAAAAAAAAAGTATTCGAGCCTCGATAAAAGCAAAGTGATGGTGGAAAAAGAAAGACAACATTTGGCAGTGTGAAATTGACTTAGTTCAGTCAGGGGGATAATAAAAGTGAAGCGAACCAAAGTTTAAAGGAAAGATCTACAAGAGAAGTCACTTGGGACTTTTTTTCACTCCATCGACCGAATCGACTGGATTACTAGTTCAATTTTAAAAATGGTTTGATTTGAATAATAAATAAATCTATCACCACAAAAATATTCAGAGGACGTGAAAAACATTTCAGTGACCCAGCCAGACGATCCACACATGGCCGGAAAGTAGGTCTGGTTAAAATGAAAAAGCAAGAGTAAAACAAAACACAATAGGGAATTGGATGCGAAAACTTTATTTTTATACGTGTGAAAATACGAAGAGACATCACAAAGAACATTTACTGTGGTGTGCGCGATTTGCAGATTAAATCGATTGTGCTTTCGCGATTAATCGAACACAGCTACCAGGCAACGTTGTTGAAAGGATTTTAATCTTTTATCTTCAATTTATTACATTGATTCTACAATATTTAATGAAAAGCCATTGATAATCTACTTGTTTGAAGGCAAGAAAAATTGAAATTTATATATACTAGAATTAATGAAGGAGTGAAGAAGCATAAAAAAACAAGTAGCACACAACTGATGATTTTTAGCACAACATATTGTAAAAATCGCCCGTAATCCAAAACTGCAAAATAAAATATTTTTTTCGTAATTTTCCACTTCTATTTTCATTGAATTCTTTTGCGTAAGATTATTGCTGAACTTAGACCACTGGTTACGTTAATCCGAAACTTGGGGAAGTATTAAACTCTTCTTATCGCGTAGCAAGTGCAAAAAAATTGCGTCTGGGAATGAGCAACTGGAATACCCAGCAGCACAATGAAAACGGAGTACTGGAAGAAAAAAAAGTGGGAACAAAGAGCAGAGAATCCGTGCTCCACAGAGAGTTACGAGCAGAATACCACGAGGCGTGACAGGCCTAACCTAATTTGTTCTCATCTACGTCTGGTGTAGAATCGGCAAGTAAAATTACATTACAAGTATCGGCAAGACTTGCGTTCTATAAAGGTCTCCAGTCAATTATACCTTACTTATAAGATAGTAGGTAGCACGTACTTGCGAAATTTCTTTTCGTTAGTCCAACCCTCCACAATAAAATGCCTTTGAATAGTCGGCACAAGAGCATCGAAGTAATTGAATCTGATCGATCGATAAATTCTTCACGTCTCCCTTTATTTCTCGCCCAAAAATCTATTATCGTCTTAAGAAGAAAGTACTTTTCGGATATTAAGAATAGATATTTTGTATTCGATGAAATAATTATTTAACAAAAGATATGAGTACCTAATAAACTACTTGAAACTCTATGTCTGACTTAAAATCTCTTATACTACTTAAATTCACATCCTTTCTCGTATATATGAGTACCTAATAAATGAGTACCTATACCTCGTATATATGAGATATATGAGTACCTAATAAATTACTTGAAACTCTATGTCTGACTTAAAATCTCTTATACTACTTAAATTCACATCCTTTCTCGT
>CAJFCP010000098.1:1088008-1214740 GCA_904066005.1 Synergus itoensis
TTTTACATTTCTTTTGTTAAGATTCAGAAGATTCTAAATAATTTCAAATCAAGGGAATATCAAAATGTTTTAAGAAATTTCAAAATTATACAAAATAATTCAGAATTTTTAATTTTTGAAGTATAAAAATTTGCAACTCCTTGTCTAATTTCGAAAATCCCCATATTTTTGAGATATGTGGTAAAATCACTTTTTTAACATAAAGGATGTATGCCAATGTTGGCTTTAATCTTATTAAAAAAAGTGTATAGTATTTAAAACCCTTAATATCTGGCTTAAAATTTTTATAAGGTTAAATTTTGATTGAAGACTGAAATAACTGAATAAAATAGACCCACAGGGATGATGAATAAAAGATGGCATATTTTAGGAAAGATAATGTAAGCAAAAAGGGGAATAAGTGAAGAGCAAAGAAAACCGTCAACTTTCAGAGTCAATTGGATGAGCATAATGTGCAAGGAAGAAGCATATATCAAGTTTCTTAAGGAAGCGAGTGGTAAACGTTTCGCCTTTTCATTTCCTAGGACTTTCGAAGGTGCCTGAAACGTACAAGGGCGGACATTGTGAGGATTTAATCGCCTTCCTTTTCCGATTCCAGCAGGTATAAATCACCAGGAAACATAAATAACATTTCCACAGTGGAGAATGCTTTACGGGAGTAGATAGAGTGGGGGTTAAGGTAGAGAAGGATAAAAGACGTGATATATCGAGGCGCCAGAATTTAGTTTCTCGTCTTTAATGAACCCTGAATTTCCTTCCGGGAACAACAGATTCAAGTCATTCCAAGATTCAAATTACACACTATGAACCTGAATTCTCGCATATGTCACATTAATTCAAAATTTAAACTCGTTTATGCAACTTTCCTATTCATTATATTACATTGCATTCTGTTGGATTTAAATGATTTATACTACTTTATTTATAGCTCCTTTACTTAGCTGTTATGTGTACTTTTGAGACTGGAACAAAATTTAATGTGAAACAAAATAAATATGAAACAAAATCAATTTTGAGGGATGAAATCATAAAAATGTAATATAAAATACTGCCGAACCAGATTTCACCTCTTATAGCAAATCGTGATAATAACATTTGAAATCAATTTATTTGCTACCTGGTTCGCAAATCGAATTGCCCCCCCCCCCACACTTTCAGCGTTACTACAATTTTTCTCCTGTCTCCAATATCCCATCTGCATCTCATTTTAATGCATGGCGAAGCCCATAGGATCAGTGTGGCATTTGCGGTAGTAACACGTAGGGATTTCCGTATACAAATTTATTCGCGAGTATTCGTCAGCTTACGCATATTCCTCAAGAAAGTCTCAGGAATGTTTCTTGTAATTTCTTGATCTATTTTCAAACAAAAGTATTTTCCTATTATATTTCTTACGTGACACACATTTCTTTTATTTTAATATTTCTAACACAAGGAGAAGTTAAGAGACAATAATTTACAGAAAACAAAAACATTTGCAGAAGGCAAAAGTGAGGAGATAAAATGAATGATTCTAAACGAGGTGCACACGATAAGAGAATGCTTTATTGGATGAGTAAAGCTGAGAGGAACAGATCTTAAGGCAGAGGGACTTTTGACGAGTGACATAAAAGAAAATAGGGCTTCAAGGGCTAGAAGGCTTTTCAAAGTGTACGAACCAGCGTGCATGACATCGTAAGTCACGTAACAGTCATTCTGGACGGAGTGGATCACTTGGGAAATAGGAACGTATTCCCCAGCTCGTTGATAGGATTATTAAATCCGTTCCTTCCGATATTGGAATCGGTTGGTTTCGCATGCAAAATAATAGCGCTGCGTTTCGCGTTATTTTCCCAAGTGGTTAAAGCAAATCCATTAAACTATGTACATTCGATGCTCTGTTTCCCCAGACGATTCAATTTCGCACTTTCCTTTCAAACTTGTATTTCTTTCAAAAAAATTTTTCTCCAATCTAGAGCCTATTCTTCGATTTTTTAACAACTGACATACAAATTGAAATCATTTGGATATAATGGCTGGGAATTAGAGAAAATGTATTCATTAATTTACTGAATTATTTTTTTAAACGAAACACGTACTCATCGATATTTGAAAAATTCTTTGACTCGTCGAATTTCGAGTGCAGGATCCGTATCAATATCCGTTGCATATCGCGTCTCATTTTGTGGACACAGGGTAAACGAAATTTCCGAGTGACACACGGACTTTGTACGAGAGCACTCCCGGTATTTCGTGGATTTTTGTCAAATCCTCTCTTGTATGTTTTTAGGAAGACTATATACAGTCCTTTCCACTAAACCGTGGTCATAGCAAGCCGTCTCGACGATATTTTCGGTTTTTACTGCCTTTACCTTTTGTGAGAAATAAATCCATTTTACTACCTGAAATAGGATCAAAATTTCTAAACCCTAGACTTATTCCTGGAACTCATTTTTTTTTTAGCAAAAGCCTAGGAATCTTTTAAAAATAAATCCTTTTTAAAATTCCGATTCTTGACACAAACTCTATTTTGGCAGATCAAGTGGATTTGTTGATACGAAAATAAATGTATAATTGGTATATAATTGAGAGAGTTGATTAGTTTGGAAAGAGAAGTAAATATGGGAGAAAGCGTACAAAATTTAATCGGTTTCAGGGAGCTATCTGTTAATGAGCTCGCCATGGAGATTCCATGGCGCTGAACTCGTTAATCTTAGCGCATACCATGAAGCTGAAGCTATCTGAGTGATTAACGCGGTGCTACGCTTCCCTATCGCATCCCATTCCACCTATTTTCGCCTCCATCTTTACTACCCTCGATCCCATTTCATTATTAAATGTCCTTTTACGCTTTTATGACAATATGCCACCAATGCATCCGTCCGGCGCCGAGCATCAAATCACGGTTTACCGAGTTACATAATTCTAAAGGTACACCACGAAAGAGAATAAATATCGAGCCATGTAAACTTCCTATTGGGACAGGAAATTGCACATAAACATTTTGGATATTTATGGAACGTCTGCCGGGAAATCGTGCCAGTTGGATTCAAATGGATTCACTCCCTACTCGTCAATCCTCTTACAATACCTATTTACTATTTATTTATGTTCCCATATTCCAGAAATTCTCAGAAATTTCATAAAAGCGATTCACAACGCGGTTAACATATATATGAAGAAATGTGTAAACATATGAAAAATGTAATCCAGGGTGGCTACAAGATTCAATTTTTCAATTTCTCAGACGTTCAAATTTCCCTATCAGAAAAGTATGAAAAATGCGAACAAATTTTTAATAATGATGCTATTGAAATTTTTTTTTTAATTTTGTATATCACTTTAAATCTTTTGAAATTTAAAATCACTTAAAATCACTTAAAATTCCACTAAATCTTTTAAATATTATACAAATCTCTTGCAATCCCTTTAAATTTCAAGAAACCGTTTGGAATCCTTCAAAATTGTTGAAAATCTTTTGAAATCATTAGAAACTCAGAGAATCTTAAAGAGTACGTGGAAATCCTTGACAATCCTTCGAAATCAAAATTATCATACATAAATGTCAATTTCTATTTTCCCTGACAACTACTCGCATTTCCTTGACTTCCCTGGCATGTGGCCACCCTGTAAACATAAACCTTGAAAGACATTTAAAAATCTGATTATTATCAGCATATATCGTAACTCTTTGCAACGCTTGTAATCCACTTCGTATAAAAATAATGTTTGGGATAACGTCTGTATTTGATAAAAGACTTTATTTTGGAATAACATGGTGCAGGGATATATTTACGAGGAAGTCGCGGGCTCAGCAGAGTTGAATATGAACGAAGTCTATGTTTCACCGACGAGGCGGGTACGTGGCATTATGATTCTTGCACGGCCGGCAAGCACACGTATAATCTTGTCGCATGGTAAATTGCTTTTGCATACTACGTGACGAATGTGGCGAAAGTTAGATGCACCACCCTTTTCCAACTTTTGCTTTTATCCAATCGTTTTTCAAGGTTTTTTGCATTAATGTCGACGTAGACTCAGAGAGAGGCGATTCCATCTTTCCTGAGTATCTACCAAGGTCTTCATATCAGCAGGAGATCTTGAAACGATCCTTAATGTCTTTCCCACACTCATCTATCAAGCCACGTCACTCAGGAGAAGATACATCTTTGTAATCGAGGAACGATGTCTCCAAGATTGCTCCTCTAACGTAAATGACAAGGTCTACGATAATAAAAAAGGTCTAAAGTAAAAAAAAAAATATAAAACACTTTGGATCCTGTCGAAGCAGCGAAAATTTATCCAAGATTAGAGTTTAGTTCCGACCACCAGTTTTAGAGCAATTTTTCAGAATTTGAAATAATTGTACTAGTTAATTTATAGCCATTTACTAACATAAAATTATTTATACTACTAGAAACCTCGTATGGCTATACAGTCGAAGATTGGGTGCATTTAAGTTAGAGGAAATTCATTGAAAAACTCAGTCAACAATCTGTTTTATAATCTAATGCACTTTCTCAGTAAAATACGAAAGGCTTTATTAGAATTTCGAAATAATGGTCGTTTTAAATGATCCCACTAAGGAAAAGTTTAAATAATGCCCGAGAATAGAATGGCTTTGTGCTTTTCAGCAATAGGGGAAGTAAGGAACGGACAATTAAGCTATGGGATGGACAGGGTCGTCGAGACAGATAATTATTAGCCAGAAAGTCCATGAAAGAGATTTTAAACTCAAATATTACTGGAATACTAAAGATATAGATATATATCTTTTTAAGAAGAAAATACTAATTATGACTCAAAGGACGATGTTGAAAGCTTTTAAGAAAAAGGCTGAAATTTAATAAATAGAGTCTATTGAGATATAATATCTAATATTAAGTATCAATTCAGAACGTTCTCTGAAATCTATAAGGTTTCGAGTTTACTTACTGTCAATATTTTCTACAGTTATAGATTTAGAGGAACGTATTGATTGAATGTAGCAAGACTACATTCAGGATGAATTGAAGGCGAACAAGTCTTTGTAAATGAAGAGGTTGATACTGTGGTTAAAGCAATACGGAAGCGTGTTCAATGGAAACGGAACACGAAGTTTACAAGAAATCATCCGCTTCTGAGAGAATTTCTAGAGAGGGTTTCGACAAATTGATTGCCGGAGACAGAGGGAAATGAGATGTGTGTACTGCGACCGCAACTTCCTCGCAAATCTTACCCACCCTCATCATCACTAAATGTTGGAAATCTATTTAGTTTTTGACGCTATTTCCCGTCTAAAAGTCAAAGTTATTAACAAAGAAAAACACCTTTCTGTTGGTTAAATTACATACAATAAAGGGGTTCCGGTTTTCTAAAAAGGAAAATACACATTTTAATTACATTATAAAAAGCCGACACTGCAAAATCCTTTCAAGATAAAGTTAAAGTGAAAATAAAATAGACGGCAATAGAAAGTTGGGAAAATAAAAAGAAAACGTCAGGTCCGTACGTTAATTAACGAGACATTGACATAGCTTTAATTAAGAGCATCATAATCATTTTCGAGCATGTGTGTATGAGTATATATCTCGAATGAGGTCGACCCCTTGACAAGGCATTAATTAAATTTTTTACTCTATCGCCCCACAGGATCTAATCAAACAAAGAAATATTGTTTTCACTTTAGAAGAAGGTGCAAGAAACTTGCTGCCTCGTAATTATAATTTGAATTTGAAACCTTATAATTATAGATCATGTGCTCTTGATTCAATTAAAAGTGAGTTTATTTAAACGTGAAATTCAGGTATTTTTTTCATTTTTCTATTTTCCATAACATCGAATGTTTACAATAGAGTAGCAGTGATTTAGAGAGTGAACATCGAGGTCAATATTCGGTCATTGATTGATGTGATCCACTGATTTCAAGTGTCACTCAAAAAACTCGCTGAGAGTTAGTTTTTCACATTTCGAGCCAATGAAAATCTCGTGAAAATGACTGAATCCGAACGAGAGGATGTGTCCAGGACCAATTTCCTGAATGTGTTTCAATTTTCGCCCTACTCGATAATATAATACGCTCGACCGAGTAGACGACATTTTGAAAACGGCAAATGAAAAGGGAAAAACGAAAACTCATGGTCTCGAGGGAATGGAACCGTGCTGTGAACTATCCATGAATGTCATCTCACTATGACTGATGCCCTGCCTGCTACGTTATCACCTGCGTCGCTACATAGACACTGTCATTATCAACCCGTTTCCGCCAGACGCGAAGATAAAAATGAAATTTCCGTCACATTCATAGAATTATTATCATTGAAGAAAACTAATCGTCCCTCCTCTAAACAACCTTTCATAAAACAAACTTGCCAGAAAGTAGTCTGAATCTGAATAATTTTTGCAATTAATTTCCGATTATTTCAACGAAATAGATATTTTAAATTGTACACCTAGTAAAATTATAAAATCGAAAACGTAAGCGATATTTAGAAAATGACGATAATGCTTTTTCGCCTCGAGTAAACTTTAAGTGCAAAAGTGGCGGTATCTTTTATAAAAGTAGTATAAAAGAACAAAAAATAGCGGGATACTGTTTCCGATAATTGCATATATCAGTTACGTCTGCTAAGCTATCGCGTAATCGATCTTTTAGACTCTCATCTGCGCACTTGCTTGGTTTTCAATTAAATTAACATGCACTTTCACTACAGCTTCACAACAAGCGACCTTATCTACATTTAAACACAATTTATTATGAAATATGCAGATTAAAGCGTTCTTGATAAAGCAGCGAATTTTTTTTTGCTATTAAATCAGTGAATAAAATTCATTCGGGAGAATCAAAAGTAATTGGGAGTGTATGAAGATGAGGTATAATGAATAAAGGCGGAAAGGAAAAAAGAAGAGAAAAAGTACCTGTAATATTTTAATTTGATATTCATATCAAAATCTGAATGTAAATCAATTTTGAATTAATTGTCATTTCAAGAGATAGATTCAGAGGAAAGGGACTAATGTAATCACGACTCATAAATATAAATTGAATTCAGCGAACTGGAAGATTATGCAAACCTAGCGGAAGCATTTGTTTCGCCTGTTTTTCAAGCAACAGCAGCACTTTTTATCTTCTATTTTCAGTATTGCCAACGTGGTCTCCGAAATCAAAGCAATGCTCTTGAGTACTGGTGCTTAAGTTCCCTCAATTGCAAGTACATCCACTAGGTCGTTATTCTTCGGCCATTCTAGTTACGAGGAATTACCGCCAAATCCATCAAAGTGAAATACTTTATGGGAACTCGTTCAACCAGAGAAAAACGAGGCCAGAAAAATTACTCGCACTCGTTGAAGCGATTCGTACTTGAGAGTTATCCAGAAAGTTTAAAGCTTTATTTTATTTGTAGCCCGCGAACACGAGCATTGCGAGATTCACTGTGCTTTGTTTAACAATGAGAAAATTCTATTAGCGGAATTTTATGTGGTAATTACCAGTTATTCTATTTTCAGCTTTATGAATGCCTCCCATTTTCCGAATCGTGAAGATGCTAATGGTCATTATATTCTTTCGCCTTTTATTCTCAATGGAAGAATAGCGCAGAATAAAATTTTTAGAAATGCAAATATTCACTACAGGAATAAAACAGGAGCAAATATTGATGTTGATATTATTAACGAATAATGGGCACCAGTCGATGAGAGGGGAAAGTCCGTTATAGCAAAGGTGGCTTACCACTTCCAGGCGGTAATACTTAATTTATAGCTCTTCTTAAACTAACCGATTAGGAAGGATATAGGTTGCAATATACTGCAGCCGGTGCCGATCGGAAAGCAATTACAGCGCGTGGTCACGACTGAAAAGAATGAAATGACTCGTGGCTTAAATAAAATAAATACGCCTTAAAAAAATTTCCAGGTTGCGGCTAATTTCTTTCCCCATTCAATTTAAATATTCAACTAATTCAATTAAGAGAGAAAAAAAACTTTTCTTGCTTGAGGTATTCTTAAAATCAATTTTCTTTGGCTCTCGATCAGTTCTTACTTTCTAATGTAGACCTATAATTTCGTAAATATGACTTTTATCTAAGATTTAGTTTAAGTCCGGAAACGAAGTTGAAGTCAACCCGACTGGGGTGGAGTTACCCGATTAGAGAACCTGGGATTCGATCACGTGCTACGAGAATTACGGAAATTACTATTCGAATTTACCCCCGGGGATATACTCGCCCCTTTTTCCTCCCCTATCACGAGAATGATTTTCCTCTCATCTTGTGCGATTCCTACTTTAGAATTTCCGCCGGAATTATATATACACAATCTGCGATTTGTTTTGAATTTATTTATCAAGGGTAAAAAATCTATTTTGTGGATCCATTGAGGCTTAAAACAATGAATACTAATTTTCATCAATGTTGAATAACTTACAAAGTATTTAAAAGTATTTTTTATCCTCATACTCTTTTATCATACAGGAGAAAATTTATCTAAATATTTTTTTTTTACTTCTACTAAAAAGAATTTTTTAATGTGTCATAAAAATGTTACGTAACATCGAGTTTTTATATTAACGAACTATATACCCATTTTTCTTAATAAAAATCATGTTTTTTTTTCTCTAGTGATTACACGAAAATGCGCAGTTTTTTTTAATATGTCCTGGGAAAAAACTAGTTTCGTGTGCAAATAAGTTTCAGGGTGAGAATATGAGCCAGAGTTTTATTCGTTCTCTTATCCGGTTTTATACGAAAGAACATTCTGCCTTACTTCACTAATACGCGAGAGGCAACCTGGAGAATTATATTATCTCTTACGTTCTACTTTCTGCCCTCTGTCAGCAATAGAAAGTTTTATAAACTTTTCCATTGAAATACAAGCTCGATAAGCCTTTAGCGTAGCAATATTAAATTTCAGTCTTATATCTTTTAATTTTCTTATTTATTAGCGAACTCAATCACATACTATTTGATAGATAAAGCCAGGCAGTTTTCTTTCCGTGCTATAAACTGTAGGCATTAAAATCGGAAGTACTCTCGTGAATAAAAATAGGAGCTTTAAATTATTGTGCAGGCTTTAATACTTTTTCATTCATGCATCCCTTTATCCTATTTCGTTTATTTTTTCCCATGTTGATTTTATTCCTGTTTACATAACGTTGTGCGCAAACGCTTCACAAGAGCTTAACGGTCTGAACAGTTTTGAAACGCCATGTCTGGGAAAACTATGCGCGGAATTTCCTCATTTTTCATGTCTGCCTTCCAACCACTTCGCCCCTAGCTTTTTCTTTTATTTACCAAATAAAAGAAATAATGATTGTAGTGCTCTGGAGCCACGTTCCAATACTACAGAAGTCTAAAGATAAAAAAGAAAAAAAAAAGGGAAAAAAATGTCAACTAGATTATGTTTATCTTCGCCAAAACGGGGGGAAGTTTCACGTCTTGAACTCTTAATAACTGTTCATCAAACTTACTCTTTAAAAGTTAACTGAATTCAAATTCGTACTAACAATGCACGCAACTTTGTTAGTTCACATAATTTTGTTAACACAACGCGAGGAAATTTTATGAACCTATAAAATGTTATGACTGCATAAAATACATTCGTTTTAACGCTTTTCGTGCGACGAAGCCATCGACCTGCTGATAATAATAATCATAATTTTTCATACCTCCAATCTCATGGAGGAGAAAGTGTTTAAGTGTGAGAGATGGGTGTAGAGGAAGGGATGTAAAATCATAATGTCGAGAATATCTATGAGATCGAACACGCTTGCGTTTCAATTCAGTGTGAATTACCAGACCGAATCAGATCGCATTAAATTCATATGAACAATAACACCTGTGCTTTGTCCTCCCACTCGTTCTCCCTTGAAATCAGTGTCCCTCAATTTGGTAACGAGGGAATAAGCATTCACGATCCAAATCTGTCTCATTGGGATCGATATAGGTCATAATGTTTGCTGTCGTGACTCATATCGAATACCCGTTAATATCACTTAGGGTCGCTATCTCAGCTTGGATGGATGACATCTAATTGCACGCAATGATCCCGTTCGGGGCATTCTACGTCGATGTTTAGTCCGAACTGTCAAGGTATCACGAATTAATTAAATTTTAACTCTTCAGCGAGATAGCGATTTTCTTCAAACGACAACACCATTTGTTTTATTTTTTTTTTGTCTATTACACAATTTTCCCAGGTGTTTGAAATTGATTTTCCGGATTTAGGCAACCGAAAATTTGTACGTTAATTGAACGTCACTTGTGCAATGCTCACATTTCCAAGTTTTGATTGCAGCTAAAGTAATACCAGTTTAAATAACATCAAAGAGCAATTTTCCAGTTCAGATATTAATAAAATATAAATGAATTTTCCACTATCTATCAGACTAGGGATCTAAACTTTCAGAAATTGTCGAACCACATTCTCCATATAATTCTAAATCAATTATGCGACTTCTAGTTGACTTCAGACCACTAGATACTCAATTAAGGACACAAATTAGTAAGTCCTGATTCTGTCGATTGAGACAAAAGTTCCTTCCTAGTTCAGAAATTAGACACAATAACCAAAATGGCTCATAATCAGAATGAGGAGAACTCTGAAATAGACGTACATACCCAATGTTAATTAGGGAATATTACTCCCAGAGCTCTCCATTAAGCTGGAGATCGAGGTACTAGGACGGTATTGGTAAAGGGGTTGGTGCAGAGAAGAGGCAGAGAAGAAGACCCACCACTAACTTCGCGGATGCGCAATATGCATATGCATAGCTGCTTACACAAATAGTATGCAAACGATGTGTAGGAAAAGTAACTGCCTGTCGACGACCTTCCGCCCTTGGTTTTCAGGGTGGCACCAATGTCTGCAAAGAAGGGACGACAGAGGGCGGAATGTACAATTTTATTCGTATGCACCTTTCACCCACATTCTACTTCTGTTGTATTCGTCGCCTTTGTAATTAGCAAATTCGAGCAACCCCTCTCAGTCTCTCTCTCCTTTCCTCACTGTGGTTTTTTTTTCCTAATGTCCTCTTCAGCCCCCTCTTTACCTTTGTCGCTTCTTTCTCCTCCTCCTCCCTTGCTCATTCTATTCCCAACTCGATTTCTTTGTCGCTTTATTTTCCAGCATCACGTTCGCCTCCTTCTCGTTCTTTCCACCACTGAATTTGCATCAAGCATTCGACTATGTCCAACGCGACGAACCGGGAATCAGCTTACTTCTCGCGACGACCTGCTTTTTGTGGAAGACAGTGTTTCCGGTCTTAAGTTTCTGGGAGAAGTTTCTTATTGTTCGAGAAATCTGGGTAATCTAGTGGAGATGATAAATATAGTGTTCCTGAAGATGGATTATGTCTTAAGTGTCTTCTTTTCCCAGATTTGTAGTTAGATTTCTTGTTTCTATTTGAAATATCGTATACCTACTCTTACTCCTTCAACAATGTATTCAAAAATCTGAGGCAGCGGAATTTTGCTGATAGAGGACGTGACAATCACTGGTTCATCAGCGTAAATACACTAATGAAATCAGTGTTATACTTATAGCTGAGAATCAGCGAAATTCCCCTGATTCAGATTTAGAGAGTAAAAGTGGAGGGGTATAGGTTACGTAACTTTCAGAACTCTAATAAATTCTAAGATTTATAACTGTTTGGCTGACTAAACGTGTACCTTTACTACTGGCTGAGTCAATTTGACCTGTGCTACTAATAAATTAGATTGATGTTTATAGGTACTTATTCTAGACATATAAAGTACTTAATTTTCCGTTCTAGATAATAGTAAAGCGTCAAACTGATTTCCACTCTGGTGGCTTTGATGACAACCCCCCTCATTTCAATCAACGATATCACGACTCTGCAGTCGCACTTCCGGTGTTTGTTGTGTTACTATTACCTATCACGTAAATGAAAATGTGTATATAGAGTATCAACCTACATTAAGCTCACGCTTTCAATCTTCTATTTCAAACAGTTTATATTGATTTTCCATCTTCGTGTAAAATTTCATATTTGTGTATCAATTTTTTATATCCAATTATTTCTATTTTTGTTATAAAATCGGTTGAAAAATGATGAAAATACTGTTGCGAGATTGTACTTTGTTAAGGTTTAAAGAAGCTTTCTATGGTTCTAATGCGAGTACCTTGCTTTGGGTTTATTATTATTATTATTATCATTTGCAGAAAGGTCGGTAAAGCTTTGAGCTCCTTTGCCCGTGGATCTCTCAAGAGAAGTTCCCTCCTTTTATCCATTTGCTCAAAGGAATAGCGTAGAGTTCGAGATTATTCGATGCACATCAATTTTATTCCCTTTGAGAAAAAAATTGAAGGTTCGTTAATGGTGCTTTACAGTTTGACAGAGGTTCCTCACACCAACAATGGCAGTGACTTCTGGAAGGGTGCCATTATGCATAATCCACCGAACTTGTCCAACATTAATTATACAGCCAGGGGCAACGTTTTATCTGCTGGCTGGCACTTCTCTCTCTCTCTTTCTCTCTCTCTTGATATAATATAGCCTCTCTGTACCATACTCAATTATTGTGCTCACACCCTCAAGCCAAACTCATTAAAATTTTTCACTGTGTCAATAAAAGCCC
This sequence comes from Synergus itoensis, assembly GCA_904066005.1. Taxonomy (NCBI): domain Eukaryota; kingdom Metazoa; phylum Arthropoda; class Insecta; order Hymenoptera; family Cynipidae; genus Synergus; species Synergus itoensis. Next base: position 1,100,560 of record CAJFCP010000098.1, read on the forward strand.
CCACCATTCATTAATATGGTAATTTGTACAATTATTCGATCATTTTTCATCAATTTAAAAAAATCACTATTGCCAAGGAGAAAATTATTCTCTATTACAAGAGAAGCTTTTTTGATTTTTTCTACCAACAGGGGAAAAAAATTAAAGGCCGATAATGAATAGAAAATTGTACTGATTTCCCTCGGGCTTTATATTGATCAGAGTCGATTGACAAAGGGAAATAAAGACGGATAAAATGTATACTTTGTACGAAGGGAAATTAAAAGGAGTAAAATTAATGAATCCCTCGCGAAAGAAAAACGAGATTCCAGAAGTTGATCGAGTGAATTATTACCATCGACCTTTCTCGAGGTCAATAGATATTTATTACGAATCTAATCCATTACTCGTTCTCATTGCAGCTGAAAGTGTCTCGCCTGCTTTCGAGAAAGGCGCAATATGGAAATGGAAGCTGATAACGTCCTGCAATGAAAGAGCCTCGAGGAAATAAAAGAGATCAAGAGCAGTAATCTTAACATTGCTTTTAGTCTTGTAACCAGACATTCATTGTCGACTTTACGTTCCGCCTCTTCTGGGAATTAAAAAACTGAAGAGACAACTGTAAATGATCATAACTACTCTTCATATTCTAATTAAAGCTCTAAAACCGCAGTATTTATATAAGAAAATATTTTTAAATATGAAACTTCTTTCATACATGTAGTAAATTTAATGGCAAAAATACCCAAACGTGGCATAAAAAAGGCACTTGAGAAGCGATAAGAGATGTGACCATCAAAATTCTAAATTCTTTATTGCTTTTGGAAACTGAAACCACTCAACGAAAAAAAAAATGTTCACAGATTGGGATAAAAGCTACTCTGAAAAGTTCTCATCAAGAGATAAATTCGATTATCTCGAGTTATAGTGGGACAACTAATATTAAATGACACACTATAAGATCAAAGCATCCCGACGATAGGTTGACGGAAATTCACAAGAGATTCAAGTTATTCGCTATTAGGATGGAATTGCTCGACGAAGCTCGGACACCGGTGTATCCTGAGATTTATCGGTAAGTCGGATTCTCGAAGGATTTCACTTCTTTATCCTTAAGGAGGAATGTTGGCCGTGACTCAAATTTTAGAGTTACGATTCCTCCATGTACGAACTACGCAGTAAATATATCAATTCTGCAATGGTCCGATTATTATCGGTCTAGTAGAACGGCTGCTTGTTATTTTTCACTGGAATTTTGCCAGCGACACAATTTTTGTTTCAAAGCAACTTGGAATATCATTGAGCTCGACTGAATTTTTTCTTCGATCATTTTTCGACATTCTGAATTTTCTGAATAGAATCGATAACCGTGTGCCTTTTTTTCGTGTATTCAAATTCAATGAATGAGCCTTGCGATACGAAATCGAAACCAATTCTGTAAACGGAATTGTGCTTGAGCCTTTTGTGGCTCTGTGGCGGACTTTTCAACATTTCGGAGTCAGATATCCTTTGAAAATGATTAAATACGTTTCCCTTTTTCTATATCTGGTGTTATTCATGCATGAAATCTATAAATGGGGCTAAAAGTAATTGTAATTTGAGTTTTCATTCATTTATATAATTCTCCATTGAGGATGAAATTTACAAAAGATTAAACAGTTGTTTGAAGCTCTATACTAATTTTTATAATATTTAATTGAAAAATTTTTCTCCAAAATAGTACGAAAGCTAATTAAAATCCTGTGTCTATAAATAAGCCAAAGGGGAAATTGCAAACTGTATCTTATAAAAAGATATTGCCAAAAAACCTCAAATTTACATGTTTTCAAAAATGTCCTACAGGCCGACATGTCTTGTAACGTCATCTACTTCATTCTAATTCGACCTTCATCTCAACATAGTCTAGGTCACGGCACACCGAGGCTATCTTCCAAAACTCAAGAGTCAGAACGGTACGATAAATCGGAAGCTGGGAAGTCTCTCATTAGTTACCTCTGTAAATATTCAAATTCCGAGTCTGAAACCAAGCGCACTCTGACGAAGAGGGTTTTCTGGTATGATAACGTCCAGAATATTTGACTTTCAAGTAATCACAGATCACATTCCGTAACAAGAACATTCATAATTAGTTAAATGGTTAAATACACTCGATGTTAAATACACACATCTGTGTTTCAGCTTAAAGTAGATGAAAGATCTTTGAAGATAAAAAAAAAATATGCAAACGGATTGAAATTTAAAGGTCCGTTAAATTTTAAGAATATTTTAGCTCTCATATCCTTTCAAATAAAATTAATAAAATGAATGAAAATGACATTGCACAACGGAATAAGTTTTGTCAAACTTTGTGAGCACTCTTCCAATTTAACAATTGTAAATAACAGGAATTATACATGAATCTAATAGAGAGAGCTTAATTCTTTTTACGCTTTGATAATAGATTCAAGCGATACAATTTTTTTGCACAAAACATCAAAGCTCAAACGGAAATTGCAATTGGTCATTTGATTGTAAAATATTTGCGAGGCGTGTATGCTTAGCTATTTGTACACTGTATAGGCAGGACTTTCGTAATTCTGGCCTCTCAACCGTACATTTCATTCGAATTGGCTCATACATTTGCAAGAGGCAGTAACGATACGACCATGATCGTATACCGGATATTTGGCCACAATGTTCGGACGGCAAGGTATCGATGACTTTCCATGTGGTTGAATGGCTAAATTAGATGACCTTCAAATCTCTAAATCCATAATCTTGCATGCAAATCCATCTTCATAAATATAATATAAAATATATTCAAACATATTCCTCTTTATATTTACTTCTTGAAATCGGCTGAATGTGGAAAATGGAATGCCCAGTGAAACCTTTCCATTTCTTCAAGAAGTAAAATAATAAGTAATAAACTTTCCACGCCTTTCAAGATCAATTCCTAAAGTTCCTCGAAACTTTCAACGTAATCTCTACTTGGAAAATAATTGTATTGGATCATTCTCGCGTCTTTCCCATATCGTTTCGATCACTTGGTTACATCTGGTAAAAGTCCAACTCTGAGGAAGAGGAGGAACCAACTTTTGTTTGTTTGCAATGGATCTCTATCGCGCCTTTTATCGGCTACAAGAGCTGAAGTTGTTTGAGTTTGAAAAAAGTAAAAAGAATCTCAAGAAGCAAGTCACTCGACGCAAACATCAGACTTAAAGATTTCAAGTAAATGCGAAGAATTTCCTTGCAAATACAGTAATAGAATTAAGGATGAGATCAATATTATTTATACATAAAGTTAGCTCAAGAATTCGTGATTTTTTAAATCTATTTTGTATTCAAACATTTTTGCAACTACTTCTTGTGGATTCCTTTTCGATACAACTTTTATAAAATAGGAAAACTTTATTTCAACCATAATGAAGATAAACTGAATGCGTTTGTGTTGGCCAGCCCTTCAATTATGCAATAGTGTCCTACATTGAGGATACGACCCATTAACTGGAATGCAAGAAGCACTTCTATTATTAATTGGAGCAATATCGAAAGTTGTGTCGGGACCCGGATGATATAAGAGTTAATTCTCCGGAGTGCCCGATAGCGACAACGGTTATGATACTTGCTTTTCCATTTCCTTGTGTAAAACTTTTTCAAACTACATTCATCTTCCTTCTTCGTTCTTTAACAGTATTACTACTCTCCTAATCTAAAAAACATCGTCTGCCAGAAAACGATAACTGATTCTCCGATTGTGGCTTTATCCTATTTGAAAACAAACACTTTTAAGAAGAGGGTTGGTAAATTACAGCACTCTAAAGTGGGAAAACTAATACACAAAATTATATGCCATTACTAGACGATTTTATTCATAAGGATATTACCGCTGAAATCGCTACGGACACGTTTGACCCTGCCTTATAAGATGGCCTGATTTTAAAATATCATCATCGATATTATCGATATGCAAAGTGCTCTTATACGTTCCATCTGGAAAATTTGTATGCGATGCGTCCTGCTGGACGTCGATTTTCCTTAAGAAAAGGAACTGTAAGACGAATAAAGAGATGGAGGTGGTAGATCTCGACTCGGCTATGGTCGTCTTCATGTTTCACAACGAGGCCATCGCGTAATGTTACGAGCACGTAGTAGTACTCAGGCATGCACCCGCGGTAGATAATTGCTTTGAGCTCAACTTCCGGTGTATTCTGTCCTCCGGCAAATGCAGACAGAGAGGCACGTCCGCCCCAGTGCAACTCTCTTGGACGTGCTCGTCGATTATTCCTGGGTGCTTGCAGGATTATTCCAGACCCAATATTGAGCACAAAATCCATTTCAGCAAATTTATGAGGTTGATTTTTTCGGAATTATCAGACATCGCAGCACAAACTTTGCTTTTAAGGGCATTTACCCACTTTTTCAACCCGTAGAAGGGAAAAAGCTTGGAAAAACGAGTTTTGAAAGAAGTGCTTGAAAAGGATGTTGGAAAAAAGCTTTGGTAAAGCTGGTGCTAAACCTGCGGACTATCCACAATTGTATTCCAAATATTGAAGCCTTCGGATTGGAAAGCACTCATTTGAACATTTTTCTAATGAAAAAAGGCTAATTTTGATGCGAGGCCAATGCCATAAAAGATTCTTGACGCATGCAATTTATCTCTCGATATTCACGTGATGAAACCAATAATGGGACTGGAGAGTTTCCGAGAGGACCGTTTATTCCGTCGAAACTCGATCGTGCGATTTGTGCCTACCATTTCTGAATCTCTGGGGCATATCCAACTGCCCATCGAATCTGAGTGCTTAGTTACGTGCGAATGGTTCGTTATAACGCGATATGGTTCTACAATTTCTCGTGGTAGAGGAGAGACAATGGGTATATAGCGTTGTAATTATTGTATTGGAGTAAACGATCATTTCTGTGATAATCCCATCGATTTAGTCTCAATATGGAACATCCCTCGCTTATATAAACTTTCCTAGTTTACATGTTTCCTAGTTATGTACATCTGAAATTTTGTTATATCCACTTGGGAGATAACTGCATATAGATCTGAAAATGGAAACTTAGTTTCGACAGATTCCCAAACTTCATTAGCTCTTTGAGTGCAAATAAACATTAGTCTTGCTTGCAAGCAAACAAGAAGTTAAGTAAATCAATAAATTGTGACATTTTTGGCTTTTCTCTCTTGCGAAAACGGAAGTTTTTCTGGAACAAAAGAGTGTGGAAAAGGTGAGTTGTGAGAAGAGACAATGCTTTCCTAAGGCACTGCCTTTTTAAAAGGAACAAAGACTTACACTATTTTATGTGTATTGTTCCCTTTTGCAACAGATTATTACACTAATTTTAATGCTGAAATGCATTCACTTCGGATTGCTAAAAGCACTTGTAATTATTCAAGTTTGAAATACTTTTTAATTGTCAACTGTTTACTCTCTAAATAGACTGCATTCAAAACTTGTGTAAGCATTTTTAATTACAGTCCAATATATACTCTGATTACACAATTCCATTTGATTGCAAATTAAATGGAATTGTTTAATCAGGCTATAAATTCAGCGAATTTAATGTGGAACAATTCTATTATACCTTGGTTGCATACTTTAAGGTTCTAAAACGATCTTAGTACCTTATAATAACACTATTATCTCACTGCAAAAATTTCACCTAACACTTTCTTTAAAAGTATTTGAAGTCCTCGACTAAAACTGAAAAAGTTAAGAAAAAAATGGCACAGGATTAGTGCGGAAACTCTTTTTCAGTGATGGGAAAAGTCTTGTGACCATCACCATCGAAGAGTCGAAGAACCTGAGGGCAATATAACTTTAGTAATTGTGTGATTCCCGTGGCGTTTCTCCAAAGGAGGCAAGTCTTGTGACTCGTGCTGGAATCTAGCTCCAGGGCGATGTATCACTGAGGAGTAGACAGCGGATGTCCTCCCGTTTCTGACCCCACTTCCTGGGCATCCCCCGTCCCCACCCCGCATTTTTCTTCTTTCTTATGAGGAAAAAAGTTGGGAAAGGAAAGCAGGAAGGTATTCCATAGCTGCCAAAAGTTAGAAAAATAAAGTAACTTTATGACACGAATGTGAGTGAATTGAAAGAGGGAGTCGTATATGAACTAGGAAGTCGTATACGACCTAGGAAGTCGTATACGAGAATGTCGTCGCCTGGACGCGATCTCTCTACATACATTGTGGTACAAAGGTTACTTTGAGCATGTATCTGACGCGTGTAAAGTCCCTTTATATACAGCAGCGACAGGTAACCGTTTAAACTTTGACAATAGCTGCCAATTCCTACTTGAATAGAGTCAAGTCATGGGAGAATATAAGAGAAAAGTTTCATTTTCATTGATCATTACAAACAATCCATTTTAATCTATTGAAAAATATTTTTATGTGAAAATATATTAAATTCATACATGAAATTAATCAAAAATTTAACAGCGTAGCTATTTTTGAAAGATATAAATTGAAAACGGAGAATGCTTTTAGAGGAGAAGGTTTTAATATAAAAATGGCAGACTTCTTTTGAAAAGAATGACGGAAGTATGTCATGAAAAATAGAAGTGATTCATTTTGCCTCGTTTCAACATAAGTCTCAGTTTCAGAGCCCAAGGTAAGCTTTATCGACGTCGCGAGCAAGCGTGTGCCTATCAAGAGGGTAAAGGGAACTCCTTAAGTCAATTTTGGCGCTTAGCTAGGCACCATTTCAAACCCACTCAACTTCACTCTCTGAAAAAATATCCCCTCAACCCTGAAAAAGCAATTTTGTGTACAGAAAAATCCGCCCCAGTCATTATAATATTATTATTATGTGGATCGTCAAGGACTTGCAAATATCATACTTACTCAAGGGCATTTCAATTGAAAATATTTATTTTGAAATTATTTGTGTACAACTATTTTCTACCTTCTGAATGATAATATTATCCTAAATGCAATAATACCCGAAAAATTCTTTAAACTATTTATTCTTCCTACTACATTCCAGATGTAAATTTTTAATAGTTTCGTTCTAGATCTTTGCTTTAAGTAATCTTCGTCTTTTGCAAAAATTTTACCTTGCTTGTGCTATTTTTTTATTATATATCTGGTTGGGACCGAACGTTACTTGTTATTTTACTATCAAGACAACAGAATCCTCTTTTGAGTACTTTCAGTGATTTTTTTAAAAAAAGGTAAGAGGATGGCTTCAGAGGGATTTTACTCGTTTGATCTTTTCTTAGTGAAAGAAATATTCTCTAAAACGAGAACTCTCAGATTTCAAAGTAGAGAATCTTATATATTGTGTTTATTGCAATTAGAAATAACGTATACTGAGAAAAAAACTATTTTTCTTTTAAAGATCGTTATCATGAAAAAATGGAGAAAATTCGTAGTATAAGAAAATATAGTCAGAAGGGAATATCAATTGTGTTAGGGGCGCTGTGAGACTGTTTCGAGGGATGCGGAATTTATCTTGGTCCAGATACCATTTCCAGGAAAGTTACTTTTATGATTTTTTTACTACCATAGATGGGCAAGACTGATTTACGTGATGCTTTACGAGGTCGTTAACGCCTCCCTCGTCTTACACAAGAGCGATGACAGGGAAAGGAAATATCTATGCTCCAACGGACATCGATGTTAAGTATCGATTATTCTTAATCTTATAATATTCAACTAAAATTTATTGTACGAAACTTTTAGAAATGGAATTAATATACAAAATTCTCTACATTTTTTTTATGTCAGAAGTTAATTTAAAGTCATGTTTAAAGTAATTTTAGAGGGAACTAATCTCTCAAGCAGGCCATTTACATAATTTCATCGTTTGTATAAATTTGCAGCTTTTCTTTGCGAAAGCTTATGTTGCATCGTCCCTTGTAATTAAAAAGATGTTTTTAATTAGTGCTTGTATTTTTGAATATAGTTTCTTTTGTTCCTCCTACATTTTTTATTTGCTCTATTAAATATCTCATCATTTGCACACACACGTTGCACAGTTTATTTCCTTGTGGCATATGAACTCGAAAGAAGTTTATGTTCATAATATTTTGTAGTATTAAGGTCCTCAAACAGTTATAAAGTATAAAAGCAGCTTAACGCTAAGTCTACATAGAAAGGTAGGTATTAAAGGACAGAACTTCCATAAAAATGCATAATCTTTGATACAAAATTTCTGTATCACGGATTATAGTAAGTTCTCGTATTCTTGAGAATTAGAAAGAAGCAGTTGGTGATTTTTGATCAAATATTGGACATTTTTATCGACTATTTTTTGAATTTTACTTTCGCATGATCGAAAATTGGTGGACGCCTCTAAACCTTATCCAATATCAAAATCCACAAATAATTTTCCAATGGAGTAAAAACACGCACGAACGAAGGTAAGATGTTTGATGAAGCGAGCAAAGCCAATGAAAAACGAGTGATTTCAGGAGAAACTGTTATTGGAACCGAACCAAAACCAGAGGCAACACGCTGCATACATGTCGATAAACAAGATTTCGTTAAATTGAAAGGAAACTTGATGACGTCTGAAAAAATCTGGCAACGTCAGCTAGAAGAGTCGGACAATAAAAAAACTCGGCGTGAAACTGTGAATTAAGTGACAAGACTTTAATGCTGAGATGTACTTTTCTCCCTTATTATTCCCGAAAACGATTTTCTGCCAAGAAAATAGATAAAGATAAAATATAAGATTTATTTGAATTTTTCTTAAATATTTATCTTCCATGCAATGAAAATTTGATTTAGACCTGGCTTTGTCCTCTTATGTACTCTAATTCCAGAAATCCTAATATACTATTTCCCCCAGGAGGAAACTCTGATGCAGTACTTAATACGGATTTGGTCCAATAAACGAGGCCAGATTAGTACATGAAATGCGTTTCAAGCAAAGCAAGCTGTTGTAAAGCTCTCTAGATGTTGAACTAACCTGATAAAAATAAATAGATCTGCCACTGGCAGCGTACACTCCATTTATAAAGTATTACTGCAAAGTATTATTTGCTTTGAAGGGTCAAAAACTAATTCAAACCGACTTTTCATAGAGCTTTTCATTTTTAATAAAGGTAAAATGTATTATAAATAATTTAATTTCCCCTAAGTAAAATTTCACTCAGATTCTTGATTAAATGTTTTACACACCGCAAATCAAAGCTTTTTCTATGAATAAATATTAAATCTTTTTCAATAGAAAGAAATTTTTTTAACGCGTTGAAAAATCTTTTGGAAATAGTCCAAGAGTATAAATTATTTATCATGTATAAAATTTAATTTTCAAATTTGATAGCATAATTTTAATATTATTGCGATATTGCTGCCAAGACTCGAATATCCATAAACACTGGATTGGAATCCAAAGGAGGTTTTAGTCGAGATATATATCTTCCTATGAGAAATCGTCTGAACGAACGTGATTTGCATTAATGTGGGTTTTCAGAAGGTACGAACGCTAGAATAGGCAAAGGCACGTTTTCGACAAAACAAAGGATAAAGAAGTTATTTTGAGATTCTCAGAGCTTGCCTAATTCCTCGAATTGACATCAGCACAAAATTAATTTAATCATTAATTTTGATCACTGATAGAGATGAAGAAATTCATTACATACTTTGTTCTTTAAAAGAAGCAGAATGAAATTGATATAACAGTATCGTTCTTTCGGGATTATATTTTTACGTGACGAGATTTTTCCTGGCAATCAGAGATTTGTTATCTTTCATTTGATCAGCAGAGAAATGACGAGGGAAACTACAAAAGAAATTGGAAATAGAGATAAATATCAAAAGAAGGAAAGGCTTCTTATTTGCTATATTAATTAGTTTGGTAGCTTGAACATAAACAGATACAAAAACGATTCATTCTGCCTTGGAGATTAAAGCTTATAAACCAAGATGAATAAATTCTTTAGATGACATTGCTTCTTTTCATTGATAACACAAATGGAAGAAAATTTGCAAACAAGATTTTAATTCAGCTTGTGAATATAACTTGAAATATCCCAAGGAAAATATTGTCTCAAGAAAAATATTATACAATTATTTTTCATTAAACAATAATTTATCCTTTCTTGACTTCCTATTAGTAAAAAAGATAGCTTTATTAATTTATGACATGATTATCTTGAACCGAAGACAAGTGCGATTTTTCTATTAAAAAAAAAGATAAAATCGCCCTCTAGAGGTTGATGGGTCTTCGGAACAAGGTTTTATCGTCGAAGAATCGACGTTGCACAATAAATCTTATTCTATCGCTTTTACTCCTCGCCAAGCAACTAAGGGTTACAGGTTCTTGGGAAACGCCTGGTAAGCGACTCGAAATCAAAAAGGTCGAGAATTACTCTCAGGTTTCTTCTCCAACAAATAAATAATTGAATCACACTAACGAACCTGCGAATTTTTCGAGGCTTTAAATTAAGTTATGTTATTTACGAAACCAGAGTGAAGAAAAAAGTTATATGGAGTGATATTGAAAACGTAAATTAGATTATTGGAAGGCTGTTTTTGAAATCTATAGCTCAAAATTGACGTTTAATTTTTTTTACGAGTGTGTACAATACAATAGAAGGAAGTCTACTAAGTCAACTTCATAGCGATATATCCGCCTGTCAAGCCGTTCTGTCAGAAGAAACTTTCGGTGAGAACTAATCGACAAAGTTTCACGGGAAAATTTCTCACATTGGTGAGGAGGATTCTCGTAACGACATTATACGGGATTCCTGCGAGAATTCGTATATAAGTGTCGCTCTGAAAGTTTTCTGACAAAGGCTTACAATGTGGCTTCAATTTATCCATTTTCTCAATTTTTCACGCCTCAAGAATCCCTAAGGTAATTTAATTTGAATGAATATGGTATAAACTATGTATAATATAAACTCCTGTAATTTGTATTGCGCAGAATGATTCATGTTTAACAATTGTGTTAATTAGATAACTGTGATTTGTAGCTTCACAACTGTTATAATAATACAAATTAAAAGTTGATTTTAAAGCTTACAAAAGTGTCAATCATGTACACTCAGTTACAAAGCAGTAAAATAAATTTTCATGGTAAAAATTGGAAAGAAATAAAAATTCAACGTTATTTTAACGCATTATAAAGTACTGAAGGTACTTCGATTTTTCATGTGCTATCGGCAAAATATTACTAAAGAATATGAATGAAAATTGAGGATTTGGTCATTTATTCAGGTTAAAGTGAAGAGGGTCACGTTTGTAGTGTCGTTTCGTCAAGTTTTATAGACTCAGTAAAAGTGCAATACCGTCATAACTATTTTACGATAAAGAAAAATTGAACGCTTTATGGTGTAGTACGACAGATTTTTCGAATCTGTACGCCCTTCAAATTTGTACCAGATTATAAAAAAATGTATAAAGTATGAACAAAATATTAACTGAACGTTTTATGAAGAAAAGTCAATTATAAAACAAGCAGAAGTATTGAATTCAAGAGCAGAATCTACCTCATCTTGATTTTGAATATCAGAGAGGAAAACCGTCAACCTTTTCAGATCGGATAACCGTCGTAAATCTGTTGTTATCACGTTCTGAAGAGACTTGACCTCGTTCGCTTGGCACCGCCAATTAAACAGCATCCGAAGGATAATAGTGAAACAGAAATCACGACAAGTTCGTACACGAACTTAGTCGTAAAGGGTGGAAATTTCGCTTGCTTAAGTATAGCACAAGGTACCACACACCAACTCCTAAATGCAAACTCAACTTGAATCAAAATCTCCATAGAATTCCAATCTTATGCCAGTAATAATTAGCAAACAAATATATTAAATATTAGAGCATAACTTTAGACATTAATTTAAAAATTAAATTATATGGGAGAATACTTGTTACACAAAACATTAATATTCGTACCCAATAAAAAGTCTCCCAACGGAACTGCGAGGATTACAGATAGCTCTGTGACAGGAAGGGGAAGAAAAATAAATTCCGTCGACTGTCAAGCAAGTCTCCTTGCTTTTTGATAAGATTTAGAGAAGAAATTCGTTAACCCGAATATCCGAGGTAGATTAAAATCGGAAATAGCGAACCTTCTATCGACACCCTAACACGATTGCACCCATATACATGCGTTTTAAATCACTTGGGTAAGTTAAATGTTTATCGAAGTTTTGAGATCCGACCCGCAGGCGACTTCGTTATTTACGTAAACTTTCAACTTCCTATAAGGTTTTCAACTTTGTGTTGAATTTATCAGAAGGGTAATCGACGTCAGCAACTGAAGAATGAAGATACAAACAAAGGAAATTGTCGATCAATTTTTAATTAGTATAGTTGCATATTTCAAAACTTTTAAATAGAAAATATTTTAATTATAAACTGTAAATTTCTGTTCTCTCACAATTTTCTAAGTTTAGAATCAAATAAAAATGGAAAGCTTCGAGAAAAAATAGAAAACAGTACATTCCCTCGGTCCATTTGTTGTAGCTTGACGTATATTATCTACCAAGTTTTCCCGACTCGACGCTCGACATACGATGGCAAAATGTTCTTTTATTTTTTTTCCATCATCCTTTTTTCCCTTCAATACCTAACAACGACACATTTCACATCCCTTTTCTTTTAAAGGTCACCTACAAAAAATTCGTAAACCATTTCTAAACCTGGGACACTTTATTTTTAAACGCCGACATGAAAATTCGCTTACATTTTCAAATTAACATACTAATATAAACTGATAATGCTAATCATCAATCCCTTTTTGCTAGATTCATTATATATCTTTCCTTGTATGCCTCTGGCAGAATTAATTAACTCATTTGAGTTGAAAACTGTTCCATCCACGTTTAATTGGACATTCATCCCGCGTGAATTCATAACGAGCTAAAATGAAATCCCAATAAGGTTAAATGAACATTATTAAGCAGTTTAAAAACGTGTTGTTATTACATGCATTTACTTAAGGTAATCTTCAAAGGTAGAAGTACAGAACTACAAGGTCGCTCATAACTTTTATGATTTTTCGTAACACGATCTGACATTTTTCTATGGCGACAACACGTCGTTCGATCATTTCGAAACATCAAGTTGCTTTTATGATACTATAGTGTGGTCTCGTTACAACAAGCGTGTTCGTTAACTCGAGAACTGGTATAACGCTCAATGTTCACTTAACCTTTAGGAAATGGATATCTTCCACGTTCCTCCTAAGTTAAACTTCCTTTTTGCATATACATAAATTTATAGACTTACGACGAAAAATAACAAGCATCCTTTCTTCAAGCTGCTAATTTTCATAATAATTTATACAAACCGTAAGACAAAAGGTTTTTACAAAGGCATTGAATATAAGTTCTGTTTTGTGTTTTTAAACAACAAATTCTGAATCTATATTGTCTATACCATTCCAAATGCTAAACAGACATCATCAAAATTCATGAATAAAGAATTTTCAATTCGTATTGCATTACTAATAGAATAAATTTAATTTGAAAGCCTTTGTAAATAAAAATTTGACGTTTTTTTGTTTAAAATTGAACAATGCGAATTGTGAAATATGAGAAGGTGAATATGAGAAAATTTCGAATTGACTAATAGAAATAAATGAAGTTAAAATTTTTTAAATTCCAAACATTTTCTCGAAGTGTGTTAATTAAATTAATTGAAGAATTTTAAATGAAATTTCTACATTTGCTGATTTGGTAATTCAGACAAAAATGCCACTTTTTAAAAGTGGGCCTCTTGATATTTTTCGCAGATAATATATATTCGATAAATATATAATATCTTGGAATATCCTCTACCCTATTAATGGCTTCAAGCTTCTTATTTACGACTGTATCAATTTTATATGAATATGGGTGCAATTTTGCGGTTAACGGTTTATTACTTCCGTACTTTTACTCCACATTGAAATGTCTTTAATATTTAATAGGTTTTAATATTAAAGGGCTGATATTTTAAAGCAAATCATTTGATAGTCTCGAAAAATGTTCAATTTTTCTCGAAAAGAAAAAGTTGAATTTCATTGGCTTATTAAAAAATTTTCTAAAATATTTTCTATCTTAAATATAACATGTTCAAAGACCTTAAAATTTTAATTCAAAGAACTCAGAAGCTCTAAAATTGACAATTTTTGAATTAAAAAAAAATATTCCCTTTCATCCTATTTTTAGTATTAATGTTTCCAATTGAATGATGCTGTTCCACTTATAGGCATAGAGGGAGAAACTAGAACGGATGATAAAAGCTGTCATGGTAGAAAAGGTTTATAAAATGGAACTGTTGCTCATGGTTCTCAAAACAATTGACATCCTTGATACAGCACCAGTTTTAAAACAATGAAAAACTAATTTAAACAAAATGATTTCAAGGCGAGAATATCGATTCTTCTCTTATTTGTGCGGATAAATCAGAATTTCAGTGTCTCCACCTTTTTTCTTCTAACTGATATCTATATCTTGCGAAATGAGTGAAAAAGGGAATAAATAGAGAGCGAGAAATCAGAGGGTCAGATATAGAAAATCTTCCAAGCAATCAGCATAATGTCAAGCGCGTTAGCATGGAAAAGATTTCCAAGGAGCAAAAACAGGGCTGCGAATTTATCGGTGGCTCACTCCTACCACTTTAATTGAATCCAAGTCCGATAAGTCACGCGAGCTTACCCATCACTAATTAAACGAGTGCCAGCCTCTCTTTCTCTAAGAAATTCAAGATTTCTTAACAGCCAGTATTGAGAGTTTGAAGTAATTTCCTTTATCATTTTCAATTTTCGCTTTTCCATCCTTCTACTTTACCTTACTTTCTTTCCTCCCTTCAATTAACACACTTTTACACTCACTACTACACCAAATTTACCTCTCGAAACATTTACACATTCACTTTTATGATACACTTCATTAAACTTTTATAGATTCAATTTGTTACATAATATTTAGCAACTCTATTCTGTATAATTATCGGACACCTTTTTCTTACTTAATTATTTTAATATTGAGTTATTCACATCAAAAGCGCCACAAAAGTGGGTATAAGCTCCTTTTAATATAAACACTTGTCTTAAGAAATTTATACTTAAGCTTATCTAAGTCTTATAGTATTTCTTTCGAGTACTTTTTTGCACTTGATTTTGATTTAATTGTCACAATTTAAAAAAAAAAGTGTATGGAGATACTAAGTATGTACACGTGGGTTAAAAGTTCAGATTCAAAAGAGAAGACCGTAAGTCAAGTTCGTGACCGATTTCTCGTGCGGTTAAAACTTGAGAGCCCCAGAGGACCGGATCCTCCAAGGGAAAAATAAAATTGAGGGTTATGATCCTACGGTCGTTGTGGCGCGCGGCGAGCCACTGACTGCTTTCCAGCTTTCGCCAATTCCGACCCCCGTACCAACCCCGTAGTGTCCTCAGCGACCCCGGGCGCAAACGCTAGAGTCCGCTGCACCCGCCCCTAACAGTGCCTCGCGTCAAACCACTTTCTGCATCGACTGAGCAACGTAATTGTTTCGAGTTCACGCCACTCGCTTTTTCGCGACCGTGACACTATCCGTCAATCGAGATGCCAATTCGATTCGAAGTCCAAGATGTTCCTGTTCATTAAAATCTTATCAAAAATCTCAGAGGAGACGCCATTTTGGTGGGGTACACTCTGAGGGTTTCCATTAGAGCAAAACAAAATAGTCAAAAGAAGATAGTCAATAAAGAAGAGATTAAACCTAATTATTAAATTATATCTGTTTAGTACCCCTTCTCATCCCCTCTTCCTCGTCAACCCCTTTGCCCCTTCCCCTTGTCAAAATATTCTTTTCACTTTATATATCCATATACACTCTTTCCCTGATATCTCGCCCCTATACTAGCTTCTCCCCATATATATACCCCCACCTCTAGCTCAAACAGTAACCTTGCCCTATATCGCTCTACTTTATATTTACTTTATTATTGCCCTCATTTATGCCCTCTTCACCTATAGTCCATCCAATTGATATATCCCTCTTTCCACTCCCCTGATAACCTCTGTTCCCTTTTCTGAAGGGCTATTAACTTCACTTAAAGATGAGGGTCGTTACATCGTTACTTACCATTATTATAAGTCATAATTCAGCCTAACTTACTTTTTTAAAGGCAGTGAAACAGCATAAAGTTCATGGACTCACCTGTAACAAAAAGAAAAATCATTTCATTATAATAAGTCGTAATTGAAAACGTTTGAAGATATTTTTCATTTCCGGAACTAATGATTTAAATAAGAATGAAAAAAAGGTTTGAGTTATTGTAAAAAAAAAAGAAGTAATCAAGTCAGACACGGTTTGTTCGTAAACCTCATTTCACTTTTCTCATTGCAGCACATTTTACCGGAAGTATGAGAAACAGAAGCCGGATATAATTGCTTTTCCGCAGTTTACTTCACATTTATTTCATATTAACGTATAAAATTATTTTACGCTTCGTTGCGCCTCGTGGTAATCCTCCGGAAAATTATTGTCGAATGACGCTTCTTGTCGGAATTTTACCTTTTCGCATTTAACTTGTGAGAGTTGCACGAATGGTAGAAAACACTGTCACCTGCAACGCGTTTGTTTTATGGTCAGGTTAACATTGTTACAAAATTGTTTGCTGGCAGGATTTCGTTATCGCACGTCACAGAAACTGTAGAGTTTGGCGAAAAGAAACTTCAAGACTCGAGGCATCAGAGAAAAAAAAATGTGAATCTAAAAGATACCGTTTCGGAGGTGGAAAAAATTCCAGGCACGTACTCCTCGGAGGCTTCTAATTGAATTATTCTTCTTCTTTCGCCGGACTTTAACCTCTGCGTACGCTTACGGTAATTTGATTTAAGACCTCTCTTATTTAACATTCTTTACTTTAAAGAAATATCTTTTATTCATGCTAATATAAATAGCGCATAGTACCTTAATGTGAATTTAATTATAAAATATTTTGAAAATTCATTTTTAAAAACAACTAATTAACTGATTAACTAAAAAACATTGGATCTATCAAGATCAAATCCTGGATAACTCTACAACAAAATAGGAACTCAAACTTTTGGTTCCATCTCTAAACTTCTCCATTACATTTAAAAATGTAAACTTTCCTCTCTTTCATTGAATCCTCTGAAAATGTAAAAAAGTCTCAATACCTGGATGGAGGAATCAGAGGGTATCTAATAGAAATGGAAAAGATAATTAAAGAAATCGACATCGACTCTCGACTCCTCGTTTTCATAAAAGTCTGAGAAGTTGCCTAGGGGCTCCATTAAGCATCACTAATGGAGGTGGAAGGTGGTGTCGAAGTCTCGATCGTCTGAGTGGTGTAGATTATACACCACTCAGACCATCTGATAGCTAATAGTAACAGGGAATCTGGGATAGAAAAGTTCCACCTCTGGAAACATGGGGAGAATGTCGAAAGAAGAGGGGAGGCGCCACTTGCTAAGTGCTGCAATTTATTTTATTACTTTACGTCTCCATTCGACTTACGACCCCTGTCGCGTGGACGGTTTAAGCGCAAGCGAACACCGCACCGAGAGTAATAATTTACACGTTTTACGGACTCACCCAACCACCAAAATACTGAGGACGGGTGTTTTGCGAAACTTCGCCGAGTTCCTCCACTTCTTCTCCGATGTTGTCGCCAAGGTTCGTGTCGCAAAAGTCTGCCGCATGCCGCACGACGTCTCGCTGAGAAAGTAAATTTAAGCAGAATTTCACGGAAGGCCAACTATGTAAACGCTTCCTTGAAGTGAAATGGGAAAAGTAGTTTCCGTTTGCGAAGATAGAGGAAAAGAATTTTTATTATTCTTAATGAAAAGAAGCCAAGAGAAGATCAAATGGTGGGAGTCTTAATTTTAAGTTAATTAAGTATCAGTAACTCTACATTGTAAGAGTATCTTTCAGTTTTATTTTGCAACTCTCTTGATCAACCTTCAGATAACATTGTAGCATTTCTTATAGATAGTACCTGAATGCGTCTTTCAACCAGTTCCCAGTCTAGTTCAGCAAGCTCTTCCACCTCAAAAGGATCCTTTTTACGATTGCTCGTAGGAAGAGTTCGACGAAGATCGGTTGTGCGTATTGTAAAATTCATTCGACTCGTTTTCGTTTGTGTGTATATTCCAAAAAGGAATGAATACAAGAATAGAGGGAAACAAAAGGCAGAATCCAGTACAACTCTTGAATCTTAATACAGCTCCACCTGATGCTCTCATCTTCAGACTTTACTAACTCTTAAAAAGGAATAGTTATTTTGAAAAGGAATTTTTATTGAAAGTTTTTTTATTTTCAAAAAGGCAAGTACAGAATTTCAATCTGAACTGGAAGAAGAAATCAATAACTATCTTATGAAATTCTTAAACTCTCTTACATATATTAAGAATCCACCAAGGCATCTATGGAATTATTTACTTAACCTTAAACGGAAATTCCATGCTCAGAATCCGAAATAAACAGAAACTCTGAGAAAAAAGTCTACCTATTTCTTCCTAAATGAAAACCTTCTAAACATCGTCAATTTTAAAATTTATTTTAGAAAAAAATCTGTTAGTGAATTTCACTTATAAGCCAATGTAACGATCCAGATGTTTTTGGTGAGCTAAACTTCACTCTAATGAACTGAGTTTGTCCCAGATTGAGAGACCTTATTGGTCTAGTCTCTAGACCCGCAAAAGTAAAAAAATAGCTTTTTTTTTCTTATAAGCAACTTGATGTGGCCCAGAAGATGTGTTCTGAGGAAACTTTGGTTCCGGTCACGAAACGTCGAGAAATAACAGTCTTGGTTGCAGCGAAGTTGAGATGAAATGGCGTGGCTGATGGGAGTAGGGTTAAGGGATGAGGATAGAGGTAGGCAATGGGTGTCGTTGCAGAAGGAGAACAGCAAAAGAAGGACGAAGCAAGGAGGTCGAGAGTTGCCCCGGGACTTCATATAAACTCGCCAGGTCTCGTAATGGACACTAGCTGGACTGTTGGTTCTAGCTTAGCTGAACTCGTGTGGGTGGGTAAAGTATTGCCGTTAGTACCGTCTCGACCAGACGTATCATTATTGCAAGCAGTGATGCTGCCCGCGGCACCACCCCAGAAACGACCAACGTCTCTTCTCTCGTCTTTACTTTTACCATGTGTACTCTGTACAGCTTCCAAATAGAGACCTGAACTCCTCCCTCCAAATAAAGCAAACAGTGGTTCAACTACTAAAGCTAAATCCTCATATAAGTCAGCAAATGAGATGGGATTTACCAGACCACACAAGGAGATATTCAATCCAATTTTCAGGGATTTTTCATTTTTCTTTGAGAAATTTAAAAAGGGTGTTTTGACAGTTTTTCTAACTTTGTATTTATATATTATAAAAATATGTTTTATGATGTTGTCTGGCTAACACGAGTTTTTACTACTGGTTTCGCATTGACTGACCATACATTGACCTTTACTACTATTTACGCAATGTCTGGCTGTACCTTGACATGCACTACTTAGTTCATCAATTTTCTGCCCTACGAAATTCCCATTGGCTGACTATAAATTGATCTGTACTACTACTTCGAAGTTTTTAGAAGACCTAGTAGAGGGTCTTTCTAATTAGGTTAATTAATACTCGAAGATATTTTTAAGAGATAATCAGGCTCTATTCAAAGATTTCAGTCTCAAGTGTACGACGATTTTTTCACACCAATGCAATCATCTCCAATTTCACTTATAACTAGACGTACTAACTTAATACGAAAATACGGAGAGACCCTGGCGACGAATGAGTATTTCACCGCGAGAATAGCAATTTTCTGGGAAATTAAATTTTCAGACGTCAAAGACAGACGCCTGACTAAATTTTCCGGCGAGAGGAAATAGGGGATGTGACCAAGACTCTATTGTGATAAGCTGGTGTTTCAAGTCTTCACGTACTAGATTAG
Source organism: Synergus itoensis (assembly GCA_904066005.1). Classification (NCBI taxonomy): domain Eukaryota; kingdom Metazoa; phylum Arthropoda; class Insecta; order Hymenoptera; family Cynipidae; genus Synergus; species Synergus itoensis. The sequence continues at coordinate 1,120,369 of CAJFCP010000098.1, forward strand.
ATTACTTTGTGAAATCAATACTAACTCTTTGAGAGGAAAAATACTTTGACTTTAGAAAGTTCATATTTATAAAGCTCTAATTATTTAATTTAATTATTCTCAAAAATAAGATCCATTTCTTCCGGTACAGGCAATAATAATAAACTATGTCCTGTTAAAAAAGATCGTATCTTCGAATTATGCACTTCATTAAATTGATTTGAAGGTGCTTTCTCAACGAGTTTCTCAGCAGAGGACAGTAAAAGTATCTCTTTGCAGCTGTGACCGAACGCAAGTCGTGTGAAACATATCACACGTCACATTCATGTCGAGTCAGATGTTTAAAAGTGCCACAAAAGCGTATTTCTCCACAGACATAGTTGGCGTGAAATTCTTACGCCATTCTCGATCCGTTATTTTAGAAAATAAAATTATCAACATATATAAACAGACAAAAAGTGAAACAATAAATATAAAATGTTCATTCTTAGTATAAATGTAAATATATCAGATTTCTGCTCACTGAAATTCAATATAGTTATTAGGTAGTAGAGCCTTCACTAAAAAATACCTCGAACAGACTCGTAAACTTAAAATTTTTAAGCTCATTCAAGTTTACGAGCCATATGAAATTATTTAAAAGTTGGTTCGTAAACTAAAACTTTTTAAGTTCTCAAACTTACGAGTCATTTCTCGTTGTCATTATAAAATAATTTCTCTCACTCTCCTCTTTTTTTTATCCCCTCAAAAAAAGGAGTTGATATTTATATTAGTTTGAGTTCACACATAAAATCAAATTCTCAAGGTCATTCGGCTTATCTTCCAAGTTATCCACAGTTTTCAACATGGAGAAAAGAAAACGGTTGAATTTACCATTTAAAATAGTTAACATGCGCTCTGAACGGATTTTTCCTGGAATCTAGTAATTTACTATTTTAAATTGTAACTTTTGCAATGAAAAATCAAGATTTGCAATTGTCTTAGCAAAAATTACAATTTGAAATAGTAAAACTTACTAAATTCTAGGAAAAATGCGTTCAGAGCGCATGTTAACTATTTTTAATGATAAAAAGGCGTGGTCAAGTGGTACAGTGAAGACAAAAGGGAGGGACGAGATCTTTTTATATTATAGAGAGATTATGTTGCTTCAAATGAAATATTAAGATGAAAATTCGAAATCCTATTGTCTTTTACTTCTCCTGATTGCAAAGCAACAATCGATACACTGAGAGACAGGCTCTCTCTCTTGCCGCACAATGCTTTCTCAACCGAAACGCAATAAGACACTTGTATATGTATATTGGTATCTTGTTCAACATTGCATGAGGTAAGAACAAGACAGGTATAATATCTCAAAGTAGAGAGTGCACTACTCTTCAGACATGGATACCTGCTTCCATACTTGCCACCGCTGACAATGGCAATCCATAGAACTCAGTTGCAACAAAGAGAAAAAAAATCGATTTATAAACTTCGTTTGCCCATTCCATGTCCCCGAAGGGCAAGAATCGAGGGAGAAGAATGTTCTACACACAGGGTAGAAAAAGTAAAACTCAACGAGTATAATAGTCAGATACCGTTGAAAAATATGCATTTTTCAGATTCAAAGGGGAAAACTTATACTCTTCGAGAATATTAAAGAGTAGAATGCGAAGTGTTACAACATTATAATATTGTTACATCATAGAATGGTTTGGATCATGATAAATGTGTGTCTCATTTGTGTAAATTTGCATTTATGGAAGAACTATGTAACTAAAATGACTATGGTCCTAAAGTGACCCATAGCAGTGAACTGACAATGCAGCGCGTGGCAAACTATAACTTATAATTTTATTATGCTTCGTTGGCTCCATCATTATACGGAATTTATAATTGAGCAGTGCTTTGCGCTCATATTAATTCATTGAGTGCCTATTAAATCAACAAATCGAGAATTACACTGATTGTAACATTCCAGAAAACTTTAAATGCTCTCTATTATTTGTCCCAGTAAAATTGTAATCAGTCTTTACAAATCTCTATATCAAAAATTACTATTGATGTATCAATTTGTTATTCCAGACAAACGGTTCAATTACAGAGAGTTAATCTTCCGAAGACAATTAGCTTTAAAAACTGAAGCGATTGAACTTTCTTTTCTGACCTCAGCCTCTCGAGTGCAAAGCACACTTTTTTAATTGTTTCTTTCTTCTGGAAGTTTCCGATTTCAAGGAATTTTCCCAACGCTTCAGGTGTGAGGATTACTTTCAGGTTTTTATTTTTATTTGTATTCTTATTCCTATTTTTCTCTCGGATGCAACACGAATTAAAGTTTCCGGAAGAGTCTGACCTGTAAGCCAAGAGCGTTAAAACGAGTTCATTCGGCTTCATTTGTAAGAATGAAAGTTGTTGCGTACCTTTATCTGCACGAAGGTTGCTGCTATTTACAAGGATAGTGGCCCGTAAAAAGCACACCTTGGGTCTAAATTCTAGACACGAGAGAGAAGTGGCTAAGAGAGGCTACAAGGAGTCTCAACTAACGTGGCAAATTGAGTGCTGGGCATTAAACGATCCCTAGCAGTGAAAGGAATTTACGACTGAATTTTCCTACCTCATGAAAACTGTAATTTTACAGATCGCCCATCTTTCCCTTTATCAAATGTCGAAGGTTTGTGAGGGATTCTAATCTCTTGTGGTCTATTTCTGTCTCTTCTTGACAACAACATAAATAATAAAAAAATGAAGTCACGTAAAATAAAAAGAGAATTGGCTGCTATGTATATGTACAAAAGCCAACTCGGTATTTTTGAAAGAATTCTAGCTCAGAGGGAATGTTCCTTTAAGTTTCTTTATTATTTTAAGCAGAAGTCTGTATCTCTATTTTGTCATAAATGTAGAAAGCACTGCAAGAATTTCTCTTTGTCTTTTGTTAAGCGATGATAAAGCACTCTCGTTACTAATGACTCTCATAACTTTCCATTTACGGAAACGCCAACGTTTTCAGTACTATCTGCTATGATATTAATTCTGAAACATTTAGAACTAAGCTATACTCGTTTAGCTAACTAGCCTCTACCCTTTGTATTGCTCTCGGTATTTATTATCTGAGGTTCATTTTGACCTCACTGAAGATAAAATTAATAACAAACATTATTGTTGTATCAGATAAGGCTTGAGTTTTAGAAAATAATTGTGATGGTCTTTTTTTTTTCGAGAAAAAAAAAAAAAAAAAAAAAAAAAAACGGGTAAATTAATCAGAATCTTTAGAATGTGAACTTCTTGGAGACAATACGACCCTATGAATCCAGTCGTGCATTCACAAGTGTCGTAGTCGGAGTTCCAAACTGAGGGCTCATTATTTATTCGATTTACTAGTGGGCAATCCTATCGGTTTGATGTAATTTCCTTGGATAGTCCTTGTCGGAGTCGAGATAATCCTTGGTGTCCTCTTACACCATTGACACGAGTTCTACCTGAGGAATTCCGTTTGAAAATCGATCTCACGCTTCACTAAAGTAATCGACACGAGTGGCGTGTTGACCAGAATGGTTAGCCCCCAAGTTGTTCCCAATAAACTTTTGACAATCGGGTTTTGCGAAACTCATTTGGAGAAACGCAGCCCCAACTTTAGAACTGCCACTCTGAATTTACAAGTTTCCATTCCCTGAGAAAGACCAATTCTCAAATATAATCTCGACTAGATTCTTCTTTATAAAATATTTCCAATAGAGAGCTGTTGAAAAAAAGAATGATTTTAGAATTTCTAAACGTAAGTCGTAGGTTGTATTAGATTCTGGAATATACATATAGCAATGTTGAGAATTTCGTCACAGTTATGCGGAAAGCGGCTCAGTTTTTGTAATCCCAGCGGATTTAACGACTTTGTTCCGTTATACCTCCATCTGTACCCCTTCCATTTTTAGAACTACAACCCCTTCAGCTTCCGAGACTACGACCTTCCAAGATGTATGCAGTGCATTACAAGAAGCAATATTTTAGAGTTTTCCGCCCTAGGGAGAAGCATACTACCTATAAAGTACGGTTTACGACTTGCAATTTCAACTTTCTCAAAACGCAACGGTCCTGCTGCTGCGTCTAAACAGAATCTACGATCTATGATCTCGTGACGTAAAACCGAGAAAGAATCAGATTTAGAACTTTCACTTTCACATTTTTCTGAAATGTCGCTGAAAATTTGATAGAGTGCTATCCAAAATTCCATAGAAATGCCATGGAATTCAATAAATCAATTTAGGGAATTCAAGCACGCTATCATCTGAGCCATGCTGTCCCTTTCTTTACTTTCATCTTTTTACTTGGGTGAAAATTTTCCTTCCCAATTGTTAATTTTGAACGTCATTTGAAATCCAATTTTAAAACTAGCACAAGCACAAAACGCCTTTTCTCCTCGACAAATATTCTTGCAGGGATGATAAGAGATTCATTTTTCATTTTTTTCTTTTTCTCAACAAAAGAATTTTCTTGGAAAAACTGGGATGCCGCACTTGACGACGACACTACGACGACCCAACGTTTGCGTCGTCGTTTCGTGAAGGGCTTTACAATGCCCATCAGGAAGCGCTCGCTGGGAAGAAAGAATCGCATATTAGCAGTGATTGTGTCCGAGAAAGCAGGAACCTGAATTTGGCGCATTGAAATTTAGAAAAGTTCCTCTCTGATAGTAACAGTGGAGACTTGAAAGAAGAAAACAGAATGAGGATGGACCATGGCAGAAATTGGAAAATGTGGTAAGGAAAAAGGAAAATATTTCCTCTGGACGTGGAATAATTGTGAGACTTGTCCCACTAAAGATTTCAGATTTTTGAGAACTCGAGCCGTTGGTTTCAGGCGAGGAAAAGAATTACGTGAGAAACAGTAAATTAAATTTCTTTCTTGTGCTTTCATTGGTGAAATTGCTCAGCGTCTTCTAAATTAAGATTTTTCCTGCAGAGATGTGTTTTAAAAAGAATTTAATCTACTTAACATTTTAGGACTTGAGATGAGGAAATAATCGTAAATGGAAAATATAATACCTAAGATTTAGAATTGTGCAGAATAAATTGGTGCAACTTGATTATGTAAAACTTGCAAGCTAGAAGGAAGGTTTACGATATCAATATTTTTTCCAAGCAAGAGACTATAAGAAAATCTCAAAGTAGTTGTTGGTTGTTCCTCCCAACCCGTAGTTTCTGCTTAACTCTTGTTGTTTCGCCTGCATAGTCGTGGAAAAGTAAACACGGATTGGACTAAGTTTACTGTAGAAAAGGTTAAATGTATGTTTTCCTTTCTTCGTGGAAAAGAAAAGTGCACCCGATAAGCTGGGAATTATCTCACCCCTTCTTTATATATACCTATATCTATACCTGGAAGGAATGCGTGCCCAAGTGCGAATCCAGTGAGGAAGAAAGGGGGATAATCTATAAAGTGAGTTTATCGTTACTTTGAAAATTGTGTATTACAAGGTTCTTTACAAAAGTAAAAAATAAATAAAAAGTACAAAAGTAAAAAATAAGAACTCTTTAATTAGAATTAAAAAAAAAAAAAAAAATGCCGGGTAATATTATCGAAGTGGAAAAATGATTGAATGGATTCGAAGAGGTCTGGATAAATGACTGGAGCAAATTCATGCTTTCAACCATTTTTCGCACACAATTACACTCCCTTTTATAAAATGCGCAAAACTCGTTTATCCGTGAATGGTTGCGAGAAATGCGTATATCGTGTACGTATATTGAATACTGCAATCGCAGACGATCGATGCGAATACCTGAAACCAATCGAGGCCACGGTACCATCCTTGCATTGGATTCGAGTCTCGAATACATGACATTCCATCCCATGAGAAGAGGAATCATTCTTCAACCTAGTGCAGATATGAAAGGCAAGCTTTGTCAAAATTGGATGTGCCACCAATGCAAACTTTCATTTATCCACGTACACCGGAATTTTCTTCACATCTCAACATCTTCACTTCGAATCATGCATGAACAAAGCAAAGTAAACAAACACAGGGGACAATTTTTTTCCAATTTAAACCTTTTAAGAGATTAAAAAGGAATGAGAAATAATGTTGTGTTCAGAAATGAACTTGGAAAAAATTGAGAACTCATCTGGAACAAATCGCTCAAAGAAAGGATCAGACTTGAAAAGCCTCGTGCATCAAATCTGCATTTCCATGTTCTTTAGCATATTTTAGCAAGGAGAAAAGCCTTGAACTACTATATTCATCGATAGATCACGTCTTTCAAGCGAGAATTTCCCAACAGATAATCTTAAGTTGTGCTGCTCAAGAGAACTTAAATCTGTCCTTTTCTAGAACCCTTTCTTTCCATTCAAGATGAATATATTTCAAAAATATTTTTAATATTGAACTGTTTTAAATATTTAGCTACTTTTAATATTCAACTCTAACATCTCGTTTTATGAGAATTTATGGGAGAGGTTAGATTGTTTGAAAATTAGCTTTTAGCTTCGGATAATACATGAAACGCAGGAAGTTCATGTTACTATTGATCCCCCGAGAGCCAGGATAGGAAAAAATAAATGTGAGATGGGAGGACTCACATTTTTTTATCACATCGCTAGAGAGTAATAAATTTTCAAGTTAGGTACACCGTGTTTGAAGCATTTGATAAGATTACGGTTTTACGCTATTAAATTGACACGAATCCCTGAACATTGAATTAAAAAAATAATAATAATAATTACAATAATTACAAGTCAGGAAAAAATACCTTTTCGGAAAATAAATTTATAATAATATCCAATAAATCGAATTTAAAATGAATGACCTTTCCGATTATGTAATCGAAACACAGCAGGGAACTGCAGGTGCAGTGAGGATTATACTAAAATTACAAATTATTCCCTTGGTACTCAATTCAAATTTTTTTTAAATCCTATCAATGGATCTGATGATTACATAGTACATATTTTATCCCAACTGCACACATTCATCTCCAATTTATTTGTAATACCTTATCTGAAAGAATATCAGAAAATATCAATTTTATATTGACAAATTTTGCAAGAATTTAAGGTACATTTGGATTACGAGCTTAAATTTATTTAATCATCTATTTTAGAAACTTGTAAAGAAAAGTATTTTATTCTTTACGCAGTTATAAATAATAAAAAATGAACAGAGCCCAAGACGTGTAGAATATTCAAGAACTTTAAGACCTGAAGGTCGTATTACAATATTCATACCTTTTAGAAGCAACTTGGAAATGCACTTTCATCTTTCTCATTGTTATATAGTTTTAAGTGTTTTAAGGGAATAAGCATTCTTAAATCCAAGAATATTGAACATCTAAGAATTTAAGATTACTAAAGTATTTATAAAATTTTACTTCTTTCTGTCAACCAGTTCGACGAAAAAATGCACTGAAGTGTTTTAAAACATGATAAATAAAAAACTAAAAACGAGTCCCTTTGTGAAAGTTGAAAGACATTTTCAAAGGTTAAGACGAACTCGAAGATTTGGTATTCGAGACGTGATCAGCATTAAATTCAGAAAGATAAGAAGTAATACAGGCTGACTTCAGACTTCTGGAATAAGGTAACTTTTCTCGATTTATATTTTCTACGCTTTTCTCGATTCCTTGACGAAAAAAAATCAACCATGAATGTAATTTTAACTGCAATACTTGCTCTGTTTTATAATAAGATCCAAGAGAAAAATATATCTGCTTAGCTTGAAAAAAAAAAAGAAAATAACCTGATTGATGTTTTGACAACTTTGGGAGTGAAAAAATGAACGCGAGACGACAAATGGAGGATGTGGAGACTCGTCAAGAATCAAGTAGGAAATAGACAATTCAATTTGTCGAGATACATTCAGGTATAAAATATAAAAAACATAAAAATAAGAAAAAGTAAAAGCTATAAATACATAAAGATATGTACAATAAATAATAATTATAGATCAAAAACCAATGGAGAAATAATTCCGAGGAAAATTCATCCATAAATTCTAAACTAACGAAATCAATTCATGATTTTCTTGCCAAGATGACCCTAACCCTAAATTCAAAATCGAAAGAAGCTGAAGACCTATTTTCCTCAGCTACAAAAAAAATAGAAGAGTCATTAAAAATGAGTAATGCATTTTTAAACAAGGAAATCGATCATGCAAAGAAATCAGTTCTTCAGTTAAGTAAAGTTTCAGAGAATCAGCTAGAAATGTATAAAACTTGCCTAAATCAATATAACGAAGGGATTAAAGCGACTAAAGACAATTTTAGTGACACGATAAAATCGTGTACTGAAAAGACTGTAATTAGACTTGAAACAGTTAGGAGCAAGTATGAAAATGATTTGCAGGAAGTTAGAGATTTGAAAAAATTAACAATTAGAGCTGTCAAGGAATGTCTGGACAAAAAGGGCAATATTAAGCCTTGCATTAATGAAAAAACTAAAGTTGTTAGTGAAAAGTACACAAATATTGTAGAAAAGTTGCAGGAAGCCTCGAGTTCGTCAAAAAAATCAGTTTCTGAGTTGCTGGAAACTGTTAATCTTTGTTATAAAAATGCCCAGGATGAAGTCTCAAAGAGTCTCCCAGAAATTGTCGAAAAGACGAAACTTTGTATTGAGAATTCGAAGGTACTTTATTTAATTGTAAACTCGAAATAATTTTGTTTAAATTGTAAATTAATTATATTATTTTTAGGAAAATTATAAGTCAGAAACACCTGTAGCGAGCAGAAATACAATTTTTCACGATGACAATCAAGCTGAGGGAGTGTTGCAGAAATCAATTACGATTTTAATTGAAGTACCCAAGGGAGAAAATAATAATATTGCCGGAGAAGAAAAATTGGAATGCCTGCAGGAAGCAAAAAAAGATGCCCTTAATACAATAAGCTTAGTTCTACATGAAATAGAAACTTCTGAAAAAATAACAGCAATTATTAAAAAATCTCATAAATCTGATCCTCTGGTGCAAGATTTCATTCGTTATGCTAATGAAATAATTCAAGAGACAAAGCTATTTCTTAAAAAATGTACAAAAGATGATTGGAAGGAAGTCGAAGGTAATAACATTTTCAAATTCTCGAAATTAATTGTTCTTAACTTTCACGTTACAAAAGTTTAAAAATAAGAATTCTAGCTTTCTGAATGATAAATTGAAAACTTTTGTACCTTATCCAAATTTAATTATGCACAAAGGGGGATCAAAAAGAGACAAAGTATTTCAAGTGGAATTGATTAAATGCTATTCGATATTGTAGTAGGGCGTTCGTTACCTGCAGAATCTAATTATTTTTAACTTAATTTCTTTGACCTCTATCCAGCCGATATTCACAAGTGCCTCGCCGAGTTCTTCGATTCTATAAAATTAAAGAAGTTTGAATTGATGAAAAGAGTCGATGTATTAAAGAAAGACAATAAAAAATCCAGCCTAGAAATCGACAAGGCTTTGAAGTGGATTTCTGCAGCGGAAGAAAAGCTTCTGAAAGTGGAAAAAATATTCCAAGAGTGTACTAAAGCTGAAAAGAAATAAATCTCAACTCGCCTCGTTACTCATCACTCATTATTATTTTACATTAATTCTACTGGAAACAGACGTTCTCTTCCACTTCTTTTGTTTCTAATTTATAACCTTGATGCAAAAACGAGGCGTCATAATTTTTTATTTACTTCATTAATCTGTTTAATGATATAATGGCAGATATGTTTCAACAAGTGCGAAAGATAGTGGGAGATTTGGGAGAAATTATCTCTGAGACTGTTCAAGAAAAGTGGAAAGAATTATCCAAATTTGATGAAAACGCTGCTTCGAAAGTAGGTTAAGAAAATTGTTTTGAATATATTATCCAATATTGAATATTTTCTGTATTTTTTAAGGTTTCATCGACATTTGAGAATTTAAGAGAAAAAACAAGGAATTTATCAAATGTAAACGCAAGATTTCAAGCACGTATTCAGGAAAAAGAAACTGAAATTGAAAAAATCAAATCAAATATGAGGAACAGCTTAATTGAATGCTACCAGAAAAATTGCAGCCCGCTTGAAAAATTACAAAAAGAACGAAATTCCATTCACGAGGAAGCTAGTAAATTAAAAATTGAAGCTGAAAAAATAATCGCAGATTGTTTGACAAGTGAAGATAAGCCAAAATGTCTACAAAAAGGTTTATCTCAAATAGAGAAGAGAGCTCGGAAATTATTGAAAAAGTTCCGGGATTTAGTGAAGAAAGAAGCGGATGCAAGGGTCGAATGCACGAAACTTATGCTTGAATGCGATAAAAAAGCTGTGAATGCAGCTGAAAAGAAAGTCTCTAAAATAATAGACGAGATTATGAAATCTGCCGGGTAAAATAAAATTTTCCACCTAAGGATTTTTATACCAAGTTTTTAATTAATTGTCAGAATTGAATTGTTCGAAAATGTGGTAATTTTACTTAAATAATTTTTCGAAGCTTATTTGCACGATTAATAGGATAATTTGTTAGGGAGATAATAATTATAAGGGTTCTTGAGGTCTAAGTGCCTGGGGCTTCAGATCTAGAGGATTTTATGAAAACCAGAGGGGTGACTTCGAGAGACAGAGGGAAAGAGAGAAAGTTTGGTTCAAAGTGGGAGAAGAAAGGGATGGTGATAAAACTGTAGTTTAATTATTATTATCTGCCCCGGGGATAGTAATTTACATAAAATCTGATTGCTGCTGCTAATATTCAACCTCTCTCCCTCAGAGGATTGAATTGATAATTTAATGAGTGTTACATTTTAATTATTACCTAAGCTAAGTTCTGCTTAATACTCATGACAAATTGCCGCCAATAAAATATTAAAAACACTCAAAAAGAAACTGTTTTAATTGTACCTTAATTTTTTACCTAATAAAATGGTGATGGTGGAAGCTTCAACGTTTTCAAACGGCACTTTGGCATTGTGGGATATTTAATTGATTCAGGCATGAGCAACCCAGGACTTTCCCATATAGTCCGAGAATGTGACCGCATGATAGAATTCCCGGAGCACCAACAGGATCACTCGGTCACTCGAATCACTTCAAGATACACAGAAACCAATACTTCAATAATCCTGGTTTCATTTTCACCAAAAGTGTTTTCGAAATTGGAGAATTTATTGTTTAATTCAATAATGGGAGGGTGAAAAGCTTTAGTTAATTAATAATTAATGTACCGGCAACTCAAAATAAACACAAAAAAAAAAAAAAAAAAAAAAAAACAAGCCTTAAACAATTTTTGGGATAATCCTACTATAGTAACAAACTAGTCTCTTAGTTTGTACGGAAAAACGTGGATTACTTAGCGTTCCGGTAGCAAAGTTGTTAAAAGCATCCAGACCACGAACAAACTTTGAAATCGATAATTGAATCGGTGGAAACAGGGTACACGTCCTTATTAAGGTGCCACTACTTCCATCCAATGTCGATAAACTCCTCGTATTCATACCTTCACAAAATTAGCATTTTTACCTCCCTTAACTTGACAAAACTGAATATTGAAGTATGTGTGACTAAGGTTGATTACAAAATACTTTTTTCATGAATTTAGGCATCTCAAAAAGACAGTTTCTGGGGTAAATACTTGAGTGCAAATTGTTCGAGGGCAGTTGTATGGTAAAGAAGGAGCTTGTAATGAAAATGTGGAGTTATTTATATTCGTTATTTCGCTTTATGAAATTTTTGGTAGGATCGCAAATGATCAGTATGATGACAATGCCAGCATGCCCCTATGTATATAAATATGAGTCTGGCAATTTTACCAGTTTCATTTTGCACGCTATTTATTTCCCAGGCTCGAAAATTTGCATTGCGATGGTGCGCAATCCGAAAGCAGATGGCACAGCAGCATAATCGTAGAAATTATGCATGAGGAGGCGATTTGCGCTAGGACACTTCTTAAATGCATTTCTTGTTCGAAACTGTCATAAATATCTCGCTTCCCTCATAATGGCGTAACATCCAAGTCTTAAAAGGCAATTCTTCCTCCAAAATTATGGAAGAGATGTTCAACCATTTGTTATCGAGATAGCTCATTCTTAATTTCACTTTATTATTTTAAGTCTATTATCCTTTATTATCATTATTTATTATTATATCATACTCATGAAGAAGTTGATGAATACTTAAACAAGAAAACACATTTTCCTAAAAGTACGTCTGGAAACTTTCAATCTGGTAAGAAGTCGACTATTAACTGAAATCTGAACCAGAACTTGGGTTCTTTCAGTCCTAACTTCATTAGCGCGGATGAGCATGGCTTCATTTTAAACCGGAAGTAGTCGTTGGATTCTACTCAAACCTCGATCTACACATAATACGTCGACTCCCTATCGTGATGCATCGTCTTTTGGAATTGGACTTTGATACAATTTCTGACCTGAGTGTGCTCCGAATAGGAGACATTCAGTGTCTATAATTCTGGTTTACGACTACTCTCACACGAGACAATGCTTCATACAAGTTTCACGACCTACACCAAACAACCATTAATGCATTTAAGGCACAAACATCGCCGGAAATGAAAACCATAAAATAATTTTATAATTTAACGAAGTTATTCTTAATATTATATTCGTTTCCTCGAATTACTAACATAAAAGATTTCATGACTTTAAATTTAAAATAGATAAATCATATTTTGCTTCGATGACCTCTTTGAGTTTGATGCCCTATTCCACATCGACTACAGTTAACGATTTCGTGCCAATTGGCCGCATAATCTGTAATTGCTACCGATACTCGACCACAACTATCCCCTATGGTTCGAATTCCGCAACTCAAACGGCTTACATCAAGGTCCACTGAAAATGTAATTGGCCAACCCCTGGAACAAGAAAATTAAACGCTAAATATGCTCAAAATATTTTCAAATGCACTTTTTGAATTCCGTACGCGAAATAGTCATTTCAAAGTGCATATTTTTATCCAAATAAAAAATCTTGAGCCTAGATATTAATTAGAAATCGATTCTCGGCAATAATACTTCGCGAGAATTTGTAGAAGAGGCAAGAAAGGAACATTATATTGCACTACTCGATCGCACAATATTATTAGACTTTTCTCTCTCGCCAATGTCTAATCGAGTCTGGAGGAATTTCATTTCCCATACCTGTCAGTGGCCAGGAAAAATAGGAACGATAGTAGCGGTTGCAACTTTTAAAAGCTGATCCGGGAAGACAGAAAAGAAACAGTTCCCTTGAAAGAGAAGACTAAACTTTATTAATATCTGACAAGCCTCCTTACTGAGGAGCTGAAGAAAAAAAGAAATCTTCTAGGTTTCTGTAAGGAAATTTGTAGCCAATAAATTCTCCTTTCTAAAATCTAGCTTCCCTCGCTGATTCATTTTACTTGTAAACCTTCAATATTCAATCTTGAATCATAACTGCTGACTTTTAACGATTCGTCTCATTTAAAGCAGCTTTCAATTCTTTTCAAATATAAAATGGAAATTATAACCAAGATAAATTTCGCCTCTTCCATTCTTGAAAATATCAAATACGATTTCCATTAACCTACTTTGCCTAATTGTAAGTAGTTTCATTTCTACGGTTATGGATCTAGTTTCAAATTTAGGGTGACAGGATTCGATTAATGCAGTTGGTATTTATCAATGGAACCATCACGTAAATCAATTCCTTTGATAAATAATTAGTTTAAATTAATCTGCCTCTGGTTCCACTTTGAGGCAAAATAAGCGAGAGAGACGGAAAGAGTCAGAGAGAAGCAGAGAGTGAGAGAGAGAGAGAGAAAATGGAGAGATGAAATGAGAGAGTGTGAGATGGAAGGGCAAAGGGGTGAGAAGCTTGCTAATTAGAAGAAACTTGAGCAACCCGTTAATTATCAGAACTTCAACATCACAACTAAGAGAAATCTAAAGAAAGAGAACCTTGGCGAGCATCCACTTCATTATAAGAAAATTTTCTAAATAATGATTATCTTATTTAGTTATTAAACTAGTTTGAATCGCATTTTTCATCTTCCTCAAACGATTTTACAAAATATAATTTGGATTTCCGTTTTTATTTATCAAAAATTTATGTGAAATTTCGAACAGCTGATTGCACTCATCAATCATGAGGAGATTGATGAAGTTCGAAGGATGAATTGTGATCAGAATTGGAAGGGATTCCAGAGTACGAATAGACTGCACGCTCTTCGAATACTGGAATTACTAGAAGGATAAATATCAAGCAAGATCCTCCGAAATGCAATGAGAGCTCACGAGACCTTCCGCTTACTCTTTTCCACCTCTCGTCTCTTCCGGAGATAAAATCCTTTCTGGCCAGAGAGGTTCGCCGCACCGTTATCTCACGAAAAATTATGTTGGGACGAGTAAACCGACATAGTGATGATCCCGTAAGAAAACGTGATCAGCGTTTGTTAGCGAGATATACTTCAACGTGATACTTCAGTTCGTATTAGTTTCCTATGGAGAAATAAAAATTTATCAAACTAATCTTCACAAGAATAATTCAGATATACATACATTTTCAATAGAGAAAAAGTGGATAAAAATGCGATACACGTACATTTTCACGGATATAAAGAGCCTTTTAACAAAATCCTTTGTACTCTAATTTGTGGCTTTCAGGAGTGCTTATAAAGTCAAGAAGCTTTAAGTGATTGTAACACTAAGCCAAGCTCTCTTCTGAGATTGTTGGTAAAAGTCTTGGCTTTCTTTGTGGATATAACTCGCGGCTTGGTGAGATGTATAGAAAGCTAACAAGTATCAAGCAAACAAAGCCAAAAAAAAAAAAACATTCGAGGGAGTAATAAAGGTTCAAAAAGAGTAAAACTGAAGCAGTATATCCTCAGTTTTCTTCCACTTGTTAACTAGTCAGAATTCAAATTAAAATTCAAATCAAAATTAGATTAGTTACGTCATTAACTCTTTTCAATTTCATTCCTTTAAAAAAAGTGAATACTATTCATTGAATCTATGATGAATGTAAAATCAATTTTGGTTTGTATTCGTATTGGAATATATTGTCGATATTCCTATCTATCAGGAAACGATGAAACAGCGTAGAACAAACCAATGTCCTACAGATTACATCATCCAGGACCGAATCACAGTTGGTAGCGACAAACGCTTCACGTTTGGACTTCGTTCAGCTGTCAGGCTTATACGTGAGGCAGTAATCGCAATTCGTGAGCAGAAACACGAAACTGCCATATGATATATTACCAACGATATTAGGTGACGATGCAAATTGGTTCCGAAATTAATTTCAGATACAATAAGTTCGTCACAAACCTATTATGTATAGAATTTAATCACAAATTCAGAGCAAGGCAATAAACAAAAATTACTGCATGTCTGACTAAACCTGACTTGCACTACTTAATGAGAATGATCTGTATATATAAATTTATTTCCTTATTACTGTTAAACTCTTTTATATTAAACTCTTTTATTTTAAATTGCTAGGTGAAGCAAACACTTCTCTCATATTTTAAATAGTTTGTGAGTAACTTGGAATTTCGCAATGAAGAAAAATCTAGGGGGAATCTGGAGAAGAGGTAAAAAGAAGAACGAAAAAGAAAAAGCGGAAATTTACGTGCTTCCTCGGGGCAGGTTAAAAAAATATGATCTAGAAGGCTAGGAGCTGGTTACACTCGTAAAGAGATTACAGACAGGTGGGAGAGGGATATGTACATATTTTTAAGGGTCGTCTGCTTTCACCTCGCTTAAGCGACTAAAATCAATAACCACCCTTCACTTTCCTCTCATCACACAAATTATCGGCTCTTTTTAGTAAGTTGTAATTAGTTTATATTAAGTAACATAAGTAAAAAAATATTGTTAAATGATTTCTCTGTTTTTTTTTAAAGTTTTTTTGAAACTGGTTTTCTAAATGAATTTCTCTTTCGCTCTTTTATTCATTGCTTATCAATTCCTCCATTTCTATACTCATAATTACTCTCTTCTTTTGCATAATCTGCAGAGACCTTTTTTAATGAGAGTTTCATTAGTTTCCTGACAAATTTTGAAGGACAAATTAAATACCATAAGTTTCATTCCTTATAACTGTTTTGTCTCCAACTCTAACTGTGCTTCATGAGAAATGAGCGGTATCTCGAGGAGTGAAGACTGTGATAGCGCAATTTATATGATAATTGCTTTCTTTGAAAGACGAGTTTTCCTTCGAACGCAGGACTTTTCTTCTTCGAGTCATTCTTTGTCAGCCATTATACTATTCAAGTGCATTGTTCCTGCCTTTTTCTTACTACCGGTTTTCAACCGCATCTCGTCTTTTTCCACTTTGTTCTTCTCAGTTTCACTTTCTTGTTTGTGGTTCAAATCAATAAGTTCAATTCTACCTCTATGGATATCCGCAATCCATTTATTCTTTCCAAGTAGTAGATTTACTTAAGCCAAACTTAGAGACTAGCATACTTTTAATTTAATTCAACAGATATTTTCCAACGCAAGTTTTTTTATTTTATTATTTGATAGAATTCATTTGAGCTTATATCGTTTCAGAAAAAAGCAAAAATTTCCAACACTAAAAAATAGAGCAAAAGGTAAAAAGGATAGAAAGATAAATGAAGAACAGGAAAACTTGACAAAGATGAGAAAGAATTGAATGAGCAACATGTACCTAATATTTTTAATGGAGATGCAACCCAATACTTCTACCTTTTTTTTCTCCTTTTGACGAAAATTATTCACAGTAAAAAGTGAATAGAAAATATAACAGCAGGGCCGACAGTACATTTCCGTTGGAGGGTAATTTCCCGTTGCTTGCTATCCGTCGATGTGAATCTGACGATAGTTTTTAAGCTTTCGCGTTTTTTTCATTGTTCCTCTAACGTCGACAGTTTTATAGTTTCGGACTATATTTATCCCCCTGTTTTCACATGCTCTTTGATTTTTAAATTATCATTAAAGAGTTAGATTTAATTAAAACACTTTTAAAAAGATCTGAGTAATTACATTTTTTTATTCGAAGAGAACTAAATTTGATCAAAAATAAAATCGAACTTTCATATCAATTACTACTTTTCCGTAAAATTCGCTTAAAAGGACTAGAATTGGTGGAAAATTTTATAGTTCTTTCTACACAATGGAAATTTGATTGCAATTGTTTTTTTTTTGGTCGTAACATTGAATAATTTCACATTGTCGATATAGGATTGGAAAAAGGGAATTTACAAGTAGTGGGTTCCTACTTGTATCCTTTATTCGATAGCGAAGAGCACTTTCTAAATTGGATGCACTCTGGTAGCAATAATCGCATTGGTCGAGCGAAGCTTTTAAAATTCGCGTAAACAATAACTTCTGATAGGAAAAAAGAAAAAAAAAGGCCGAAAACTTGATTCAATTTTCAATACCATAAGGCACTCGTATTTTTCACTGCATCTATCAAAATTACATGGTGTTTCAATCAAAGCGAAGCATTTAATCGAAATTTATTAGGGGCAGATTTTTTATCTATATTATATCATAAAGTACCTAAATACTATCAATTCCGGAAATTTTTACCGAGTGCATTTTTATTTAAATGAAAAAGAAAATTAAAAGGGAACAGAAGAATCTAATCGTACTACTACTATTGATTTATATTAATGCAAGAAAGTAAATGGTAACATGATTGATGAAGAAGGATGACAGGTTGATAGCAACAATTAGAATTAAATTGAATAAACCAATGATCGATGACTGAACTTTTGAAAGTCAAAACACATTTCTATAGGAAATGTGATAATAAAAAAAAAAGAATATTCAAATATAATATTGAAATATAATAGAAAAAGTATATTCAAAACATTGTATCAATTTTTAATTATAAGCAAAAGTTATTTGATTATCTCTATACAGATACTAATCACCAGATGATAATAGTTTCTTTTAATAAATTGATAAATAGATAAATTAATAATTTAGATGCATTTTATTAAAATAAATGACCAGTAGCTGATATATTTTTACAAACTGTCTCTTACCAACCAAGAAAAAGGTGTGAATCTCAAACTTCAAGTTAGCAAAGTTAAGAAGAAAGAAATCTACTTTATCAAATCTGTATTACCATAATAATTTCTACGAGCTTGCATGCAAGCTCTCTATATAAGAGTCGAGTTTCTCTTGTAAGGTCGATAAAGAAGATTTCCAGGAATTACTAGCCGAGCTTTCGCGAGCTTGCAATAAACGTGGTACCTACTGTCGATAATTCAGGATCAATAATCATGTAGTATTAAAAAGTAAACACAACAAAAATTCATGTGAAAAATTATTCCCTTACTTAATTTGATCAAATTAATTGATAACCTATTTTACTCAAAGTCATTATTTTTAATATATATACATACATTTATTAATACTTAATAACATCTACCAGAAAGCAAAGAAATAACAAAAAATGAGATCGTTAAAGTTTAAAAAAAAAAAACTATTCATGAAGAACCTCTTTTTACTGAATATTATACAAGAAAAGGTATAACTTTTCATAAATCAGAGGCAAATGGTGAAATTATTCTTTTCAAAGGCGAATAAAATAGAAGAAGGAGGCGTGATCGAAATATAAAGAAAAGAAGGTGTGGAAAAATCACGATGATTTGGATAATCACCACACAATTTTTATCTTGACGATGCTTCTATGAAATCGTAATCGTTTCCTCTAAGCGAAATCGCTTTTCTCGTGAAATTGAAGTTCTCTGAGAAAAATTGCTATGATCCATCCAAGTACACCACTTATGGAATATTTTATTGAAATTTTCTTCGCAATTTGTAAAAAATGATAAGAATCGATTTTAGCATGAAAGTCAATTTATTGAATAAGATTTAGAGAGTTCAAATACATAGAATCTCGTAAATGAAAATTATTTTCATCTATCAGCAGAATGATACGGACTACTATTTTATGTTTAATAAATAAATGTTCTGTTTTTCCGTTATAGAGTAAATGATAATAAAAACTTGGGGGATTTTATTTCTCTTCCTGTCATGAAAAAAACGCGATGTAAAAATGAAGAAACGATCATAAGAGAACAATTCCTCTACTCTTCCTTAAAACAATAAAATTGTTAAGTCTCCTTTCTCCAGCAGAAATAAAACAGAAGAAAATATTGCAACCTAAAAATTCTGCGGATATTTATATTGTTCCAAGCACAAATTTTCGATAGAAAAAAGATAGGCAAAGGATTCTCCAATCAGAGTACGCCTATTTTATTCGACATTACTGGTTCTCTAATAGAGTTATGGCGAAAAGGAAAATTTTTCGATTTAATTTCATTCGCTTTGTTTAGCTGTACCTACGTATGTTCATTATACAACCCATACGGTATATTTATCCACTCTAAAGTTAATTAAACGGATAGCAGATCATTTGGAACGAGGCATGAAATTTTCTAAAATCAAGCAATATTAATATTGATTATAGGTTTCAAATAATTACTTAATAATTGGATTAAAAACAGTAATAACATTTTTTTCACCGAGGAAAAAAAGTTATTGTCGAATAATCGAAAAATATATATTTACGACAACTAAATATTTTGTTTATAAAATATTTTTGAATGCAACCGATAATTTATAACTCAACTAAATTTTATAATAAAGCTTAATCAGTCAATGGTTTGGTGTTTGATAATCGATAAGATCTCACCAAGTCCCTGTGGCGCAGAGGATAGCGCGTTGGACTTCTAATCCAAAGGTCGTGGGTTCGATCCCCACCAGGGATGACAAAAATGAAAAATCTGCCTTATTTGTGTGGATTTTTCATGATTTTTGCATCTAAAATAAATATCTTCAAACGATTACTTTTTTGGAAAAAATTTCTTTCAAAACGAAAATGATAACTATTTTTCGACAAGAAAAAATCGTGGAGAAGAAAATTAATTGGATCTTGAGCTTCAATACATAAAATGTTGATTTTGAGGGTAGACTGTCTATAAAGTACAAAAGAGAGTGCAAACACAGGTTTAAATAAATTATAACTTTTCACATACACTTTATACCAGAACCATGACCAGAACCATGTGGATAGTAAACTTGAGCATTGCCGATGGTCATCTACAGTCTGCGTAAACATGTTCTATCATCAAAGTGTACTTTTCATTGAGATTTCTGACTAAAAGCCACGAAAGTTTCCTTCTGAAAGCAGGAGGAAGTAGAAAATAAAGAAAAAATAGTAAAAATGCATCTACAGGATGAAAAATAAAATGTGAAAATAAAATAAGAAAAGATTTATCTCCCAAGAAAAAAGATATTGTTACTATCTTTATCGCTTCAATAAAACTGGCATTAATTTAAAGGAAGATCTAATTAGAGACCTATCTACAAACTCTTTACTCGAAACTATAAACTATCCGTCCAGAAATGTTTCGAGCAATTATTTCATGGGAAGATTAACTCGATTCGGTTTCAGAAACTTCACCATAAATATTTGAACATAAACTGTCACTTTTCTAGGCATTTTTCTATGAATGTGAAAAACGCAGAAAACATTTCCTAGTACTAAATGATTATAGAGACTTAATAAAACTATGAGTAACAATAAGGGTGGAGAATAAGTGCATTTTCTGATCAATAAAAGGGAGGACTTGGATAAATTGCCGAGGAAGCTTCAAGAAGATAATATATGCAGTATAATTTGACTACAGTATTGTTCATTATTTTATAATGCAACCTAGGGTTCCATTTCCCGTATCGAATCAATATCGAATTTCACTATAATGTGTATAATAAGGTATCAGTCAGAGCCACCATTAACATCAAAGGAAAATAATTGGCCCTTGAGAAATGGACAGGTATAAGCCGGAAGAAGGATTTATTTTAGTTCTAGGAACCTTCACATTATTTGGTATGTGGCCTGCTGCAGTGAAACATCCAACGTGGAGGTTATCAATAATTCTTAATTAATTATCTTTCTTACCCCGCAGTTTTTCACACAAAAAACATGTCCCCTCATTTGATAAACAAATTGGCATTTCACTGCAAAACATAAGAAGCAATAAAATCAACGAATTTTTCAGTGTCTTATTTTTAACGTATAAAAATATAATTTACTTTTGAAAATTTTTAGATTTCTTTACAATGTCTGGGGCTATGCCGTACATTTGTCCTACAACGCAGCTCTTTTACCAACACAACTCATTAGCATGTATATTACTCGAGACGATCTGCATAAACTGATAGACAGTTCCTTTTTCACTCTCACAATCATTGGTTACGTCGTTAAAATCTTCTACATTTTTTCGCGAAGAAAAAAGATAGAGCAACTGTTTGAGAGACTGAGAAGCCCGATTTTTGCCCCAAGGCGAGTGGAACATCTTACAGTATTGAGGAAAACTGCGAGCACTGCCACATGGAATTCTATCATTTATATCAGTTTATGTTTGCTGACGTGCGTTTGGTGGATCATGTTTCCTTTTGTGGATAGCAAACAGGTAGAAAATTTCAGAAAAATTCTGTGGAAGTATCTATAATGGATTCTGAATGAATTTTTTAAATTTTGTTTTAATGGTAAACATCAAAAAGAACGTTTATTCTTTAAGGAAAATATATAAGCGTTCTCGAAGGGAAAACAGCATTCTTGCAATTCTTCGATATTTACGTTTTAGACTTTTGATCGTATTTTCAGGAAAGAGTTTTACTTTATGGAGCGTGGTATCCTTTTGATTATACAAAGAATGCATATTATGCATATACGTTCATTTTTCAAGCATCAATGTTGTTAACAACAGCTGCTGTGAATTCCATGATGGACATGTTGGTAACCAATTTTTACTTGGCAATGGTTGCACAAATAGAAATGCTAAAGATAGACTTCAAGTTCCTAACAGATATACTTGTAAACCGTCAATTATCTGCTGCAAGTACCAACTTTCCCGAAAAGGGACTACTTGAAGAAGGAAGAATATTAAAGTATGAGAGGAAATTCAAACGCCAAGACGTATTGAAAGGTACCTCTCACGAAGAAGTTCGTTTAATGAAAATTTTAGAAGAGAGAGTTGTTCACTGTACTAATCATTACGAAGCAGTATTAACGTAAGCAATTTACATCTTCAAGATTATTATAATAATCAGTCTCAGTAATGAATATTCCAGAATATTCTAGTAGTTTAATTTCAAACTTTGCCTTTAGCTTTGTTAAAGATGTAACAGAAATGTTTCAAACAGGAATTGTGGTGCAAGTTTGTGTAAGCTGCATCATCATATGTGTGACGTGTTTTGAATTGTCTCTGGTAAATCATCATTAAAGAAATGAGTGATTTTTATGAGAATATTTAAATGAGAACTTTTTCACGAACTATTATTATTATTATAAAATATTTCATTTCAGATTTCTCCAGGCACATTGCAGTTTTATGTTATGATTCAATATCAAATGTGCATGCTTGTTGAAATATTCTGTTACACTTGGAGAGGAAACAATATTACTGTGAAGGTATTGATATAAAAAAATTAATCTAAAAAATTGATAACACTACATATTGTAAAAAATATAAATTTTTATGGCAGACTTCTGAGCTAAAGGATGCAGTTTACGAATGTGCTTGGACTTCAGTATCAGACAAAGACTTTAGAAAATCTCTGTGCATTACAATGTCGCGATTACAAATTCCTGTAAAATTGTGTGTCGGCAATTTCTTTTTCTTATCGGTTGAAACTTTTTTCGGTGTAAGTTTATACGTTATTTTCTGAATTTTTAATTGCAAAGAAACTTGTTTTCGATATAGTTTAGATTTTTAATCAATTTATATGAATATCACTAAATAAGAAATATTTTTTCAGATTTTAAGATCGGCTTACTCATTCTACGTTCTTCTCAAGCAAATGCAAGCGAAGAAAAATTAAAATTCTTTACATATTCATTCAAAGATTATTTCATATGTTTATAGTCAAACTTCAACATCGATAGAAGTCTAATGCAAAAGAAAATAAAAATACGATAAAAAAAGACTAGCATTTGATGAATTTCATTTCATAAAAAATAGATTTGACTTGGTTTTCTTTCAATTTAGTAACAAAGTTTCATTTATAATAAGAATATAAATGAAAATAAAAGTATAAACTTCACCAGACTCTTTATAAAATTTAGTATACTTACAGAGATATAGAACTATAAGTCACAATCTGGACTCACCTGCAACAAAAAAATATATGTTGTGGTTAATATAATGAAACAATAAAATAACTCAATAAGTCTTTTAAACTCTTACACAAAATTTAAATAAATCGTACACTTGTTAAAAAACAGTTTACTGGTGGGCACAGGGTTTTTTACTCCCTAAAAAAATGATCGTTAATTGTTCTGATTTCTCTAATAATTCTCCGATTCCTCCAATACAAAAAATGTAACATAAAAGAAAAGTTATAACTTCTCAGTTGTACGAATAACAGTGAAATGAAGAATGAGAGAACCAAGAGAACCAACTTATCGAAATCATCCTCTACGTTCGATAAAAGGGAGGGACTTGGCTAAATTACTCAGGCGGTTTCCCGATTGTGAGGTACGTAATGGGAAGGGGCGTGACACCAATTGTCATTATTTTGTCATGTAACCGCAATGTACTAAAATCTTGGAATCTATTTCCTCTTTCTCCACTCGCCAATCAATCGAAATCTCAGTCGATCCATCTGCATAATAATGTATCCTCAAGACTCCAACCATCAGCATATAAGAAAATTGTTCCTGTAACAATGGGATACATCTATAATCCGGAAGAAGCTTTTGTCACTACTCTAGGAACCTTCACTTTATTCGGTTTGTGGCCTTCTGCAGTGAAACATCCAATCCTAAGGTTATCAGAGCAAATGATTCTTTTAAGTAAAAGTTGTGCCAAAATCTTGAAAATCTGTGTAATGCAAAATAAACCAAATCTAGTGATATATCAGATGCCCCGGAGCCAGGTATTTTTTGTAAGACATCTAAAGAATAAATTCAATTCTCCATAAATTGAATGTTATTTATAAAATGAAAAAAGTGAAGGATTATCACCTACAATCTTAATTTTTATTCTTCCAGCTCTTTCTACAAAATCTATGGATTTGCCTACCAGTCTTTATACATCGTTTCACTTCTTCCGACACAAATGATCAATATTTATTTAATGCGAGACGATATAGAAAAATTGATTGAGAGTTTATTTTTCACTTTCACATGTGCTGCATATGCAACGAAATTATTCTTGTTTCTTTTGAATCGAAAGGCAATAGAAGAATTTTTCGAAAGACTCCAACATCCTATTTTCGCACCTAGGAGAAAGGAACACCTTGCGGTGTTGATGAAGGCAAACAATACTGCAAAATCTAATTCTATAGTGTATCTTGCTTTGTGCTTGTTCACTTGTTTGTGGTGGATCTTGTATCCATTTGTGGATAGTAAAAAGGTAATGAAATATGTGAAATCTATTTCAATTCCTGCGTTTTATCCATTTTCCAGTCTTTTAAATATTTTGTTTATCTAGGAGAAAGTGTTACTCTTTGCAGCATGGTATCCTTTCGACACATCAACGAATCCAATTTATGGCTACACGTATGCTTTTCAAACATTGTTATTATTAACAACAGCTTCTATGGCTTCGATGATGGATATGTTAGTTACTAATTTTTACGTGTTGATGACGGGACAAATAGAAGTATTGAAACAAGACTTCAGGCTACTGGCAGACACTGTTTTGACCAGAAAACTGTCCAGTGCCAATTACAAAATCCCGAGACATCTGAGCTCCACAAAACCATCCGTGTGTTTATTCTCTGAATCAGAATATTTAGAGAAAACTATAGAAGAACGTGTCATACTCTGTACTAAACATTACGAAGCAATTTATATGTGTGTAATACATTTTTATTGACTGTCTGGTACCTTGAATATTTTAGATGTTAATTTTAACTTTAATTTTTACATTCAGTTTCCTTTATGACGTAACAAACTTGTTCCAAATTGGAATTGTCGTCCAAGTTTGCGCGAGCAGTATCGTCATATGCGTAACATGTTTCGAGTTGACATCAGTAAGTGATGGCATTTTAGATAATGAATAAGATACCACATTTTCGTTCAAATATTCATCATAATAATGTTTTAAAGCTCTCGCCTAGTACGCTGCAATTTTATGTTATAATGCAATATCAAGTTTGCATGCTAGTACAAATATTCATTTATACTTGGCGAGGAAACGACATTATCGTAAAGGTAACTTGAAGAGTAGAAAAATAATTCTACATATATTGTCATCCTTCAAATTGAATCGGCAGCACATTTTTAACATAGAGTTCTGAGCTGAAGGACGCAATCTACGAATGTGCTTGGACTTCAATAGCAAATAAAGAATTTAGAAAATCTTTGTGCATCATAATGTCGCGATTGCAGAAGTCAGTGAAACTGCGTGTTGGTAACTTTTTTTTATTATCCGTTGACACCTTCTTTTGTGTAAGTATATATTTTATATTTATAACTGCATATAATGCATTTATTTCATAAAAAAAAATCTAAACAAACATTTTCTTATTCAGATTTTAAAATCAGCATACTCATTCTACATCGTTCTCAAACAAGTCCAGATTTCAGATATGTAAAAAGTTTATCCTGCACTCTAGTAATACTCACACAGGTTCAAAATAAAAATAATTTCTATTCTGTTATAAATGTATAGTTTCAAAAGAATAAATATGATATATGTATTTTATATATCCCTAAAAAAGTCAAATTGATGGTTGATGATGGATATGTTGGTTACAAATTATTAAATAGGACAAATAGAAATAGAAATAGACTTCAGGTTAATCGCAAACATAGTTCTTGGCAGCTAACTGTCCAGTGCAAGTTGCAAATGCAACTTGTACTGAAGGAAAGAAATCTTACTTAGTTTCTCAAAGATGTCAGAGATATCTGCGTATCACAAACTCAGTCAAATGTTCCTTCTCTGAAGCTGAAGACTTTGAGAAAATTATACAAGAATGGTTGTATAGATTTCTTGATTTATGAGACAATTCAGAATTAATGATTCTTAACCCTTTGTACTCCGTGCCATTCGAAGTCCATTTAAAATGTCCCATGAGAGGGGACAGCGGAGTGCAAAGGGTTAATTCCGTGATAGAAGACAACTATAAGTCATAAATTCCACAGAAATATGAATTTATAAACCTCGCTACAAAACTTTTTATTGGTTTCGGTAATTATGTTTTAATATAATTTAACGTAATTTTTTTTCTATAATTATAGCAATTAGAAGTTCATTAAATAATGAGAAAGGGGCGTATTATACTTGATAATCTACATTTTACTTTCTCTTTGGTCCATTATAAAAAATAACGTACCATTTGACGTATTAAACATCTATCATTTTAGGTAATTAGTATAAAATAATAATAATAAGTAAACTTAATGCGTAAAAAGCTATTAGCCACATTTCAGCTGACAAAATGTTAACGAGAAAAATTAGCCAGTTGTTTAGTAGGCGCTTTGCTGAAGTGAAACATCGAAGTGTTACGCATCTAGTTTCAAGTATTTGTCCATAAAGTATTACAATTATATAAATTATTTGGCACTAAATTCTCTTGTCAATACTGAAACACAATATTTTTTGGAATTATGAAATACGAATATAACCCAGAAGACTCTTTTACAGTGACTCTTAAGATCTTCAAATTATTTGGCTTGTGGCCTTCGACAGTGAAACGTCCATTTTTACGGTAGTTATCTAATAAAATCTCTTTGAGCTCAAAAATGACACAAAAATTTTATCTCAGTGGAAATTAATTCTTTTGATATACAGTTTTATTTACAGAAACTTGGGCTGTGGCTTTCAATTATTTTTCGCCCTGGTAGCCTTACCACCACAGATAATTAACGCATACCAGGTACGAGGAGACATGCAAAAATTAATTGACAGCTCCTTCTTAACTTTTAGCTGCATTGTCTATTTGATGAAATTAGGAATACTTTTTTTTCGTCACAAGGAGATAGAAAACTTTTTCCAGAGATTGCATCAGCCTATTTTTGCTCCGAGGCGAAAGAAACATCTACTGGTCTTGAAGAAATATAGTTTTTTTAGCAAAGTGTTTGCAATTATATTTTTGATTCTCCCTCACCTCTGTTTCATCGGTTGGATCATGTTGCCTTTTGTTGATAAAACAAAAGTAAGAAGAATAAAAAGTAAAATAAAATAAAAGTTAAGAACTTTTAACATCTAATATAATTTCCAGGAAAATCAATTACTCTTTGCATCATGGTATCCTTTCGATACAATAAAAAGTCCAAATTATGAGATTACATACACCATCCAAGTGATATTACTACTGAATCTTGCTACCATGAATGGCATGATAGATGTGCTAATTCTGAATCTTTATCTGGCAATGGTTGGACAACTGGAAATACTCAAACAAGATTTTAGATTGATAGCTAATTTAAAGAGAAGTACGCATTCTACAAATTGCACATGTCTTAACGAAGATCTAAATGATAAAGAAGATTCAGAAGAAGAGGAATCTGAGCTTCTACCCCTAGATCTGAGTGACACAAAAAATAAGTATTTAAAGGACATTCTTCGACAGCGTTTGATCAATCGCATGAAACATTACGAAGCTATACTCTTGTATGTTCAAATATGGAAAAGTATTCATACGTTTATAATAATAACGTTCTTTTTACAATTACTTTTTATACAGGTTTATTAATGACGTAACGGAAATATTTCACATTGGAATTCTCTCCCAAATGGGTGTAAGCTGTTTCGTCATATGTGTAACCTGTTTCGAATTGACAGTGGTAAGTCATGTTTTGATGAAGCAATTAATTAATATTATTATTATTAATTTCATTCTTTTTCTAGTTATCTCCACAAACGCTGCAGTTCTATGTGATGGTGCAATACCAACTATGTATACTGGTTGAAGTATTCTGCTACACTTGGCGAGGAAACGAAATTATGATGAAGGTACACAGATAAAATACCTTTCTTTATAATGTTTAATAATACTTTCTGCTCCCGAAAATTATATTTCTTCTAAAATCGACTAGAATTCCGAATTGAAGACTGCAATTTACGAGTGTGCTTGGACATCAATACCGGACAAGGAGTTCAGAAAATCATTGTGCATTATAATGTCAAGAATGCAGGTCTCCGTAACAATATGCGTTGGAAGATTCTTCCCATTGACCTTCGAGTGCCTTCTGACAGTAAGCTAAAAAATTAACTCCTTAATTTGAAAAAACCAACAAATCTTAAAAATGTCTTCCCTTAAAAATTGTGAATTTCAATACAATTTTTCAGATTTTACAATCTGCATATTCGTTCTACGTTCTACTGAAACAAATTCAAGACAAGAAACTTTGAAACTCTAAGAAAAGTTCTGTGAAAATGAAAGCTAGAACTACCTAGAAAATATTTGCAATTATTGTGCGATCAGGCTTAAGTAATATACAATGTACAAGTACATGAAAATAAAATGCTTGTTAAACACTTAATAACAATGTTGATTGATTTGATGACTGACTTTCAAGATTTTAGGCTTTAACAGACTACGTCATTAACTAACGACGGTATTGGCGAGACATTAATAGGAAGTTAGTGCCCCGGTTGAAGGAGTTAGAAAGGACGTTGAGGGCATAAGCGACGGGGTAAAATGAGGAGGAAGATATCCCAAGAGGGAAGCTCCACAGCTATAGGTACTCGACGATAATTACATTCCTGGAGGCTGTCCGTGAAGACGTAGCCTAACGGCAAATAGCTAGTGGCAGGTCTCGGCTTCGTGTAAACCTCGCTTACGAAGCCGCATAATTTATCCCGAATGGCTAGACCAAGTCCAATGGAAACTCGGAAGATGAAAGATGGAAGCTCAAAGTGGAGTAAAGTGCACATTCCCAAGGTCTCATCATCATCCTTGAAACATTGTTATACTGATTATCTTCCCAAAGTTATAGATATCATTGTTCCTGTTCTGAGAACTCTTTTCAAGTAGTTTAACCACATCAATCAGATTAAATTTATTTTATGGTTAAATTGATATTGAATAGAATTGAGTTGATAACTTTCCATTACAGAAAGGTGGTAAGTTTGAAAAGGCATTAAAAAGTGAGTGGGAAAATTGAATGTGGAAAGTGGGGAAGATGTCACGTCTCGTAACGTGTTATAGATTTCTTATTTTCTCTTTATCGACAGTACCTTATTAGTCGTCAGATTGCAATCGCATTCTCAAGACATACGATGCTTGGATCAAAGCTGGAAGTTTATAATTTGAAAATTTGAAACGAGGAATGATTCAGATATCAAGTAACGTCGGTATATGCGGGAATCCTTAATACAAGAGTACATCGAACACTCAGGATGGCAGAGATGCAGCACGTGAATTTCAAATGAGGGGAATCGTATTTAATCAAGGATTTACGGCAAGTGAACATATCTCTAGCTCGTTCTAGGAAGATGCTGATACAGAATGTTCTACTTCAAGTGATAATGTTTGGATGGTAATGTTCTCGGCAAGTTTGTTGACTTTATTTCAAATAGCAAAATTCAGTACTTAGATGGGAGTATAATTTTAAATAAAGGGATGATTCTATTGTTATAAATTTACTACTAGACTAGTGAATAAGAATCAAATCTCTAGGATCAACTCAAAAGTCTGCCAAGGAAAGAACAAATCTTTCTAATATCCAAACAGCTCTATTTTCTACTTGGCTCTTCGCCACCCAGATCACCTCGTTTGGAGAAGACAAGTAAGTGGCAGTAGATTGATTGCCACCGGAAGGATTTCGATTAAAAGGAAAATTATTGCTTCCTTTCATTTGCGGAAGCAAAATTTAATCTGTAAAACAAGTCTGAAAATATATCTGAAAAGATTAATTTCAAAAGGTTCCTTCGTTTGTATGTAAATAGGAATTAATTCATATTTGATTGCTTCTTGAACTTTTACAAGCATTTTTTTAGAATCGAAACAAGTTTGTAGGAGTGAAGTGGGAATGATGAAAGAGCTAAAGAGATATAGAAAATGAGAGGGTAAAAAAAAGAGTGTGAAAGAGGCGGGCAGAAGAAGAAAAAAATGTAAAGGAGAAATATCTGAGGGAAACTGAAAAGGCGCAGAAAGTAGGGAGAATGTTGTAGGGACTTCGACTCGTGACGAAATACGAACTAATCAAACTTTTAAGACGTGACCTGGAAAGCTTTTCATTTTCATATAAAAGTTCTCATTTCCAGATTTTTCTCTGGTCTTCTTTAACGAAAAATATGTCTTTTACTTTACAATATTTAAAATAATTATTATATTATTTACGAGAAAATAATAGGAAGTGAACAATAAAAAATTAGTATTCGTAATAATGAGACGACTTAATAATGAGCCATATTTTCTCTGTTTACAGGAGTTTAAAACTTCAAGGATTGAGGAGAAAATGGCCAACTCGAAACCAGGTCTTAACGAAACAGAGTTACGGACTATCTCTACTATACAAAGACAGTTAAGAAGCTTATGGTTATAGTGAAGGAGCTCTATCTAGAATTCAGTCTCACGAGACTCCTTGAAACTTAGCACCTTTACTAAACTACCCAGAGGTATCAGAAAGACTTATCGAGTTAATTAGTTTTAGAGTTATCGACGGTTAATTCTGTCAGTGACAACTTGTCCCATTAGGAAAACTATCAGAGCTGTTAAATATTAATGAGTTCAATTTCCTCTCGAGTTTCCACTCGCTACCACCAGAGCGTCTACCATCTAATTTAATTTTAGAAACTGAAGTTGCTTGATACTCAAATTAAAAAAAAAAATCATTAATATTTACCAAGATGATTGATAACTACACGAAGCGTGGCTAGCAATAATTGTTATTATAACGAGTGTCGGAAAATGAATGTGCGATTGATTTTTCGCTCCCGACCTTCTCAGGTGAGGTCTGGCGCCGTAAATAATCCTACCTTCAGAATTGTATGAAAAATGAAAACTCTGGGGGAGAGTAGTGGAGGGGACGTTCGCTTTCCTCAGTAGATCATTTATTAGGGTAATTACCAATGGCTCCAGGTCTTACTTGAGAAGGTCAGGAGCGAAACGCACACGGCCCAAATGAATACTTTGTAAATGAAAAAGAAAATAGTAATAATTACGAATAAAAATGAATTTCAATTAAACTAGTTTGTATGATTCGAGGGTAGAGGAATACGAAAGGTAGCTGGCTTTGCAAATTTTCTAATTAAATTGCACCAAGCCAATTAGTTGTAATGGCACGTGTAGGTTCATGGCATAGACGGATGAGCGTAATTTTACAAAGTTATGTCTGTAACTCTGTCCCGGAAAGCAGAAGCGACGAGTAAACAGAAAAGGAGCAACCGCAATCAAGAATTTGACTTTCATGAGGAGATCAAGCACATTAACTTTACCTAAAAATATTTATACTCTTAATAGCAGAATTAGAAGTTGATTCGGTTTGTACTAACAAGTTCATAAACAATAAATTGCGATATTAACTTCCTCGATGCTGTATTATGAAATCAGTAATTTGCCTATTCAAATAAATTAAGGGGCTAGTTCAGGGACATTTTTAGGGGGCATGGTAAATTTTCCAAGTAGGGGGTGTAATAAACTGATATTGACGGCTTGGTATAGTTTTCCAGTAGGGGGTAAGTTCAAAAAATGATACTGGAGATGAGGTTTGCTATTCTAGTAGGGAGTGTGGCTATTAACTAACATTATCTAATTAATATTGGGGGTATGATATTCCTTTTTAGTAGGGGTTGTGGTCATAAATTGATCCTGTGAGTTAAATACTCTGGAGTTAAATACATCAATTTTCCCTGAAGACTTTCGTATCTGGATAGTTCGTTACATGAAACTAACTAAAATCAGACACCGATCAGGAAGAAAGATTTATAATCCTGGATTTAACTTTCGTCTTTGAATCCCGCAGGAGTTCCATTCGTTGGACCCTGAGGTTGAAATCGATGGTGAACGCCAACGAGAGGGGTTGAAAGGGGTGGCAATGCGGTTACGTCAACGTGAAATAAACGTGATGGCGTTTAACTTCCAGTTCCTTCTTGTAGGTTGGAGAACCTGCGGATACGGAATTCAAAAGCTATATTTTACGATTTCCCTCGGCCTACAACCTCGATGAAACAACCTGCAGCTCTCCCAATTTCACTTCAAACTTTTGCCCTTTTGCCTTTTTTGTAAGAACCTCAATTCATTATGTTCTAGGTCTTAAGGTGAATCCAAAAAAGAACAGATTTTTTCCCTTGATTTCCGAAAAAGAATTATAGAAGCTAGATTTAAATATGGAATTGGC
Source organism: Synergus itoensis (assembly GCA_904066005.1). Taxonomy (NCBI): domain Eukaryota; kingdom Metazoa; phylum Arthropoda; class Insecta; order Hymenoptera; family Cynipidae; genus Synergus; species Synergus itoensis. The sequence goes on from CAJFCP010000098.1 coordinate 1,152,522, forward strand.
TTTACTAGAAATACCTTTCACAACGATTATGTCTGTACTTGAGATTAATTTGTGTATTAATCCAATCGAAGATGATTCTCTTGTTACCGGACTTGAAATTTTCAAAGCAGAACTATTTCATTTAATAGTATTAGTCTCATTGTTTTAAAGACTTCACGAAGATTTTTACAATAACGCTATAAAACCTAAATGTTCTAGAGAATGGCCCATATGAGACAGAAAATTCAAGAGAATTGAGGAAGGATTAACTCTAAGACTTTAATTTCGCCTAAGGGTATTTTAAACGCGAATAGATTATTATCGTTGTTTCGTAGAGTCCCATCAGGGGATTAGAATGGTTATGGTAATGTTTCGAATGGAATTACATACTCCTAAAGGCAATCTTGGAAAGCCGAGCTCTACATCCCTATATCGATGAAGTACAACTCGATACCAATTAGAAGATACACAATGAAAAACTAAATTTCGAATTTATAAAATTCTGCTTCAATAAATTATCAAGACCTAAAAAGTTGGAAGAAAATCTTATCTAGGACAGAAGAAAGGCTGTCAAACAAAGTCACAGTTTTTATTTCCCACCAGGGGCTAAAAAAGTATTTAAATTTGATAGAATTGCTGGGAACTCTTGCAGTCAAAGGGTTGAATTTCATGAACACATAGTCACTTTTTATAGACTGACTATGTGTTAGTTACGATGGTAACAATTTTCTGAAACTAGGGCTTAAACATTTACTACTACTTACAGCACAGGGAGCCACGAAAGTTAGTTTTCACGATTAACGACCGTCCCCAACACTTGTGTCGCGCGCAATTCTTTTTTTTTTATGAAAGAAGAGAAAAGAGAAATCTAGCTTGTAAATTCTTGTTTAATTAAAATCAGGAAAAAGTATCTTATATTAGTGAAAAAAAATCTTCTGAAATAACGCAACGATAAATCTCTAAAATTGCTATGTTTGCTAAGGGCAATACTTCACTGTATATCATATTACAGAATATAAACCCCCATTCAATTTTCATAGTCCTCCTTTCCATCCCTTACAACATCTATTCTGCAAGTTTACGACAACCTCCTTGTCTTAATCAAACATAAACTACATGACAAGAGGACGAACTGATGAGCCCACGTTCCAAACGGACCTTGTATGCAGAATACAGTGTATACAGAGATGTATATATTCAAGCTGTGTACACAGATTCGCATGTGTATATACATGTACGCCAAATATTGTGCCAATTTGGCATAGGATTTGCTGCGACTTCCCCTCCCAATTCCATAATCAGTATTAACAATGTTCCAAGGTATAATATCATCCCTCAGGTATCTGGGACTTCCCTCTTGAATTCTTTCTATTAAAGTTATGTAAAATTTCCCATTTTTTTTTTTATTAGCCCGTAAGTAGAAAACACAGTGCCTGAAGGAAGAATAATAAATGTGGAAGTGTTCAGTAATATGTTCAGGAGACAAGTGTTTGAAAAAGGGTCCGAATAATTAAAGAACATATTAAATTAACACCATAAATCAAAAAATATTGAGACAAGTAAACTAATTGGATGTCAGAGTAAACTAAGAATTTTATTTTATCAGTGACGGATGCTCTGATGACCTAGATATTAACGAATTTAGTGGTTGGGTAAATCTTTGTACCCCGGGGTCGTTATATAACTAGAGATAATGAGGCAGATGCGCGCAGCTTCTAGGTCGGAAAAAAATTAATCTGCTCGACTGTGCAGATGTAACTTACAAAACGCTTATATTAGAGCAACTAAGGGGGTTCTTATATCTTTTTTTTCTAAATCTGTATGATTATAATCCCAGAGTTTAACGTAAATGAATTGTCAATTACTTCATGTTATCGTGCAAATGGCAAATTAGTTACATTTTAGATTAGACCACATTCCATACATCACACAGTGCTATAATTATCGGTACGTCAACAACAGGCATTAGAAACTCTGAGGGCCGTTGACTCGAAAATCGATTCTACATGATTCTACTGATTATGATTCTACCGATTCTACTGATTCTCTACATGTTTCTGAAAAATCTTTTAACGAGTCATTGATTCTGAATCGATTATAAGTATGAAGAATCACTTATTTTAAAATGATTGAAAAACTGAAGGAAACAAACTAAACGGTGATTAACAGAAATTCAAGTACCTGATCGATAAATGGGAGGAAGGTAACTGAATTATGCAGGAAACTTCAGAAAGCTGAAGTCTGTAATGAAAGTGGGCGTCACTAGAATTTACTGCAATTTTGCAATGCGACTACAATGTCTCCACACGCCAATCAATTCAAACTCCGCCCGCTAACTTTCATAATAAGGTACCTTTAATATACCTCTGGAGCTGAACCACAACCACAATAGGAAAATTGTCCCACGAGAAATGGATACCTATAGGACCTGAGGATGCCTCTAGCCTTGAGTCTCCAGATATTCAAGTTATTTGGTGTTTGGCCTGCAGCGGTAAAACATCAGGTATTTTTTTTAATTCAATGTATGGCTACACATATGCTTTCTAAACAATTTTAATCTTAACAACAGCTTCTGTGCATTCAGTGATAAACAAGATGACAACTTTTTACGTCGTTATGGTGGACAAATTAGAAATTCTCAAACAAGATTTCAAACAGTTGGCAGACATTGTTGTTGTCAGTAATTTATTTGGGACAAGTTACAAATTTCCCAACGGGACAGTAACCGCTGATAAGGAATTAGATTCTAACCAAGAGGGAAGGTCTTCCGATCTGACATCCTACTCAGTTTCTGGAGAGAAGGTACGATGTCACTGATATTTGAAAACCACGAATACACCCGAGGATACCGTTTGCAGCGAAGGAGATTGTTTAGGCAAAAGTTTAAACGAACGTCTTACTAAATCTGTACTACATTACGAGGCAATACTCACGTAAGTGGAAAAACTTGATCTGCATAATTAAAAAACTGAGCTTTAGACCATTTTTGCAAATTTAACAAATGCAAATGTAGTTATGTAAATAATGTAATGGATTTGTTCCAAATTGGAATTGTGGCGTGCACTTAAGGGCATTTGCCAACTTTATGCTTCCAATAATAAATATTTTTTGCTAAAACTAGCCCACACTTCCCTCCGTTTCGCACATGAGGTAATAGTTTAGTTTTATTGAAAACTATGAGAATGATTTGGAAGTTAGACTACAAAATATATGCATAAATGCATGTATTCACGTTTTGTTATATCCATATCGTTGCCACTGATGCTGGGCATATCTGTGGAGCTTAACGTGACCTGCAACGCATGCGAAAACAGAATATCGTGGCTACAATTTATCAGGTGAATAGAGTAATACAGCGAAGAAAATTCTCCACAAAATGGGGAATTGTGTTTTTCGCGTTTTAAATCTAACTATTTTTCTTATTCGTATGTGAAATAACCAACCCAGGGTTTAGAGAAAATAAAAAAGAATAAGGAAATCTAATAAATGAGTAAATAAGTTGCTATATCGAGGTTGCTACTTTACCTAAATACGATATATTTAATTAGACTGCAGAATAACTGGTTGTTCGAAAGTTACATTAAATTTTTATAACTTTGCAAATTCGAAAAATCAATAATACATATAGTGGGTGCATTAGCGGTCGTGTTCACGCCTAAAATAAAGCGAAGCTCTACCAAGACAATACACAGACTCTATGGGAATGGTAATTAATGGAACCAGGCTACGTGGAACAAAAGTTAATGTTCTAAGTTCGCAGCTATATGAAAGCACGATAAAATTTCACCTTGCACATAATCGGTGGCCCGAGTCATTAACGTCGCTATTTTCGCTATAGAACTATTAAAATATTCATGAGTTGATTCGGAAAAATATCATTATAGCTTCGAGTAGGCAGCACATTTCGTAAACTTGATTCATTAATCAGTAATTTTAAGTACCACCATATTATGGGGTAATTTGTATTGGAGATGTTGTAGTTAACTATTCAATGAATTCAGTAAAAAAATTAGTATAGAGCTACAATAATGTTAAAAGATAATTGATAAATGATAAAATATCTAAAGAAATAAATTCTGTTTATTATTTTTATCATTTGACGTCTTCTTGCAATTTTGTTATCTCATGATACTTTTGACAGTCGACAATTCAATCAATTCCACAAGTTGGACACCATTCATCAGAACGAATCCAATAATCTACGTGAACGTATCGGATATGCAATTTTTAAAATCGAATTGAGGTGCGCGTCGTATGAAATCTCGCGTTTAACGAATCAATCATGTTTCAAGTGTTAAAAATGTTTGGTATGAATCAAATTTAAATATTTATGTGAAAATTTAATTACTATTTTTCTTTTTTTTTTTTCAGATTTTGAAATCAGCTCACTCCTACTACATAATTCTGAAAAAAGTACAAGGCAGAAAGGAATAAGAGAGAAGAATTGTAAAATAATATCGAGAATTATGGAGCAAATAATTTGTTCGTACGTATATCTTGCATTAGATGAAACTTAAAAAAGGGGTGAATTGGTGGTTCGCCGGGATGAAATCGTAATTTTCTGCATCACTGCCACGCAATGCGCCTATGGGCAAATAAAAGCGACTCCTTGGCGGATTCACCGCCGAAAAAAAGTAAAGTATGGGAAAGGGGAGAGGAGAAGAATTATAGAGAAAACAGAGAAGAAAACAGAAGAGAGGAAACCCAAATTGAGAGGGAAACGAAAGGCAAAGAGCAAAGGTGTAGGATCACGATATCGTACACACTGTTCTCTCTTTTGCTTCTCATAGTAAACTTCTTGGTGCGGCGAAATCGAGAAGAAAGTCTAAAGATTGTATTGCGAAATGTCAGGGTAATTTATTAGAATCGAGACAAGTTTTATTGGGTTTAGATTTCTTGAAACGTTAAACTTTTAGGTTCAGACATTAATTTCCTTCGGGAATCGATTTTCTTTTTCTTTATACCAGGCGAACGAGGAAATAAAAATTAACCCTAATTTAAATCATTGATATACCTACAGCAAGCAAAGAATTTATTTGTACTATTTGATATTTGTTTATAGAGCTAAAAAAAATGTTTGATTTTACTTATTTTTGCGTAGAATGGTGAATTCAAAATTTAACCCTTAATATGTTTAATCATTTACTTAATTAAAAAAAAAAAAAAAAGTATAGACGTTTTTCGATCTATTTATGTTTTATAAGAAATAAGAAATATGCGTAACTTCGGTCCATCAATATAGAATACTTTTTTTTTTCGTATATCCTCGGGAACATTTTACGTGACATTAGCCTAATCTACATAACAAAATTTTTATTATTTTCCGTATTTATTTAAAAGTTTATTACTGTTACAGTATCTATATATTATCCGATAATGTGTCTTACAATAAAATTGCAATATGTCTGTGGCGTTGCCACAATGAAAAAATATAAGACACATACAAACACCCTAAATGCCCCAAAAATGACCTTTACAATTCTCTGAAATTTCATTTTTTGTCTACAGTCGGTCCATGGTATTGAAACGAACGCCTAATAATTCATGATCAGAAAGAATACTTCTAGTTTCCCAGTCTATCTATCCTCTTTCCTCCTGCATTGCCTTTTGCATCGAAAAAAGAAAGTTCTTGAAAGCAACTCTCCTTTGAGAAAAGCAGAAAGTTCCTCTCTGAGGGTTTGAATTAGTGATTGAGTCGATATTTCTCCTTTAGTATAGTCCATGAATAGAAAGAAGTCAGGTTCAAAAAGCAAGAGTTGGAGCAAAAGCTCCAGACAGATAAGTTAAATCCACGAAACTGACCATCTCAAGTCTAGAGGTGCAAAATTAAAAAAAGAGAGAGCAATTTTCGCCACTTGTGAAAGACGAGTTCAAATAATAATAATAGTAAAAAAAAAAAACAGTCGAATAAGTATTTTTCTTGCTATACTATTTTCCATATCATTTAAATTGAAAATTCGACTTTTGATGCCTTCTGTAATTAAAACTATTAGTTGTTTTTTACTTTCAACCCTGGAATTGGAACTGTTACTTTCGTAATCAGCTTCGTATGATATTTCTGTTGGAATAAGAACTGCTATCCGTGTTCAGTTCGCTGAAAATGAACTAATTATGGTTTGTTTCAGAAAGATGTGGAATAATAGCTATTTTTTTGACAAGTTGCGAAAGTAAGCAATTCCCGAAGAGTGGAAGTTGGCGTCACGAGTTAAAAAACCACGAAAGTAACCTTGGATTACTTTCGCCACTCCAACTGATCGATTTACTTTCGTCTCTTGTGGCGAAAGTGACACCTTGGAAATCGGCTACTTTCGCCACTCTTTGGAGACGCCAAAAATCGAACTTTCGACCAACGTGCTATGAGACTATCATTTATAGATTATGGGGTAAATGAGAGTTGACCTCGTTTATTTCGAGGTGAAACATCTAGTGCATCCGTGGGATGAAATACAGTCCTGTAGGGATTTCACTTTTTAAATCGAAACACCCGTGTAATTTAGACAGAGAATTATGTCACAATGAACATAGTGGGTGGAGATAACAGGACAAAACGTGTTCAGTGAGTAAAGGTATGAGTACCTTTCATCACCTGGGCTTTATGATAGTTGGAAATGACACAGCATCTCGTTTCATAATGCAGAATCGTTTTATGGAATTCTATTAAAATACAATAAAAGTAAAATTATTGACTCGAGTGTATTTAAAGCACTAGTTCACGTAATTTGTTCTACTAACTGAAAAAAATTTGTAATTGGATAGTATGGCTGATTTTATATTTGACTTTTATTTTGTAAATCCTTTGGGAAAAAGCTTTTATCTTGATTCTGTTCTTAGGTAGCTAAATGTACGGTTTTCCCACAGGTCGAAATTCGATTTCACGGGAACTTTTCTAGAAAGAATCCAGCACATCTACGTCAGTTGAGAATTTACGAGGAGCAACCCAGCCCAGAAGCGGAAGTAGCTATCCTAGAGTATCTTTCAGTTTCTTCCATAGTAGGCACTTTCTCTAGTCTAGTTGGGCTTCCATTCGTTTCTCGAAGAGAAAGGATCAGAGACAGGAAGGAGATTGGGATGTCGAGGACTTCCCTCTGAACTCGGGCAGTTTGCAACTCATACGACAATTTTCAGTTCCTCGATACCCGATTTCCATTTTGAATACTACATGAGATCAAACTATATTTTACTTCCCTGTCATTTACACTTTGTCATCTCATTCCCAATGGAGATAAAATCAGCCCGGTAAAAATTTATAGAAATTTGAATAAATCCTCTCACGTTTAAGATAATATTAGTATAATATTATTTTCATGTTAAATATTAAAAATGTAAAGTTTATCCACTTAAAATAAACATCTCTTTAGGATGTACTGAATAAATCTCAATATTTCCATTAATTTGTATTATTAATCGGCATCCTACGATAAATTAGATGCAAATCCAATCAAGTTATATTGTGCAGCTACTTTGTAGTCATACGGATTTTCGCAACGATTCGACCGTATTTCTCGTGTATGTTTGCCATGTAATCTTACCACTATTGTTCAGCAACAGAGGAGAATAGAAGTGGTTATCGATTCACAACACAGTAGTGAAATGTACCTTCTAATAACACACAATGAAGTACTAATCTTAGTTCTGAAAGCACAACGAGAATCACTGAGAGAAAACACAAAACAAGAGGAAAAGGCTAAATGCAAGTTTCAGAAATACTCGCTAGAATAGAAATATTATATGAAATATATTCTGCATTCTCGAACAAAAAAAAATTGAAGAAAGCTTTAAAGCTGTAAAAGATTTAAAGGTAGATCCTATAGAGGTAATCCAGATTGTTTCGATTACAAAGCAGTGCAACCTCTTTAAGATCAAAAGATTTCGTTTACCTCAGTTGAACGTTTCGACTTTTCGATGCCGATCTTTTTATTAGTTCCGTATCGAACTTTTGTCAGCAATAAAGATTCGAATTACAAACGTTTACTTCTTGCTAAAAGTGAACTGAAAAGAGTTTTCAATCGTCGATTGCTCGATCAAAGGTAGAAAAGAAACGAATAGATTTTAAGTATTTGAAAGGTTTCCTACACAATTGTGGCTTTAGCTTTTATTAAAATTCACTACTGTATCATATTCTTCGTAAAAAATTTTATATGTCAGAAAATTCATATTTATTATCAGGAATTGCATTAATTAAAGAATTAATTAATTCATTAATTGAAAAATGCGGAATTTATGAATACCTTTTGTGTTCTATAGCACCTATTTTCCTTGTATACTTTGCTAGCCAGAAGACAGCCTAGCAGGAAAAAACTATATTATTGATTATTCGGAAAAGTTTTTTCAAATTGAAAATCCACTTCCCACATTAAAAATAAAATCAAGGATAATTCATGAATTTCCTTAAATTCCCACACAGGAGAGACCCTGTAGCCAGATTAAAAGTACCTGAGACATGATAAAATGATAAATTATACGCTCCTGAGAGGGTTATCAGCCACGATTCATCCCTATATAGAGTTATAATAACAGAAAATTGGATTGCCGGTAAGAAGATCGTATATGAGAAAATTAAAAAAAAAAAACTGAAAATCCTGTAGGCAATTCATTTTGATGATAAAGCAAATTTATAACACTTGAGTTGGGGATTTACTACCATGAATGTTCAGAATTTTAATATTTGTATAAGCATTTACCATAAAAGATTTAAGATGAAAGAACTGGAATGAATCGGTTAGGAAGCCTTGAACTCTTCAATATTAATTCCAGTTCTACTAAATGAAAATGGTAAATTATAGAAGCTAAATAAATAAGTCTGATCAGTTTAACTGAAATTAAGGACATATGTGATAATTACAAGAGCTAGGACATTTACCTTGCCAATAATGGCCAATGCTAATCACTTATTGCAGGTTTAATTACAATTTATAATCAAATCCTGATTAAGAATTTTATTTAAAAAAGGGCATACCTAATAATGCTTGGAAGAGTCTGCTCTTGAAGATTCTGATAACACGTTCGATCGCTAATCGAAGTTGCTTATCCTGAGGCCTGGTTAACTTAGCATGGTAATCTTCCAGCAATTCCAGTGCTCGATGAGCTTCTGTAATAAAAAAGAGAATTGCATTTTATGAAAAATTCGTTTCTACATTACAATTTTATACAAATCTTACAATATATATTTGCGTTTAAAGTAGAAGATTTTAATAGAAATGTCACTGGACGAGGTGCTATCACATGTAATTAATAGAGGCCTTGAAAATGATGGGGAAGGGGGGCTAATACTATTCACTATTAATATTCTACTTTTTAGCACTACTTTTTTCTTCCTCGAAAAATAATGGTTTAGAGAAAGAAGAAATCATCTCAGTTGGTGTCTCTGATTTTGAGGTATCAAATCAAAAAGGCCTGGCTTTTATGGCCATATTGCACCACCTTTCCTTAACGAAGCAAAACCGCCATTGAACCTTTATTAAATTTACCTCCAATAAGCAGGTTACGAGCGACGGTACTGCACCAAAGCAATATGGCGAGGAGGTATGCAATTTAGAGATATAATCTGGCGCGATGGCGAGCTTTGAACGATGGGGTGGGGAGGAGAAATTGAAAATAGCACCGTTCATAAAAGATCGGATTGCGTATGAATAAAGAGAGAGTTTAATCTAAAACTGGTGGGAAGGTGGGATAGACCTGGATGAGATGCAAAGCATAGAAGTTTCATTAATAAAAAATAAAAAAAAAATAAAAAAAAAAACTTCCGTGAATGAGTATAGTGAAAAAAAGCAATTGCAAGATTATTATTCCAAGCCGACACCGTTTTATGAAAACGATTAAATGTTTGAATTTGAAACACTGTGAACGCTATTTCGAATCTATTGGATTTCACAATAGCTTTCAAATATTTCAAAATATTGTCAAAAAGAAAATATTATATTTTTAAATATATTGTTAATTTTTTTTTCATTTTGTGGGTTACACACATAAAATTTCGGGTTCTAGAAAATATATCAACCTGCACACCATTTTAGATTGCGCTCTATTATATGTTGTAAAGTTTTTATAGCGTGTGAAAAACATTAATGGTGCTGCCCTTGTGTGTGGTAATTAATCTGATTCAGAATCACACCGTAAATTATTTTTTTGGCTAGACTTTATCTATAATTCAATGTTCATAGATTAGTGATTAAGACTTCTATATATACAGGAAGTTCAAATAGGTAGAAAGCACGATTTTCAGGACGGAAGTAGAGCAAGGATAATAACAAGAAATTCTGCGGCATGACCTCTAATATATATATCGTGTACCTAATTTAATTGCGTGCATTTAATTTACATTGTTGAATAAAGTTTCCGGATTATTCGGCTTACTGCAAGGCGTATCTTCAGGAACTTGAGCACTTCCGCTTTTCTTAAATTAGTGTCTTAATTCTTGAAAATAATGTTTGGTATTTTCTTGGTTGCTATTAATTTTATTCTATAAGAGCAGGAATTTACTTAATTCTCTTAAATTCTGTAGAATAAGATTTATCAAAGGAAATTTGAAAATATGTATTTATACTTAGAGCAGAGATTTTACCAGTAAAAGATAGCAATTGAGAAATAAGGTATGCTTTTCCAATATTTCTAGAAGGGAGAAAGAAGGCGCATAAAAGGAAAAATAAGAACGAGAAAATAGTATGAATGGATGTAAAAAAGTAATGGATGTACAGGACTTTAATTAGCATACCCTTTGCTCCCAGTCTTCTAATGAAAAATAACACAATTACACTCCTATAAGAACCAAGAAATAAAATTACTGCGGTAATAAAGTGTACAATTACTCCTCCCCTCAAACGTTTTCCAAACACAGGAACAATATCAGAACATCCCTTATTCATTCTGAGATATTTCTCAATTTGCAGAATACTAGAAAATCGTTTTCCTGTCTTTTTTTAAACATAAAGAATGTTAAAAATAAAAATAACAAAATAAAAAATTTTTAAAGATTCAAAAAAAAATCTTTGGGTTCATCAGAGAACAAGAGAAACATGAATCAGTGAATACAACTTTGTTCACTAAATTCAATTCGTTGAACACAAAGAAATATTATTGCTTGTCTACATGAAAGATAAAAGAAATATCGCGTTTTCTCCAATATTGATAACAAACTCAACATGAAAAACTTGTCAGAAAAAGGAAGACGACAAAGGCAAAACTTTTCTCAAAAGAATTTCGAATACCACTCAGCTTATCAACTCAAGTATCTTTTCTCGTAATAAACTTTACTTTATAGTTTTTCTCGTCTATCTTCAAAAGTTATGTTTCAGTTACATTAAACAATCCCATAATATTGGACTTTTATTCTGATTGTGGGTAAACATTTTCTTGAAAAAGGGACATGTTGAGAGATTAAGTACATTCTTCTCTAATTGAAAATTCTATTATAAATATTTTCTTTACAGGGGAATTTCAGCAAAACCCTCCAAGGATCTCTCAAGGTAGAGATATAAAAAATTGTAGTAAATGTAAATTTGAACTATAATTTGTATACAATACGCTTCTTTACATTATGTCTGCATTTTTCTCTCGAGAGCTGCACAAATGGTACAAGTTTTGTAGGATTTCCAGCTAACAATGTATACTCTGTACCAACCGAATAAACAAAACGTTGCTCTAAAGCCTTTCAAATCCTAAAAATAAGAATGAAAAAATTCTTCCCATCAGATCCTTTTGTATAAAAGCCGAGCCGTTTATTTAATTAAACAGTCATTTATTTTATTATTTAGAATTAAATCCTTTCAATTCCTTCAATTTTTATCCTATTTCTATTTCCATCGGTAATATTTCCATATTTATATAAACCTCTCTCTGTTTAGTGTTTATTACTTTCTATAATGTATATCTACAATATTGAACAAAAATATCCTCCATCATAGAGATAAAAAGAGATAGACTGTTTATTTTTATTGTTGGATAAAATGGATAAGAATGGAATAGTTTGGAATAAAAAAGGGAAATAGCTGTGGACCATTAGAGGATAAAACTTTAAATGTTTTCATCTATCAAGAACGACATTATTTTTTAAGAGGACCATAAGTCTGGATCTAAATTGGCGACATAAGTTGAATTTAAAATTATAATTTGCAACAATTTTAGTGGTTTTATTATGCAGTACTGAGTATGTGAAAGCCTCCATAAGCCATAGCAAATGATTCTAAAATGTAGGTTCCACTAGAAAAGCTTCTGAGTAAATAACGCCGATTGCATCCGCTTTGTGACAACATCGTCCAGAAAACGACTTTCTTCCTTCCGTTTTCCTCCTTATTGCCATTTGCCATTCTTTCCTTCATTCTTTTATTTTCGCAAAAACACTCAATAAACTTACGTCCCTATAAAATAATTCAGATCAGTACTCACGTTATTGTTTTTCTTTCCATAATCCTATTATCGAGATCAATATTAGTAAAACATGATTCTATCAATTATTTAATCTTTCGTGAATATATCTCGGAATAATATCAGAAAAAAAGTAATCATTAGGCTATACACGTACAAAAAGAAAATAAGGGTTTTAGGAAATTGAATTTCATAAAAAAGAAAAGGTCGAATACATATCATTACTGAAAATTTATTTTTAACCGTCGTAAACTAACCAGTCAAGCTTTTCATATTTTGTTGGTGAATTTTGGATAAAAGTACCAAGTGATAAAAGTTATTTCAGTGTTTTTAAAATGAAAATACTTCACAAAGATGAATTATCCTAATATTCACGAATAATAAAACCTTCTTGTAGAACGTGTTTCAAACTATTTTATTTTAAACTAAAGTTTAAAATAAAATTATTCACTCGAGAGAGGCTTTTTTTAAATTTACTGTTTCATAAATGATTTTATAGAGATACTAAAAATTGATACCCTAGAATAGCAAAGCATTAAAAAAATCGAGTAGCATTCAAATCAGATTTGAATACGCTATTAAGATGTAAAGGTATTTCGAAATGTCAACGATCTTCATAAAAAGTCTGTAGAAGAGACTTGAAAAAACACATTGTGAAGGAGACTCATTAATAATCTCAAATTTTATCTACTCTTTTGCTTTTATTCCAGTTTAAAACATGCAAACGAAGCAAATGTGAAGGTTCAAGAGAGAAGGAGGGAAACTAAGTAGAGGTATGGATGAGACAGAAAGAAAAGAAAGAAAGCGGGTAAAGCGGATTTGAATGTTAACGTAGAATGAATCGGGGTTGGTTTTGGCCGACGAATCGGCGAATTAACTCTGGCTTAATGAGCTCCATTCTCTGGTCTACGCTAAGTGAATTAGAACGCGCGGTCGTTAACATTAGACTGCAAAACATTGTATGCAAGTCTTGGTTTTAGACAACCCTCTTACTAAAGACAAATGTGAGACTATAGCGAAGCCCTAGACGCACTTGTTGATTTGTCCCGAGAGCTTTCCACCTCAAGATCTAAACCGAATCTTTATCCTTGTATGAAAATTCCTTTTACTCTATCCATAATTTTGTTGTTCGTTGTTGATTTTGTAATTCTTTTCTTGAGCTTAGCAGATTAAGAAAAAATTTACAATAAAATGATAAAGGCTCATCAACAACAAGAAATATGGAAAACACGTTTTGAAAAAATCTTCTCGGAAATCTTGCTAGAGATAATTTTTCTAGACGTCAGATCGAGGTCATATATATATAGAGATATCTCTTAGCTTTAGAATATTTATGGACTACGAAAAGCACTTTGATCTTCTAAAAGGTCGCAGTAAACGATCGTGATTCGTTTTTTCCCTTTTTCCTATTTTTTATCTTTCATCGGCATAACGGAGCTTCGCTCTAAAACAGATAGATATATTATATATGTATAATATACGTGTAGTGAGCATAAAGGAAAAGAGGATCTAGTATGTACAACATACATGATGCACCTGCTACATATATATATTGTATATTCACCTATCTATACAGCTTCTTTTACACCAAGAATATTCCAACTGTAATTTGACACTCAACTTTCAAGAAATTCGAATCCTACACCCTCTTCTTTATTTCGTCTATATAAAACGAGAGATACGCTCCTTTCAAATATGTAAATGGAAATTGAATACAATTTGTTTTGTTTGAAAAAGTTTTCCCCTGAAATGGAAGTCGGTTCTGTTAAAAAGTTTCTCGAGAAAACTAAGCGAAAATTTTAAAGCAAACGTGTAAGAGGCAAAGAAAGGACTGAGTGAAAAAATGAAGGGAATTCAAATAACAAAATTCTGACCGAATAATTTTAAAAATATGTATATTAGAAAACATATTTCTTATCTTTCTTATACTTCTGCGACTTGTACCGCAATTTTTTATGAAAAGGAATTAAAACAGACGTCTCCAAGACTGGCAGCCTTCGAAGGCCACTAAATAAATGCACTTCGTTTCTTGCCAGCTGGCTAACCGTCTGGCATTGTCTCTGCACGTGGAAAAAATTCCATTCATTATACGAATGAAATTCAGCGACTGCAAACACGGAACGAAAATCTATCATTTCCGCATCCGAATTTCGGTTAACTACTGTGCTTCAATATTCGAATATAACAGAATTTATGGGGAAAAAATTCTAGAACCTAGAGATTCTAGAATCTCTTTTCAACTCGAGAAAAGATAGACATACAGACACTTTCAAAAATGTTGCTCTTGCAATTATTTCCCGGGTCAGTCCTCTTCTTGTATTTGTACTGGACTTCTCGATGAAACTCGTTTCTCGCCTCGGCAACTTTCTAGGGTTGTAATAAACGTAAACTGGTATCGCTGGGACGTGCCGTGTAAACATGTTTTGTGCACTAAGCCGCACTTCTTGAGCGAATTTCCGTGACAGGAGAACATGTGTCATCCAACAGCGCCAACGAGGTATAACTATGCCAACTAAGGACATTTGTTCCAAGTTTATAACACGTCTCACGAGCCGTAAATTACACCTATCGACCTATCTTCAACGTCGACCCAGTCTTAATACTCCATTCCACGCGTCTTAAAATCTGAAACGTTCATGCTCGATTATTCTCTTTGTGGTTACTTCCATCGTTACGACCAAGTAGGGGGCCATAAAAATCCGGAAAGAGAAGAGATTTCCTGTAAGGATGAGAGATGTCTTCATCGTTCCAAAATATAATTTCGTCTCCGTAAAAAAAGTGCTTCTCAAATTTAAAAATACAATTTTAATACTAACAGCACTTTTTTACCAAAAATAAAAATATTTCCCTCAAATAAATTTAAACTAATATTTATAAATTTCGTAATATTTGAAGTGAATAACCGAATTATTTACGAGCTCTGTGAATGGCATGCTCCTATATCAAGATGATAACTAAATTTGAACTAACTGCTACTGAAATGTAATGATTGGAAATATTTTGAACATCTAAGGCAGTAAGTGGTCGAGGAATATTGGCAATATTCTATATTCACGTCATCTTGAATGGTCACATAGCAAGCGTTCTTGTCCCGGAAATAATCGATCCAGAGTTCGAATGCCAAGTAGTCAGAACTCCAGTTTCTTGGCTAGAGAGCAACCCCTTTGGAGAGATTACTAGAGTGTTCCCGCTTACTCGTGTAGTAAGGAGAGAATGAGAAAACGGAGAGAGAATGAGGAAGAGGGAGTGAGGGAGAGAGGAGAAGAGATCTTTGCTCTGTTACATGAAACACGGCCAATGGCCGGAGGAGCGTGAGAAGTTTGTACAACGAAGCCGATTGAACCATCCCTCGATAACGAGATCGTGATGCTGCTTTAACAACTCAATTAAACCTCATTCTCCCAAAACAATTGCGAGATTCACACCATAATTATGGTTAACCTTGATTTGACAATTGTGAATATATTATAATTTAAAGATCGTGATTATCTCTACTCGAGGTAAAGAGAAATACTCTAAAAAATGAAAAATTTCGTACATGTTTTGTCATCAATTTGATTTTGAAAAAATTCTTGTGAACCATGGACTGGGGCGATTAAAGAGAGGAAATGGGAAGATGAACGCCACTGTCGATGTCGGACTCCGTTTGTGTTTTTATTTCCAACACCCTATAATTTTTACTATCTCTTCCGTAGACGTCCCCATTTTACAATTCGAATTCTAATTTACTGCTGTTCTAAAATTTTTTTATACTGCGAGAAGTGCAAATTTGAATCAGTTAAATGAAAATTAATTTAAATTAAATGAAAATCAATTCTAGAACGAGTGACGGAATAACAATGATAAAACGGAATAAATATTTTACCTTGTATATCTTTTATTGAATTATAATGACGCGTGGATTGGAAAAATAGTTTATTTGCATTAAGAAAAGTACGTCTGAATACGTCTGGGAAATCTAAAGGCCACGGCCTTCTGGCAGACTAAATTAGTTGGCATTGAGCCTTTCGGCGGTCCTTGCCCTGGTAGAGCTTTAAAGCAATAGATTCAGAATAAGCTGACTTTCGAATGAGTTTGAACATACGGAAGTGTTCAACTAATCTCTGTTTAGATTTACCCAATTTCACAAAACAAATTGACAACATAAGCAACGATAATAACAACCAGAATTTCGACACATTTATTTTCTATTTTAAATAAAAATAAACCATCTTTTAGACTAAAGACTGAGGTTTAAAATAGATGAAAGTGTTTCAAAATTCCAATTTTAACAAGCGCTTCAGAGTTTTGTATTTTATTTTTGATTGAAGGGAACAAGAGACCTGACTTAAGGTAAAATACCCAATTAACGACACGTACCCGATTAACGACGATTTGAATTTCGTTTATTTAAAAAAATATATATACAATATTAAATATTGCAACATTTCACTCTAATTTATTCTGCTATGAATATATTTTATGATGACGTGCGAATTTGTCGATATTTTCATTTTATTTAGACGTTTTCATTAATTCAAATTGAACTGCTCCGCTTCGAAACGCCATTCACGCCTGAATTTGTGCTCCCTTCTTACAAGTCTCGCGGGTTATGTTGTGTTGTTGTCACTAATTTTTCCGACGTGAATAAACGAACTTTATACAAGGTAAGTTAACAAATGTTTATTAAAAAGATCAATAAACCACGTAGTGTACATGCAAAATCTAGAAAATCAATAAAATTATGGAAAATCAAAGCGTCGTTAATAGGTTCCAAGGAGCGTCGTTGATAGGGTTACGTCAAATTTCTCGCGTCGTTAATAGGTTACATGCAGAGGTATAAAAAAAGCGTCATATTATCAACAATTTCATAGATAGAATTCCGTAGCCACCGTTTTTTGATGCAGAAATAATAGAACTTTACATAGGAACAAACATTCCGAAGTTAACAATTTTTCAAATCTTTCAATTTACGTTTTCTCTGTAGGGTGATCGTAAAAGTGTCGTTAATTGGGTATTTTACCTTAATTGTTTTATATACAATCAGGCGGGGTTTGTTTCATTTCTGGATACAATGAACAATTAAACAACTATCGATCTTAAGGGATTAACAATGAAGTACCAATTTGATTTTAATTGCTCTCCTATTCGTTGGTAGAAAAGGCAAGTCAGCCATATGATTTGAGAGGTAAAACGTGGAAGGTTTAATTAAGGCTATTACCGTCGTGTCAACATGCAAACGCCCCCTGGAAGACGACCCTTAATTATGAAGAAGAGCAAACCAGCATCCTCTAAATTCATGAAAATTTTCCAACTTTAATCTCACATATTCTCCAACTTTCAGTGCCGTGGAAACAACGAATTAACAAAACCCGCAGTATATTTCTAAAAAATGTTGTTTTGATTCTTTTTAGAAATAATTTAAGTTTATTTTTAAAAATATAAATATAAAATAAAATATTATAAAATTAAAATGTGTTGCTTTTAGTATGGATCTTCCGTTTGAATTTTTAAAATAGTATTCTCTACCCACGTTACGTAATTTTCAAAGAATAAACCATGTTGTAATTTTGCATAATTCTTTATTTTACCCTGAACGATAATGATGAAAAAAAGTTCAGGATCAAAGGTCTCGAGTACTTTATGGTACTGTCTGTTCATGTTTTATGTCGCACAACGAGGGCGGTTCATATTACGCGGAAAGTGGCCAAACTGCACGGCACTACAACGTCACTGTAACTACTTGCCATCCAGGTTACATCTCTACGAGACAGGGCGTAAACAAAATGTCGGAGTGGAATGTTCCAATATTGTCTGTCCTTTAATGAGCACTAAAAAGGACTTATCAAAATTTACTACGCAAAATTAACATGCCATGAAAATTACATTCCACTTACTAAACTACAAAATTTGGAAATTAGGTTTGGGATATATTCAATAAAATATGTGCATCAATTTTCAAAATCGAATAGCACAGTTTAAGCTAGCTGTAAAAGGTTAATTAAACTATTTTTAAATATTAGAAAATGTAACGTCTACAAAAAGCTTCCTTTATGAGGAAGCCACAAAAAAACTTGAGGAGCTTGAAGAGAGAATAGAACAGAAATGAATATTGAGCCCATGGCATGAGAGAAATGTTATTTTCCAATTTTCAGAATATAGAGTACTTTTGCGATAAAAAGGTGGTGAATGACCCTTGATTGACCAGTTCAACTGTTGCCTAATGATAGCAAATGGAGATAATTCAGTTTTCCTGCTGCTCCGTTCAGTAAATAGATTCAGAAAGTACCCTTTCGCGACACTGCGCTTTCCCAGAATTAGAAACCTTTGAGAGAATTCCCTAAAGTGCTGGAATAATAAATGTTCTACTTCTACGAGCAGCAAGTTCAGAATCATTATTGAATGTTAATGTGAGATGGCCCGACTTTCGTCTCAGAGTTCCACAATTTCCCACTATTGCAGCCTTATTTCGCCCCCGGGAATAGGGTGCGTTCTGCATTAGGAACTTCTTAATTCCTCAAGCTTTTAATTATACAGCACAATTACCCACTCGTGCCCCAGAACACTTCGAATCGTCCTTTTTGAAACTTGGTAACTCTACCCTTCCCTGTGATCCCTTAGGCAAGATAAGATAAAAGGTAATATAAAATAATATAAATCTGTAATGTTATCTTGTCGTTTACTTATGTTAATTAGAATTTTTTCTACGATTTATGGACTTTTTAAGAATGAAAGTAGAAAAAAAAGTGGATAGATTGCAACTGATATTAAAAAATTTTAATTTCCTGAAACAGAGCTTTACATTTTGCGAAGGGATTTAATCGAGCTTTAAAAAGGAAATGCAGTTTTTAAAGGAGAAGAGAGAAAATGCAGGTAAGCGCATTATGGTTGCGACATTTATCACCCTCTTATATGAAACCGATATAGTATATATATATAAAGACAAATGGAATGTCCCTCGTTGCTCTCGAGTCTTCATGAAAAATGACATGCGAAACGTCGCTTGGTCCCGACCAATGCTGCACAGGATTTAAACCTGATGTAATCCTAAGTTCTGGATTACCGATAGCATGCAGGATATGTGCATTCAAGTTTGGATATTAATGCAAGTTCTTATCTCACGGTATTCATTCATTTATGCTCAAAACCTTACATATTCACATCTTTTCACGAAAGATGTCGAAATTTGTATCACCTTCAAGAAAATAATCTCAAAACGCGTACTATAATTAAGAACTATAATGCGCATTGTGTAATTATGAATACGGAATACAAGCACTGCAATATATGGGATCAATTCGTACTGAATAATGTTCTCTAAAATTAATTTTCCCCATTATTGCTCTGATTTTGAACAAACAGCCATTGCCTAACGATCCAGCTGTGTGTAGTTTATTAATTACATGAAGACTTGTTAATAGCGATATAATTAATGAGTGGCTTATTATAGGAGTGCAGTTAGTAATTATGAACTGACTTGGATAGAAATAACTATAAATGAAAAATATAGAGTTTATAAATGATCAGCAATTAAGTAGTACCTAGTCTTGATGATAATATTTTCAGCCTACGTATTTGCGGATATCAACTGGACAAATAGAATCTAGCGTAAAAGCAGATTTCAGGGCATTTTCGAGTTTACGTGCCCGGTGAGTGGTCCCTTATGTAAATGCCGTCAATTTTGCCACCAAGCAAAAACCGAGCTTCGGTGGTTGAGTCGGCACGTAACATCAATTACGAGTTGTCTAGTCAATGTACCTTCTCGATTTCACATTCAAATTCATAACTCGCCTACCATTTATTTTTCCATTTACAAATTCGAATTTCAACGAAAAAAATTTTATACATACTATGTAGAAAAATACGAAAAATTTATATGCGATGACGCAAGTTAGGAAATGCCATTCTCGTAATATATATATAACAATTTATAAAAATAAAACAAAGCCTAGATATCCATACAGGTGTATAATGTACATCGAGGAAAAAATGATCGCTAATAGAAGATAGTTTATCGATTGATTATGAAAAGTGAGATCCGAATGGAAATTATTTGAGGATTTGGTTATCTCAAATTAGCACTGCCGAGAGAACGTGTCCTACTATTCTATTGGAGGTATTATGCTACGATTTAGAGTAGCATATCGACAGGAAGCAATAATCGGGATTACTAAGAGATTTCGATTTGTTCCTCTAATTATTAGTAGACTAGTAGACATTAATCGTAAAATCTTCAATACCAGACATTCCCTTTAATATCTACGAATATTGACGTCTGTCATTTCACAAGAAACCTCTTTTCTTTTGACGTGATATTCATTTTTTATCTCATAGAGAGGACTATCTATTTCCACTTTCCCTTTTAAACGAGATTGTTTCGGTTTCACTTATAAAAACAGACCTTGACCTACCCCAATTTAAATATAACTCATTTTTGGTCTGAACGAAACATCCTATTGCACTGCTTTAATTTCAAATTCTTCAAAGGCGAAATTGCTTTAAAAAACTTAAATAACCAATTTTGGCTTCAGAGAAAGACTTGCAATTTGAAACATCCAAACTTATATTCAAGAAACTTATTGAAAAGTTCGTACTTGTGAAATGAACTTTAAAACTCTATTGTTTATCTTTAAAAACAGTTCCTGGCATAAAAAGTTGATGGGTGGTTTACTTTGTTGCACCCTAGGGTATTTTTAGTTTTGAGTATATGCCAGGGAGAAGATAATATTGATTAAGTAACTAAGAAAATAATGCTCTGCTTTTTAAATGTAAATATAAATTAGCATAGAGTTAAAAATGTTAAAAAGGAACTTGGGAGATAAACGGGGCCATTTATTCATTTGCAGAAACTATGTGGATGATCCGGATGTATAAGTGTGTACTGTATATATGCGTCAAGAGCAGAAAGTACTCATACAACTATAAAACAACATCGCACGTTGTGCTGCGCTATTACATCCGACTGTATGACGCTGTTTCGGAAAAGGCCATCTGCAACGACAAATGACAAACTACAGTCAACTCGTGACCACGTTGCATTCTAGTCTCTCTCCGATTATGTAACATAATATATATATATAAAAGTGGAAGGTTTTCTTTTCAAAAAGGCCAAAATCTAACCACTACATTTTTAAAATTTTCAGAATTTTTACACTATCACTACTTTCGAAAAAAGAACTTGTAAAATTTAATCCTCACTGGACTAGGTTACGGAAAAGAGGTCGATATGCGGCCCTCCTAGTAGTAAAAGTCATGTATGGTCAGACGGTGCTGTATTTGCGGAGAACTCTTGATTTGACTAATTCGTCCTAAGTCGTTTCACAAATTAACAACCACCATCCAGTAACACTCCAAAAATTATCTCATGCCTCGCTCGCCATTTATACCAATTCACTCTGAATTAATTTTTCATTTGAAAGTGGGGTCTAAAACGTGTAAAAATATGTATAAAAATATGAATATTGCGGAAATAAAATCTCAAAGGCTAAATATTCTAAGCTCTTTATGAACATAAGAGCATTAAAGCTATTTTCGAGATTGAGAATATTTTTACTGATCGTAAAAGCGATAAACAAGCATATTACATAAATTGGATATTGACTTTAAAATTAAATTTCCGCATCCCTTAGATTTGTTTCTCCTTTCAGTCAATTATCGACCATCAGGGTACTTTTCAGTCAACTTGGCATAAGAATGCAATCAGAAAGTTCTGAAAT
The DNA here is from genome assembly GCA_904066005.1 of Synergus itoensis. Classification (NCBI taxonomy): domain Eukaryota; kingdom Metazoa; phylum Arthropoda; class Insecta; order Hymenoptera; family Cynipidae; genus Synergus; species Synergus itoensis. Next base: position 1,174,556 of record CAJFCP010000098.1, read on the forward strand.
TGTAAGATATCAGATCTCAAAGAAATCCTGTTGAACTCTCACTGATTACTACACATTTTCGTAAAGTTTTATAGTCTTTCTATAAAAGAGTTGTATAGAACTCACGACAGCAACTGATTGAACGAAGCAGACAATAATTCGACGTTTGATAAACGATCTACTTAACAAGTTCAAGTTGGAAGAAAGTTGAACAAAGCTCTTCGAAAGAAACTCAACGTGTCTTTATAAAGTTTAGAAGAGAAAGGAACTTATTTCTCCGCGGTTGTTATTTTGACGGCATAAGTTAGATTGACAAAAGCTTTCGATTCATAATAATTTCCACTTGCCATAAACAGGGTGGCTACAAGATTTAATTTTTTCATTTCCCTGACATTTTTCATGAAAATCTCACGAAATCCTTTAAAGTTCAACAAGAAACTTTAAAATTCCCTAAAATGCATTAAAATCTCTAAATAAAAATTCTTGGGAACAAGAACCTCACAAAAAGGGTTTTTCAACCGCAAGAATATCGAGCACTGGAACATAAATCTCGGAATTACAAAGTCTTCCCACGTATGTACGAGTACGTACTTGACGTTGCACTTTACTGGCCTGAACTTTGTGGGAAGCAAGAACGCTATAATTATCGCACTCGACAGTCAAAGCAGGTGCCGTTTGCGAGAATACTCGTACGGCACAGCCTCTCAAACGGGAGCTCGAAGTTTACCCTTCATTTATTTTATTAACGACGTGTTGCGAGCCTTCAACGTCTTCCGCTAAAGCCTCTCAAAAGTACCGAGGCCAACCCCTTGTTCCACTACCAGAAAACTCTTCCGCTTTATATTTTCTACCAATAAATCACTTTGCCAAAATTGAAAAATTGAGATTAAAACCTAACTTACGGAATCTCTCTAAGTAGAGGACAGTTGGCAGATAGCAGCACATGCCATTGTCTCCATGCACGTGTGCGTACATATTTGCAATTAGCAGGAGCTCTCCTCTCACGCACAGAAATTCTCCTCGAGTGCAGTGTCACTTTCGGTTGAAGGGTTGCAGACGTCGCACTTTCGTTCGAGTGACCGGTCGATTATATTGACTCTCGATCAAATCGATCGTCTCCCAAGTGTCGACAGACTTTCCAACCGTCGTATCCGTCGCGTACCACCATCGACAAATTGCGACCAATTGCCACAGCTTGTCACACGCCAAGAGAGGAGGTCGATAGCACGTTTATTTCCAATCAGAACGTTCCGAGCACAGGTGTCGAAGAATAACGAGTAGCACAAAAAAAAAATAAAAATCCTCACACGAGAAATTTCGTCCAACAGTTCTTGATGAATTTGAAGCTCACAAATTCAGTCGTCCGCTTCGGGGGACTGAATCTATTGGACTTATCGCGAGCAATCGAATTGCACATGTTCTCTTGATGATCAAGATTCGCAGATCGAATTGCTTTTTATTTATTTTACTATTAATCTATTTTTACCGTTTTTATTTTACTTTCATTACAAAATTTTTTTCTATTGCAGAGATTTCGCAGTTTTTAGCCGGAATTCGTTATTGGAAATATTTATAGCACATTTTGTTAAGAGTGACGTACATGTGCATCAATTCACAATGCCTCGATAGAGTTGGCTTTAAACCGTCGAAATTCGGACCATACCATCCACGTTTTTTCTATTTGTTCGCCGAGCTATGCTACAATTACATTAAAAACATTCAAAGTCTATATTACTTGATATCATTTTAAATTGAAAACCCCAAAAATTGATATTCCAAGTGAGCGGCATTCCGATCGCAAAATTCAAAATGGATTGAAAAATCATGACAGTGACATCCACATTTTGAACAAACTTAATAAAAGAGTCAGAAAAGATCAAGGTCAGAATCTAGGTCACGAACTTCAAGTTGACAACTACAAATCGCAGTTTTGCCTTAATTACCAGAATATTTAAAAAATTTAAACATCCCCGAGGAATAATAATGTAACCCCCTAGATGTCGGCCTTCAATCGTAATTACAACGCGTTAACGCCACCACAACGAAATTAACTCTAGTCAAGGGGCGTTAATTATCGCAGATGTCACTGCACTGTTCCGCTCAGATGGATAATAGGCTCAATTGCGAAAAGCATTTGAACATCAACTCCTCAAAAACTTCACATCAAGGACAGATCTCTACAGATGATTTTAACAAATTAATGATTCCTAAATCACAGAAAAAACGAATCATCTGTCAAGAAAGAGATATGATCTCTAGTGAAAGATTAATCATCACGTGATAAACACAGATAACTCGAAAAGCACAAATCAAATCGTGAAGCACAAATCAAATAATGAAGCACAAATCAAATGGTGAAGGACGAATAAAATTATGAAGCACAAGTTATCTTTCCCAGAACACAGATCACTTTCCACTGATGAGACGACACTATCACTTGGAATGAACACGTGACCATTTGATATCTGCTGATTTTAACTGGATGATGCTTTTTAATTTTAATCCAAACTTGAATAATCCTCGAGTTGATAAATCTGATTATAATCCAGAGTTTCCACAACTTTTTCAAAGTTTCACTTAGAAAGAAGTTGTGAAACTGGTGATCCGAAAACGGAGCAGACGCAACACCCGTGCAGGGCGGCTCAAACCCGCTGACTGCCGGCATCGCCCCTTTTCCACCCCTGAGAGCCAGCATCCCTGACCCCACAGCCTCCAACCTCTCTCGTCTCTTCCAAATCCTCCTCCTGTTACATCAACCACCTTCACAACCGCAACCATCTCCACATCGTCCGCACCTCGTTCTTCTTAAATATATGTAGATATCTCCTCGTGATGATGCGGGTGTGAAGATAAGGATGAGGTCCAAGTAGAGTGACCCTGAGATCTAGTTCTTTGCAAGCAGACTGTTATCCAGAGATGAATTGATAAATTTTACTAGACGGATTAAAGTGATACTCTGATTTCGATGCTATGAATCAAGTAAATCTTGGGTCCCTGTGAAAGGTTTCTAGTCAAATAATAAATTCGTCCGAAAGTGGAGATGACCTTGAACTGGGCAAGTTTCTAGCACATGAAAAGATTGTCATTCCTCAAATTTATAGCATTAGTTCAGAAAAAGTCAAAGAATTTTCAATTTTCCAATTCATGATTAAAAAGATTTATACTAAAGACAGTTCCGGACTAAAAATAGTTGAATTTCACGCGGAAAATAACGGTTGAAATTTTCATCCCTTTAATCTATCGGGAAGCTACCGACCTTCAATTAACAAAACTCCTCTGAACTACCAAATTCCAGGAAAAGGTTTTGGAATGAAAATAGTGTTATTTCACTCCACAAATGACCACTACAATTTGCACCCCCGAATTCCATCCGGAACTTATTGATTTTCAATAATTAAAGACAAAACTTTTCTCTAAACTTAAAAGTTCCTTGAAAAAATACTTCCTCTTTTTCTCAAAACAAGAAAGAAAAAAAGTTCAATCGTCCGACCAAAACCGCTTGTTTTACAGATACAGCAACTGAAAATACACTGAAAGTTTCATTCTTCTGGTATGATAAACGGTACCTTGAAAGCTCCCATTTAAATTTCAAGTAGGACATGTTTCGCGAATCGTATCGGGATATCTTGTTACATATAAGAGTGACTTCCTCGTGAACCCATGCAATAGAAATGTTAATGCACGAGAGCATGAACATTTCAGAAATCGTGAAACGAGTATTGAATGGAAAGCAAGAATCGATAATAGCTCAAAATCGAGGACTCCTTAGATTAAAGTGCATCAACGCATCACCCGACAGAGTTCGTGCTAGTTTGGAACGAGTTTTCAAGCAGCTCTCCAGACTTTGTGCCCCTGGAGGAAAGGGAAAAGGCTCCTACTAGCGTGAACGTCATAAATATGTGAAGAGTTCTTCATGTTCTCGCGAAAATCGGATAATTCAAGCGGGGACAGGTCCTCGCTAAGAAAAGTGTTTCTAAATTATTTCTTCAAGAGAGGACCGAGAATAAATAAGAACAGCTTGGAAGAATTAAAACGTGATTTTTTTGTGTAATTAAAAAACAAAATTTTCCGAGAAAAAGTATTGTTTTTTAATCAAATTTAGGACAACACAAACAATTTTTAATTCAAGGCATTATTAAATTCTCTTTCTATCCACACTGAGAAAAAAATACTCAAAAATCATTAAATATACTTTTGAATCAATAAATCTCGTTCAAAAGCAGATATTTTATTGATTCCAATGTATATACTATAAAATTTATAGTATGACTATTAAACGAAAATGATTAATTCTTGTTGCAATACAAATTTATTTGAATCATTAAAGATCTGCTTTTGAACGAAATCTATTGATTCAAAAGTATATTTATTTATTTCCGAATCTTTTTTTTTTCTCAGTGCAGACAGCATACAAATATATTTTTTTATCCGAAAGAATTAAGTGAAACATATTATGTAGTTTCAAAATAAGTCAGAAATTAATATAAAAACTGGATTTGTCATTAAATAAGTCAGAGTTTTACATGTAAGGAATATCCATTCATTAAACTATTGACGTTTTAATTTATTTGGAAAAAAATTGAAAAACGGTGGGTAAAGGGGGTGTGAAGTGATCTTTTTAACAGAGGATTGAGAGAAGTGGATGGAGAAAAGGAATGGGAAAAGAGAATGGGAAGAGGGTTGGGAAAATGAGGTGGGGAAAAGAAATGGTTAAAATAGAGTTTGAGTTAAAACAAATAGAAACGTCTACAATTTACTAAAAGGAAATTTTTAAAACATGCTGCACACCTCCAAAAATTGTTTCTTTAAATGATATTACTTCACTTTGAAAAGCGCAAACTCTGAGAATTTGAACATCCATAAGAGAATTGAGAATAACATGAAAGGGTTTTAGTCAAGAGTAGAATATTATTCAGAAAGTTCATAAGCTCTTTGTGCGATGGCATGAAGTAGCGAAATTTAATAAGAGAAGTAGAGAGGTGTAGTGTAAGGAGAAACGAAATATACATGAGCTCGATATCTCGGGAGAGATAAACGATGCTACTGTTCTGACGTATTCATTTGCAGCTTATAAATGTCAAGGAAATGAATAAGTACTTAAGCTTCCTCTTATTATGATGTCGGAATGAGTAAGACATTCGTAACAAGAAAACTGAAAATCTGAATACTGCTGTCGCAAATATTGTCATGGATTGTCTAACTATAGTTACATTTAGTTTCTTAACACGAATTATTTTCACCTTCGTTTAAAGAAGTCAAGTTAAAATTAATATTACTAGTTCATATCAAGGCCGAATTTAAATGTACGACATCTCATTTGCCTCTATTTAATAATTGAAGAGCAATAGAATTATAGTAGTAGAAACGTGTTCATCAAAGGAAAGAATGATTGATTGCACTTTGAGTAGATCGATTCAATAATTATCTTTTATAACGCAACTACTAATAATAGACCGTGTTAAATAAGTCTAAATGCTTATTTTAGAATTTTCGTAATTAATACCGAGAAGCGCGATAAAATTCTGTTTTTCGAGTCAGCTGCTCGTGATAAAGCTGATAAAGATGATTCCATGTGGGGTCTTAATCAACCAAAATAAATATTTCCTCAGATGAAAACTGATGAAATTGTTTATATCTAAGGTGACAAATTCAACTTCATATTCAAAGTTTCATATATACTTCTGTCATGCATTGCATTTGAATTTAGATTTACGTTACTTACGTGGATGCTGAAAAGCTTGAAAAGAAGACTCACCTGTAACAAAAAAAATGAATATCTATTAACTATTATATCTTATTTATAATAAGTAATATTAAATTAAAAATTATTCTTCAAATTCAAAGTTAGAACCCTATGAAAATTTATTTAGGTGAAGAAGTAATTGCACGACGATTCTGGAAATCTCAGAAATCTCATATACTAGGTGAATGCCTAGCTTTACGAATGCACATCAGACCAAGAATGTCTGATGTTTATTCTCAAGATTGTTTACCTGCATAGCAAGAAGTCGAGCTCTCTCAGTTAATCTTATCCATGCGATTAAACTTTGCCATTTTCTTGCTTTAACTCGATACGAAATCGAATAAATCCATAATCTTATGGGCCGTTAGACCGACTAAGCGAATCGCTAACTAACGTACGAATGGGAGTTGCTAAAACTTAAATGGAATGGAATTGAATTTAAATATAAAATCTGTCATCTTCCACCAGGAAAAAACTGCTTTAATCTTCTGTGTTACCATCAATATTCTTTTAAAAATAGGGCATATCAGGAATGATATTTATTCTCATATTCACTCTCATATTTACTTTAAAAGGAGATTTAAAAAACTGCTCTGACCTTTCGTAAATTTTCATTTCCTGAAGTCTAAGTGCATGTCAATGATACCCTAACCCAAGTTTTATCTCAAGTTTACGGCAGCTCGCTTGTGAAAAGCAAAACGTAAAAACCTGTACGCACAGAAATACGTCGTAAACTCGAACTCGTTTGAGAAGTAGTCCAAGAGTGATGCTAGCAGGTCATTAAAGTTCAGGGTAATGCTAATTTAGAACCTCTCACGACAAATGAAGGTCGACTCTTATTATTTCTAGAATTATACGTTTAGCTAAATTTCCAAACATTTGACGAAAATCTTTTCCTCTTTTCGCTCTCCTTATTATTTTTATAGGAAAATATCCATCGCACCAAACCTTTCAGAAGAACCTTTCGATAAAGGTAAGCAAAAGTAAAAACATCAGTATGGAATGTCCAACTTGCAACTCTGAAGAGAGTAACTTTTTCGTAATGCAAACTTTAAAAAGAAATTCTCACAGAACTTTTGAGTGTCAGAATGCAAACAACAAAATAAAACTTATCGTAAAGCAAAAATGTCTAGAAGGTATAAGAGTATGTCAACCTTTTACGACCATTGTTAAAAATGGATAAGAAAATATACCAGACAGGATAACGAATAAAGTACGAATAGAATCAAATAATACTCCACGAGAGTATTTGTAACAAATTTATAAAAGATTTATCAATGTTATAAGTAGAACAATTAAGAGACAGGATTACATCTACCGATTTCAGTATTAATCACCTCTAAAAATACAATAATTGTTCTCGATAGCAAATGCACGAGTTGCATTCAATTAAATGTTACATCAGGTTCGAGCACTCAATTAGATCGATAGTAAAGTAAGCAAGGATGCTCTCAGGAATCTCGATATCTGAGCAAGCCTCGGAGCAAGGTTCAATCAAATATTGAAGTTCGGGAGCAAATCTGTTGTTCAAGCAACTGACCTCAGGGAAATCAAATAATTACAAAGGCGATTGAAGGCCTCAAGTATGTTGAGTAGAATTCCTTAATATGTATTTAGCATCCACATTTCGATTAATCTTTACTCTACCGATGTATTAATTAACTCAATAATAATCAAATCTCGATGAACTTTGAAGTCAAATTCTTATTAAAAGATTTCAATTGAAGTGTGTAAAAATTTCGGTAAGAAGGTACTCGACAGATATTAGTAGAAAATAGTCACGCTCGTGTGGATAATCGTTTTCTGAAGGCGTTCATTCGTCCAGAAGAAAAACGATGTGAATTCCAAAGTGTTCGAACACGGGGGACATCCATCACATTCGCACAATGCAAGGACTCGTATTTATCGAGCGTTCGACCATCCCGAAAGAAGGAGAAAGGATTCGTTTCATTCCTCACTTGATGTACCGATCATTATCTAAAGAACATGGAAATGCGATATCTTTTCCATTTAATTTGTGCTTTTTTGTTAAACGCCGATCTCCAAATGAGAACAAGAATTTCTCAAAAACTAACTTCAGGTCTATCAAAATGACAAATGAAAATTCAGTGATAATTGTTAATTTGATACGCTTCTATGTTCACGTAACAGATTGAGACTAAAAAATTCTCGTTTTGAGAACAAAAACAAAAGAGGTGCTACAAAATTAACCCTTTGCGTCATGATGGGTCGTTCAGTGAACCACCTTTTTCCCCATGGTTTTACATTTTTTTAAACTACTTTAACAACAAGTTTTTTGTTTTTCCTAAGTCTCTAGGATATAAATGAATGCAAATTTTGACATCAGATTTGGATTCAGCGATGATGAAAACCCCCAGAAAACAAATTTAAAGAATTATTGAATGTAAAGAAAAATATATGACTGAATGGGTTAAAACCCAGTATTTTTCTGTGAACAATGACACAACTTTTATTTGAATAAGAAACATAAGCTATTTTTAACTGTAATTTTTCCTCGTGCTATACTTTTATCTAGAATACACTTTAAATAATTAAAAGTAAATTTTGTACGTCACTTGTTTTTGTGTCAGTGATTTCGTGTTAAAAATTGTAATTCAAATCATGATAAGACCAAATTTTATCAGTTAAGAGTGTCAACTTGTTCAATATTCAACTTCAGCTTCTGGATCGTTCTAGATAGAAATAAGTTTTGAATTAAAAGTAAATTAATTCCAGTCGCTTTTCTTGTGTGAAATTTTTTAATTCACATTTATTATATTATTTCTTTCAGGATATAAATTTTCCAAGACGATTTTCATTGCTTACTGAGACAAGGAAAATAGAATTAAATGGAAGTCGTTATATTAGGGAAATGGAAGTCATGAAAATTTAATATCGGAAAATCTAAAGAGAGGATGAAAGTAGAAAATGTTCGGATATTAATAAAAAGCACAAAAATAAATTTTCTAAAAACCAAGGAGCTTCTCGTATTTTTCATTATGTCTGAATTTCATGTTAAACCTTTTACAAGCAGAAATCAGAGAATTAATTATTTATAGACATTAAAAGCGTGGATGAAAGTATCTCAAGTTTCCCTCTGAATTTCTGGCAATAAAACGTTCAAAGTCTCGCGATTTTTCCAGACTGCATGAATGAAGAATTTATTAGTCTGACTGAGAAACCGCTCCCCATGGTTCATTAAAAATTCGAAAAGAACTGAAACTTTTCTCGTCTTACAAATGTCATTTTATTGTCCTATTACGAATATCCAAAGAACTCCCTCGCCAAAAAGTTTTCTAGTTACTTTATATGTATTCAGGAATAAAAGTCCATTATCAGTTATTTTACACTTTGGGGAAGAATAATTTCAATTTTCAATTTAGTCCCTACTTTTCAATTGAGAAGTTGCTCAAAATTTATCGATACATGTATATATTGATACATCAAAAACAAAAGAATCTATGACAGAGAAACACAGAAAAAGTAACACCCTAACCAAAACTAACCCCAGAGGAGAATTTTACAAAGAACTATAAAATAGTAAATATTAAAATAGGGATGAATGACAGAAATAAAAATTGCCACGTTTACATATAATGGAAAGCATAATAAAAACTTTTGAATTTTGGCCACAGTGGATAGCTGCATTTGAAGGTTGGTGTAAATTTTGAAAATTCATCTTCGGAGACATTAAAATTCCTTCTCAATCCGGTAAAACAGGTGGCTTACTAAATTCCTTACCATCTGAGATTAAACTCATTATTTCAACTAATTTCGTTCCCCCAGAATTTTCAACAAAGTAATTTTAGCTTTCATTTCAACTCAGTTTCAATTCTATCGACGACGATTGGTTTGGTAACCGGCTGGACATCCCCCTACCTGGCTCAATTGACCTCGTCGGAATCATTGTTGCCAATTACATCAGTGCAAGCATCCTGGGTGGCATCCCTCCTCCCCCTCGGTCGCTTCATCGGAGCAATAATCGGCTCTATTCTAGTGGAATACCTTGGTAGCAAAAAAACTCTACTCTTCACAGGATTGCCCCTTGTTCCCGGATGGATATTCATAATCTGTGCAACTTCAGCTCCCTGGCTCTACGCATCTCGCCTCGTTTCCGGAATCTCAATGGGGATGATTTTCAGCTGCTTCCCCCTTTACATTGGCGAAATAGCAAACCCAAAAATCCGAGGTGCCCTCATAGGCTGCGTCATCAACGGAATGCCTCTCGGCACTCTCTTAGGCAACATCTTGGGTGCAAACATATCAATGACCTGGTTTTCCATTATTGGTTTAACCTTCAACATCATCTATCTAATCCTCTTCACGTTTATTCCACGATCTCCCCACTACTTCATAAGAAAGAAGACCTCAGAAAAAGCAGCAGAATCCGTTGCTTGGTATCATCGAAACTTAGACATCGAGGAAGAACTAGCATCTATAAAAAGATTGGTAGAGGCTTCACAACAAACATCCTTCAAATCAAAAATCAGAGAAATGAATCAACCGAAAAACAGGAAGGCTTTAATTATCATAATTTTCCTGTTCTTCTTCATGCAAATTTGTGGAATGAACACCATTACCTACTACATGGAGATCATTGTGAGGAATGCTAAGGTATCATCGATAGCACCTTCCTCTGTGGTGATCATAGTAAGCATAATCGGAATTATTTTCGCCTGGGTTGCAGTTTATGCTATCGATCGATGTGGAAGACGTTTATTGCTGAGCATATCAAATGTTGGAGTGGTGGTAGGCACAACTCTCTTAGGAGTGCATTATATGCTCCTAGGTATGGAATATGATCCAGCTACATTAGAGTGGCTTTCAATATTCTCCCTGATTACCTTTATGCTGATGTGCATAGGTTTGGTACCAGTGCCAAGCACCATTCTTGGCGAATTATTTCCTTCGAATCTGAAGAGCGTTGCTGGATGCATTTCGAGTGCTTTTTCTGCTTTGTTTGCCTTTGCCGCGAGTAAGGCTTATCAACCTTTGGTGGATCTCACGGCTGAGAAATACGTTTTCTGGATGCATGGAGCAATTATGGTCTTCTCTTTCGTGTTTGGGCTTGTTTGTGTTCCGGAAACAAAAGGGAAGTCCTTGCAAGAGATTCAAGAGATGCTACTCAAGGAAACTCAACAAAACGAGCGAGTTCTGGGTGTATCGGATCTAATACAAGCTCAAAATAAGGAAACCTGATAAGGGAAAGTTGTTCACCTCGAGAGGAAAATTGATTCCGATCCTTTTAATGGGATCTTATCAGAACGTAGGTGAGCAGAAAAGGCTTATTTGATTTATAAGACTGGCGCGGGTTTTGTATGATTTACTTTTTTACATTCTCATCAGAGAAGGTATTAGATTTGTGTAAAATTTGACCTCCCCAGTTTTTGTCAAATGTCCACGTTTTGGGACCCCCTGAACCCGAAAAACATGTTTTTACGAATGTGTCTGTCTGTCTGTCTGTGTGTCTGTCTGTCTGTCTGTGTGTCTGTGTGTCTGTCTGTCTGTAGATTTTTAGTTTGTGAGCACGATAACTTTCGAAAGAATTGACCGATTGGATTGGCCTTTGGTATACTCTTTGAGTGTCGTAAAATGAAGGTCAAGTTCGTTGGCCAGCCATTTTGGATAAAAATTCAAAAAGTTGGAGCATTTTGAAAATTTTTGATACCACTTTTTTTTTTAATTTAAAAATTCTATGCATGGATATTCGTAGTACTCAGAAAGTCGAACAATTCTTCCTAATGACTTTTTTGGATAAAAAAAAAATTGAAAGACTTATAACATTTTGAAAATCCAAAAAAATGAAATAAAACTTAAATTAGAAGCCAAACAACGCACGATATAAAAAAAAGTCTAAAGATGAAAAATGTTTCTTTTTGAACACCCTATAGGATAGGCATAACAACATTTTGAATTTCCTTAAAAAATCGAAAATTCAAATTTTGAGCCAAATAACGCGAGATGCAGAGAAAATGATAAGAAACATAATTATTGGTCTTAGAAAGATCTACAAGTTTTCTTTTGGTCATTTTTCAATAGGATGAGTAGTTTACGTTTTAATCATGAAAAATATTGTTAAACAGAGCCGAGCGCGAAGCGCGAGGTTTAAATCAAATATCGAGCGCGAAGCGCGAGTGCCCTGATGAGAATGTGCTCCTTAAGGTCGATAGAACCTTAAGTAAATTAGTTTTCTTTTACATTCAAAGCTGTAATTTAATTTCATTTAAATTTAATTTAATTAAATTTAAATTTAAAGTAATTTAAAAAAAAACATGTAGGTACGAGCGTCCTGTAAGGTGCAAGCTTCCTGCAGGGCACAAGCGCGCGAAGCGCGCAACACGGAGCGCGAAGCGCGCGAAGCGGGCAGATTTTTAAGCATCGAAAACAGTGGAAAAGTTAGGAATTTACTTATCACTCTCGTTCCTTCAGTTTTATTAATCTTCGACAAATGCTTTACTCGGAAGGAACAAAACTTATTTATAGACCAAAAAATTACAGTATGATTAATAAGAAAATAATTGAAAAAAGTCATAAATAATAATAAAAATTACGAGATTGGGAACATAACAACAGTTTCGATTTTAAAAAGGAAATTAGATATGCAATCAACTAGATGAAATTAAGACTAGTAGAAGAGAAAATAGAAGTTGTGTCAACATAAAATTAGAGATTTCATTGTGATTCTTATCTTATCAATCAAGAAATGAAGTAACATAAAAATCATTTCGGTCTACGCGAACAGTCTTAAAGTGCTCGTGGTGGCAGACGTTTCTATTAATTAAACGATTAGGTAGCCAGTTCGTGAAAATGATTTGGGGAATAAGAAACATCGTAAGCAGTTACTCCAAATTGCCTTACTGGATCGCTGCTATAGAAGGTTAATAATCTCTTTCCCTATTTCGTATATCATCAATAATTCAAATAAATATATATAAGTATATATTGGGGAAGAAACTATCAATTAAAAGGTTTAATCAAACCAGAGAATAGGGAAACAGCTTTCAACTCTTTCCTAATTTTCAAAATCAATTTTTTTTCAGTGGGTTTACTATCGCTCGGAGTAGGTTTAATAAGTGGATGGACATCACCCTATATAGCAAAGCTAACGACTGCAGGTTCCTCTTTCACGATATCAAACTCCGAAGCATCATGGATCGTCGCCTTCCTGAGTTTGGGCCGGATCCTAGGTGCAATTCTGGGAGCAGTGAGTATCGCCCTAGTGGGAAGTAAAAGAACAGCCCTCTACGCTGGCATCCCTCAACTTATAGGATGGGGTTTGCTGCTATCAGTGGACTCCGTAAGCTGGATATACGCATCCAGGATCCTATCAGGAGTATCTCTAGGAGTTTTTTTCGTCTGTTTCCCCCTCTACATCGGCGAAGTATCAGACCCAAAAATTCGAGGGGCCTTGGTGGCTTTTATCATGAATTGCCAACCCTTAGGAACACTCTTAGGCAACATAATGGGACCCTACCTCTCAATGTGGCAGTCAGCTTCCATATCTCTGATACCGAATCTCATCTTCCTTAGCACATTCCTAATACTTCCAGAATCACCGCATTATTTAGTGAAACTAGGCAAATATAATGAAGCTGAAGAAGCAATAAAATGGTACCATAGAAAAACCAACTCTCGTCAAGAATTGGAGGACACCAAACTATTTGTGAACACGAAAGATGCTCCTAGTTTCTGGAACTTGATGGCGGAATTGAATAAACCAAAGAACAGGAAGGCTTTGATCATTGCTAACGTATTGTTTGCATTCCTGCAGATCAGTGGACTTTATACAGTTACTTTCTACATGGAAATTATTTTAAAAGATGCTAAAGTGAACGTCATGGAACCTTCTCTGATTGTGATTTTGGTCAACTCTTTTGGAATCATCGCAGGATGGATCGGAATGTACGCCATAGACAGATGCGGGAGAAGAATCTTATTGGCACTTTCAAGTGGAGGAATTTCTTTATCTCTACTGCTACTTTCTATTGACTCTGCCTTGATTAATTATGGTTTCGATGCCGAAACTATTCAATGGATACCCATCCTCGGGGTTTTCTTCTTCCAAACTTTCATCTGCATAGGTATGGTTCCTGTGCCTTGTACAATTGTTAGTGAAATTTTCGCACCTAATATAAAAAGTTACGCTTCATGCATGGTCAGCATCACCTCTGGAGTATTTTCCTTCATTTCGAGCAAAACCTATCAGAATCTTCTGGACATCATGCCTGCGGAATATGTCTTTGGTTGCTATGCCTTAACTATGTTTCTGCAGGTTATATACTGCTTCTATATTCCAGAAACGAAGGGAAAAACTCTACAGGAAGTTCAAGAACTTCTTGAGAAAAGGTGAAGAGTGAATGCTTCAATTGATGTGAAATTTCTATCTCAAGTCAGTCAGGGCTTTATTGTTCTGTGAACTTTTTTCGAATGCGGAATTTTAATTATTACATCTCTCATAGGATAATTTTTTTGTGAATTTTGATAGTTATAAGAGTCGTTTCTAATGTTATTTATAAAATCGAGTGTGAGGAAGTTGTATTGATCTGATCTTAAACTTGGGACAATATTTGCTAAAACGTTAGTTGCTGTATTACAGAGTGGTAAAATTATTGTACTAAGAATGAGATGCAAAGTTAAAATTTTTTAATTAAGTAAACCGTTCAGTAAAGATATTTTACTGCGTTTCAGAAGCTGATGGTTGTATACGTGTTTGATGAACAAACATTTGTATGGTTAATATGTGAAATAAAGAAATGTACATAGCGTGATATTTCGACTTTTAATAGGTAAACAAGTTTGACGTATGTATTTGCGATGAGACATCGCCTCCCAGAATGTTAAAAAATAAACGAATTGAATCGATTTCAAAGAAAAGATATCAACTGATTAAACACTAGTCGATGTTAAAAACGCTGCGAATTCTGAATGCTAATTATATTTGAATACTTGAACACATTTTAAACGAGGAAGTTTATCATTTTCGTGAATATTGCAATTCATCGAATGACTTTCATATGTAAGATATTATTGAATTATAAGAGAATTTTTCTTGTAAAAATCCCTTGGAATTAATTGTTTGGGTAGGAAGATTGATAAACCACATAACGAGCTGGCACTAATTACAAGTTGACGAGGAAACGCAATTTCCCTTTCTTCAACATCAACAGCGCAGTAGAATTTGTAATGGAGTTAACGTTGTCGACGACGAGTGAAGGGAGTCAACGTCCTATGGTATCTTCCGTCATACCGATAGGTTTTTAATTAATCAAAAAGGCAATTACTTTATCTGTTAAAACGAAAATAAAATAAAATAGGTTTTTCTCTTTAAATTTCGAATTTCTCATTCATTTCTTTTATCTCGTTCATGAAAAGTTCAAGATCATTTCCTGGTTTCACGTGAAGAAACGAGTGAAAATTGTATATACATATTTCGAGAAAGCGTTATTTGTTGGTCACTAAACGTGAGTGCGCATGTAAACGGATGACCTAAATTTTCAAGGAGAAGGTTTCCGTATATAAAACGCAGTGGCAACGAGCGATCGATGATGCATGCAGCTTTCGCATTGCTACCTTCTTCCACTTCCGATTAATTCAGACACGATTCACCGTCACATCCGTTAGTGTGTTATTGAAACCGAGAGGTAATTACATCCCGATTCCATGAAACAAAGCTGTCATCAATGCCCTTTTGTTCATACAAAGTGGATTTTCAACCTACATTTCGTGAAGTGTTATTCACTGATTCTTTACATGAAATAATTGTGAGTAGGAATTCATAAATAAAACCACAAGTACAAAGAAGAAATTGTGAATTTATGAATAAAGAAATAAATTTGTTGTTGAAGGAAAAGAAAAAAGAAAAACTTTTTTTCACATTTTGAGTTAAATCTTCGATATCGAGTAACTGACGACACGAAGCAGTCTTCAAAAATATGAGCTCGAGGAAATGTGAATATTTACATAGGTAGATGAATCGAACTACAGAAAAAGAGAAAAAGAGCAAGAAATTGCGAATGGTCAATACTTGTACCAATATTTTATTCCTTCCAACTATTCTGATTTGATTTCTTAAAAAAGATCCAAATTCTACACATTCTAACATTTATGAATTTAGAAATTACTGGTTTTCACTCTAATATTTATAGTTCTCTTGTTATGTACCGATGCTTTAGATACTATCATCATTGCAATAGCTATATCACATGTGAGTGATCTTTATCTACTACGTGAAATTACCAAAACTTTTCGCAGAGCCTTTAAATCTCAAATACATTGTGCACGTCGACGGCAGTACAAACTATGAATTCGTATTCATATCCGTAAGTCAAACAAATGGGCAGTACACGTACACTGTACATGTCCCTATGTTTCCGATGTCACATCTATTTTTCTTGTTGGTCATGTTCTAGAAACAAATCTATGTACAAACTTGTTCCAGAAATATTCACTTAAATTAGAACAATTTAGAAAAATTAACAATTAATTCGACGAGAAAATGAATGGAGCATGGAGAGAAAATAATAGATGAATTGGAGAAAATATGGAACAATAAAGTGCATTGTGTAACAGAATACAATAATGCACATAAATCTGGTTAATTAATCGTGCCAATCAATATTTGATATCATTTATAGAATGATTACCTATCGAGATCAAAAATATATGAATTGTTCGTCAAACTATTGTGGTACCATGAAATTTCATGATATTCACTGAAATGTTCATTTGAACTGATATAATATTTTCACCGAAAGCAAATATTGTTTATTTATTATCTGAAAAGAGATTTTAATTTTCTTTGATCCTCGAACATTACACTGAAAAATGTTCTCTTTAAATAAATATTTCAATTCTACTTGTCTTTCTCTATAAAGTGGGTGTGGATAAGAAGAATCCTCTCTATATCATATTAACGGTAATATTCTAACGTGGAAAGATCCGACGAGATTTCTCTGATGGAAAGTCAGTCTTAGAAAAGAAGTCTGGAAGAGATGCAACTTTTAGTTAAAGGATAAATGGAAGCGAATCAAGTCACGTTTTTCACTCGATTTCTCTTGAAAAAATATATTCTAAAGAAATGTCATACTTCGGATTTCAATTTACATTGAAAATTTTGAGAGACTCTTTTCGCTTTCAACTCAAAAGATTCAAACATTTTTGATTGGAAATATTTAAATTCTCCTATATATTTTTTTCCGAGAATAAAATAAGTGCAAGTGCACCCTCACGTTCCATTCTGGCTTTCGCAAATGTTACAAGGTTAATCGACCTACTTCCGAACATTTTATCTCTTAACTATGAACTCGGAGATGAACTGCGGGACGTGTTTATTGGAGATTGAACCGAACCAAAAACGATAAGTCATGAAAAGCACAGCTTCTCAAGAGAAAACGGTTACTAAAGAATTAATCTAAAAACAATATTTGACATCATTTTATTATACAACATTATTATAATAAAAGCGATCAATTATTTTCGGTAATAAAATTTACCTTTAAAAAAATCCACCTCATTATAAACGATAAAATTAAGTATATAAAACTGATTAAAAATGTCAAATAAATTTGTGAAAACATCAAAATTTTATCGCCCAATCGTATCGAAGTTGCTTTTCCCTCAGGACTTGAAGCTTAAAAAGGAAAAAGCGTAGAATCAATCGACTCAAAAGGTAGAAAGTTTATGGAAGAAGGTAGCGCCAAACTTGTAAGTGCTTTCTCTAAAAGTGGGAAGGGATGCTTTTCAGCGGAAACATGTAGAGAACGTATTTAATGCAAATGACGAGGTTCGACTTTCTTCACCTTTTTAACCCTCCTCCCTTTATTTGTATAATAAATTTGATAAAGCACTTACACTTGCATTTACAGTATTCATTACTCTCGCGCCAAATCGTTTGTGGATAATATCGACAATGAATCTTTTTGTGGACGGTGCCATTCAACAGTCAAGCTTATGCTTCCTTTTCCGAATGTGTCGTTTAACTTCCTTTATGGAAATGATACATTTTCCCCAGAGCCGGATTAAGACAACTCGGGGCCCAGGGCTGTACATTTTTTTTGCCCCCCCCCCCCCCCTTGGAAAAAATCTTTAGTTATCTTCAAAGAGAATTAAAATAATAAATTTATCAATTTTTAAAAGTTTTTCTTTTAAGTTGAGGAAGAATTTGGGGGCCCCTTCGAAAGCGGGGCCCAGGGCTTCAGCCCCTTCAGCCCCCCCCTTAATCCGGCCATGATTTTCCCATTATAAAGCTGACTTTTAAAGAGGAGTTTTATGTACCCAGCAATAGAAAATTTTCACGGATTATTGAACTTCCGGATTGCACAATAATTGCAAATTTTCAGAAATTATTTAAATTTTCGGACCTGCGCACCTTGACTAGGTGCAAAAAGTTGGACATGCAATGGGGAATAATTTACGGTCGATTCCGTTGGTGCCATTTACATTCTCTTGACGCCTAATCCGGTGCATGTGAACTGGGGTGCAGAGCCGCACCCTGGGGACTACACCAGTGCAATTGCACTGGTACTATAGTACCAGAAGGAGGACGAATCCGCAACGCACCCCGGAGCAGTTTGCGTCGCGTCGCGTGCTTTATGAGCGCACATTGTCATCAGACGCTCTAGTGCTGGCAAATGACCACCCTCCACGCTACTCGACAGCCAAGCTACCGCGAATTACTGCAGCACTGCACATCTACCGACTGCTGCTGTGCTACCCCAAGATTAATTCCATTTTGTGCTCGTGCGGCCTGTCAGAATCCAAAAGAATGAGCAAAAATCAAGAAAAATAATTGCTGGATATTATAAAACCTGCCTCAGATTCTTCTGTTTTATCCCCCAAGGTTCATGACTTAGGATTTATGTACCTACAATTCTCAAGTAAATAATTACTGTCAATAAAATACGATTTCATGAGAAGGATTTTCGTGAGAAGGATTATAAAAGCATATTATTAGTGCCTATGAGACGTATTCAAAGGGTTGAATTTTGAGACTCTCCGAGACTTATAAGTAGCTAATTAAATTTTCCAGGGCCAGACTTCGAGTATTATGAGCAACATAAACCCTTCTGCAGAAATATTACTGGAGATATTTTCAATCTGTGCTTAAATTACGAGTTTTCATGTTGTAATCAATACATTCCATTTCCCAGCTACAGGCTCTTCTTCCACTGCGCTTTCGTGGTCTCTGATAAACGCCGAGAAGTTCACCAATAAATTCGACTCCCACGTGAACGCTCTCTAACGACCCGAGTGTTAAGCCAGAGAACGAGAATAAATTCGCTCGAGCGAATACTGTGCCAAGCTTCTTTGAGATCGATAAGACGATACTACCATAGCGATCGTTACGATACGTTCTGGTCCTCCATATGCGAGACCAACCGCAGTTAACCGCTAGAAGCGCACGAGTTATCCTGAAAGCTGGATAAGTCGAACAGGACAATTCCGTCTCCGAAAGGAAGTCAATGATGTGCAGATAACCATTCTCGAATTTCGTTACAGTTCGTTACAGTCCGTTATAGAAACTCGCAAACACATTTCAAAATGTAGGCAGTAATCCAGAAATAGATTCAAATAATCGTATTGTCAGTTAAAATTTGAAATTCAGATAATCATTCTTTTGATGAAAAATTTAATACTCGACAAATGTATTCTACCCGGAAGAGAGATGAAAGAGTGAACGAACAAGAAATTTAAAAATTTCCAAGAAACGACTTCTAATTATTATTCTCTAAGATAATTTTTAAAACAGTATCTTTTTGATCTCTTTACTCAAGCTTCCAGAATATGGGTTTATTTGACAAAAATGAAGCAATCCCACATTTTGAGTCATGAATCAAATATGAATTGTCCTCGACTTGATTTTTTAAAGATAAGTCGAGTTTTATGAAAGATGTATCCAAGACCGACTTCGAAAGTAGCTGAGAATAAGAGAAAATTCTTTGATAAAAGAACTAAATGGTGAAAAAAGTTCTTGCAATCTTCTTTCAAAGGTAATCCATCTGATAAAAAAAGAAGACAGGCGACAGTTGGTACTGTATTACCAATTTAAAATTAAATCTGATCTAAGAAATTAGCCATAAGTTAAACTTAATTGTCTTCTTGTTGAATTATTTACCGCGAAACAATTTAGTTTCGTTTGCCGAGTCAGAGAATCGCATAAGTCAAAGTCAGTGGACAAGTTCGTCGTTTGTGCCGCTTCCGGAATCACGAGGTAATCCGCAGAGCACTTTTTTTCACCTCCATAAACCGTTGGCTTACTTCGAAGAAGAGCAGCAAGTAAAAAAAAAATAAAATAAAATAAAAACATTACGATCTTCTCCAAAGACAATTCTCTTTACCGACTTAACTTTACCGGCAATAATAAGATGTATTAATCCTTTAATCCTCAGTAACAGCTCAAACCGAAATTGGGTATATAAAAAAGATAAAAGAATTATATACGTGGATTGAAATCTAATTATTTTTCTTTTAGACCTATTCTTTTATTAAAATCCAGAATTGTCGTCAGAACAAAAAGAATTCTCGGAAACCTACAAATCAAATAAGCAGATTCAGTCAGTATTGGTTAGTCAAAACACAAATCTGGAGATTCATCACTCTCAATCAGTTAAATGCGTTGCAGCACGATTTATGAAAGCGAGACATCTCTCCACTTTCATTCCAAGTTTAATCATGGATCTAAATTTCGATGGAAAAAATGCCATATTTTTGCATGTTTTTTTTTTTAAATTGCGCCCAAAAAAAAAAAAGAAAACTAGAAAACTAGTGTCTAGACTATCACGAAGGAAGAAAAAGAACGAGAAAGCGAAAAGCTGGCCTTCGGGGATTTTGTGAATAGAAATGAGCGCATATCTGTACAAAACCGACACCCCATTTTTGGCGGATTTATGAGCCAAGTATCTGCGAGATAGACCGTAGATAGGGTAGGCTGTAGATCTCAAGAAACATGAAGAAAAGTGGATATTCAACCTTAATATCCTGGATAGTGAACAATGTGAAAGCCATCTAAGATCAGTCTAAGTATCTGGATATTCAGCCTCAATATCTTAGATATTTAAATAAATGACCTACTATCTAAAATATTCAATCTAAATATCTAGATACTAAGTTTGGAAAACGAGATAATTAGGCTGAATATATTTGTAATTCAATTTTTTGACTATCTAGATATTAAAGTTGACTATCTAGATGTTAAGTTTGACTATCCATTTTTCTCTGTGAAGACTCAGAATTTGTGGTATGATGGCATGGCACAGAGTACCAGCACTACGAGGCAAAGAGGCAAAGTATCCGATCGTACTTTACTTACTTTCAATCTCGAGAGTAAGCCGCCTTCTCACCCTTATCCACCTTCCAACCCTCTCATCCACCTTACAAGCGCACCAAGTTCCTCGGCACTACTTTTTCAACGCGTCTCTTCGCCCTCGACTCCTTACTCTTTGCGTTTTCCTAAGAGTGCATGGAACTAAGAAACGAAACTTTTCCAGAAAGTGTGCAACTAAAAAAGGGAAGGGTGATCTCGAAGCGACGGCGACGAGGGTAAACATTTCTTGCTAGGAAGTCTCTCAGAAAAATGAGACGGGGATTTTGCACCTGCGATTTTGTCTTGTGAAAACTATGTTAATTCTTTTCCTGATTTCGTCCTTCAACGACATTTGCAATCTTTTTCAGGAGTGATTCCACATTTTTAAATAATTTAAATTAATTGAGAAAAAAATAAACATTGTAAGTCCTACTTACAATTTAAAAAAAAAGCTTGCAGGATCCACAAAAGAGCGTAAATAATTAAAAGCACAGCAGCTGTTGCGAAAAACAGCAGAAAACGTTGGAAAATGACCACGAATTATTTCCAAGGGAGAAAATATGAAAAGAGGAATGTCAGATTTACGTATGTTAATTTTTTCTTTTAGAGTAGGATTTCTCGAGAATAGAATCTTCCAAATTCGAATAGCCTACTTCCCTAATATTCTCCAACTTGAAATGCTAACAAAGAGAGGAAAAAGAGATGAACTAAAGTGTGAGAAAGGAAGAAAGCGATAGCCCGAGGGGCTGGAAATGTCGGTGAACAGGTAAATCGTTAATGTTTCCGCGGATATATCAAGAAAAGAATTGTGATTCCGTTCCAAAGAATATCCTGCTGCAGGCACTCAACAACAGGCGTGTTCCTGGCTTTCGTACTCGTCTTTTCATACTAATGTTAGCTTTTCCAAAGAGTGAATCATTTCTACAGGTCTTTGTTGATACGTTCCATAAAACCCACCTCAATGCTGAATTGGATCAAGGATAAAGAATAAATGATAGAATCCCCAAAAAAAAAGGATAAAAAAAATCTTCTAAATTAATATTGAGTCATAAAAAGCAACGAGAGGTAGTTAAGGGACAATATCTTGCGCTGGATATGATAAGTATCGCTATAATCGATTTATTCGGCTCGAGATAAACTAAAAGAGCAGGCAGGGAAAAGATCTTTCTTCGAAAGGTGACAAATGGCCCAAGATAGTGGAGAAACTATGGCTCACACGAACATTTATCTCGATTCATGTCTGATAAAGTGCGCAACTTATTTTCAGATTGCGAAAAATCTTTGGTGAAAATAATTTGTACAAAATGTGTAGATTCGCTTTAATGAGAAAATGTCTAAGAATTAAATTAATTTTATTCTTTCTTGATAGGATTAGTAGAGCCAATAAGTATTTGTTCCAGAGTCAAACTTGCCCTCACCCTCGTACATCATGCGTGGACTAATGAGGCAATTATTTAACCGAGACAAGAGGAACGTCTCCCAAGGCTCTCCACTGATACTGGTAGAACCGTTATGAGTACAAACTAGCTAGAAGCAAAAATCTCAAGACCCCCACAAAAAGAAGGAAAGATAAGGAAAGAAAGAAAAATATAAAAAAAAGGAGAGGGACAAAGATTAAAAAAAAAAAGAAAGGTAGAACCCAAGCGTAAAATGGTTTCTGAAACTGGAAGAATTTAAGAATTAAATCTCGAAAATAAACGTCAGCTGGAAATAATATCAGAAGGATAAAAATCAGAAAGTGAACCTGACCTCATAAGAACATTATTACCTATAACCTAACGAGCTTTGTGTTTACTTTTCCTCTCTTAATGGATTTTAAATTTCTCTGGTGGGAAAAAATCTAAATTTATGAGTCTACTTAATTCTGTGGAAAGGATATGAAAGTAGAAGGCAAGGAATTGAATAAGTATGAGGGAATTACAACCACGCTTTTATCGATAACTATTAGGATAGGTATTTAATTTCAAATTATTTCTAATATTATTCTCAGCAATAATAATTAGCAAAAAAAAAAACATTTTACACAGAAAAAAGTTTTTCCTAGTGTACTCGTCTACATTATGGCAAGCCATCCAAAGTCTACGATTCTGCAGTATTCTTGCAGTTGCCAAGTTGTTTTGGTTTGCAGCCCTGAGTAATGGCCCTGTCCCTGCGAGAAATGGAATAATCGTATTCTTTACTACCATCTTTCTGTGTCCTATAAGACGCGAATTCCGAAACTGCTTCTTTTTACTGCTAGGAGCAATGACCGAATGATGATAGCTTAGTACACATACATTTTTATCAAGACTGAAAATGGCAAAATTGAAAAACAGATAACGAAAAATATTTCAGAAAAGACGATGAAGATAGATGTTTTACATATCTTTTTTACTCGAAAAGTAGATCAGCAAATAGACTCGGAAAGAAATTACAATATCGAGAAAGTTCCGTGTGCTTATACAAAAAACAAAGGTGGGAAAGAAGAAATGGGACCAGCAAGAAAATAAACCTTTTTTTTATACTACTCAACGTTATCCAATAACCATCCAACCCTTGACGACCCCTTTTACGCCCCCCTCTATTCTTTTAACCCCTCCATCACTATGGTGCCTCTATGAAATCAGTCACAATGTCTGCACTCAACCAGCAATGCAATATGTATCCTATAATCCATTTTATGAGACTACTAGGAAAAATACCAGGAGAGTAACCAATATGCTACTATGAAGTCAAAGCTTCGACATAAAATAAAATTTTGAATTACATCAAAGCCCTCGAGAGATCCAAGGTGCAATGGTGCTTTCTCGTCTCTCATCTATAAATGCCATATGTACTTCTAAAGAGAAATTTCCTCCGAATCGGCGGAGAAGCAAAAAGAAGAGAAAATGCTAAACCGAGTGAAATTATTCATTGAAGGTGAGTCATTTCATAATTTTGATTATGAATTTTCGATTTTCGCATTTAAACTGAAAAATTCCTAGATTTCAAGTGTTCCATATTATAAAACGGATTCAAGTACCTGCATTGCAGTTGCGTCTTTTGGGATGCTGAATATACGTCTGCCATAATCTTTTTTCCATCTCTTCCAGAAGATAGTGGCACTCACCTGCAACACAAAAGTAGAACACGATTAATTATAAAAGTCTCTGACACATTACCAGAGGTCTTGGATGCGAAAAATTAAATCTATCTCAGTAATTAACTCCAGGTTCCCATGGTCTCGTAAACACCGTACCGTATCTCCAACTACAAAGTAATTCAACACTTTTGCCTTGTTTCGCGGGCATGAAAATAAAAATAACAACGATAAACTGTCTCTGGCAAAAAACTTCCTGACCCAGTACAAAGTTGCATCAAAGAGGAGGGGTCATACATTATCTAATTGCATTTAATTACCATTCTTAAAATAAATGAGAATTAATTTAATTTAACCAAAATAATTAATAAGAAGAAGGACTTTCTTTATCTTGGTATTTCACAAGTCATATATTTCCGGAACTAAGTTATAAATTGCAGTGCAGCAGCCTCTGAGAAATAAATTTTTGCACGAAAACTTGAGAATATATGGTTGTGTAGAAAAATAAAATATGTGTTCTAAAGGGAGAGGGAAAATTATTGCACGATCTGGACACGAATAGATCAACTATATGTGTGCAATGTGCATGTATGTAGGTATATTTTCATGTGGAACATACACTACATGCCATCCCATATCCATCTTGTAATGTAGTCACGTTATACAGACAACCACCTACAAAGTTTCGCCAGTGTAATTAGTGGTTTTACCACTTCCCGTAATATAAGCACTTCGCGTCCTTTTGCCCCTAACGCGTTTAACTCCAGTTTTTGTCCAGTCCGGTTTCCGGGTTAAGATAATTCGCCCCCTTTTCCTACACAGTTAATTTACTTTTGGACGATTTACCTTCGTGAAACACTTTTTTTTTATTCCCATCTAAATTGCCAGAAAAACGTTATTAAAAATACCAGAAAATTGCATGGATCTTCTCAAACGATCGATATATACGATTTTCAAGAAAAATGAAACCATCTCTGAGATGATATCGGATATTGAAGTTATTTTGATCAAATTTCGAAGGGACCTTTGATAAAATACCGGATATTATTGTGCGAGGGAGAAGAGTAACACTGTGTATAGAAAATACTAGAGCAGCTTTCATTTTGACCCACATTGTGCTGGGGTTAAATCATCGAACTGTGACGTCACACAGTGTACTCATATCCGGGCAAGAGAAGATTAATCAGCCTTGTCTTTGCTGAGGTCCTAATAAACCGGAAATAGAAGAAAGCTAAGGGAGATTGAGAAAATTGCTAAGAAAAAGCTAACCTCAAGCATCAGTCCTCGCATCAGCAAATATCAATAATAGAAATCGAATATACGTCTTTATTAATGTCTCTGGAAAAAATGTCTATCTTTATAGCTAATGTTGCTGCAATTGTCTTGAGCATTGACCTCATAAGCAATAATTATGTGACTCTCTTTCACAACATGCAAATAAAGAGCTCCAACATAAGAGCGGAAATAGAATGCTTAAACTAAAAATAACTAAGTAGGAAAATTCGGAGAAACTTGAATATTAAGAGGAGTTTGAAATACTAAACATGCCTGGGAAATGTCTCTGAAGAATGAAGACTTGGAGTGTTCCTAACTTTTACATGTGGTGGAGAATGCAGAAAAAAGGGGTGAGGAATGTTGACAGGAAGACAGGGAAAAGGATGAGAAAAGCTGGAAAACTCGATGTTTCAGAGTAAGTCCAGAGTTGAGAGAGGTGCAATATCTTAGAATATCTGGTCGTTTGGCGTCAGACACGGTATGGTATGAGTTCACGAACAAAGAAATACTCGAACAATGTCTGAATCATTTGCTGCTATTGTGTCAGTCAAGGTGCATTTCTTCAAACACTAGAAGCCCCAGAGGACTATTCGTATATATATATACATATATAATCTGCAAATGAAGAGGAAATGAGAGCGAAGAATTTCAGCGCATTTTTTATACCTTTGAAGCTTTGAATAAAATAGAACCTTCTCTAAAGCCACTTAAACTCCTTTTTGCCCCTTTTTTTAATCATGAGAAATGGGCCAGCAGAGATTGACTCTTCATTTCGTACTTTCGATTCTTGATACATATATTTCGTCGCGGGATAACGATGTCTAGACTACCTTTAAAAAAAAACCTACTCCCAACTGGTTTCAAATGATTTTATTTCTTGTTGGAAAACTTCATTCCTACTTTTGGCTATTAAGACAATAATTCAGCAAAATGCTCGTGAGAAAAAGCGTAGTCAGCAGGCACTCGCAGACGATAACAACCGAGAACTTGAGAATATCTTTTTATCAGGACAGTTAACTTTGAAACCAAAACTGCGAGAAAAAGGTGAATCCACATGTAACGTTAAAAAATTAGTATTCAATAGAGTTTAAATTACATTTGTTTATACAGAAAAAGTGAAATAAAATTATAGTTACGCGTCTCGCTAACGAGACGAGGAAATGCAATAAATGTATAATCTAATTAAATTTGCATGTACAATAATTAATTTCCGGAATGCTTTCACTTTATGATACTGTTTCAAATAAAAGAGAATACAGGTAAAGTTAATTAAGTTTATGATATACATTTAAGAGTAATTATAGAAGTAATTAGAATCGTACAAAATTAAAAATATGCTAAATAAAAGTCATATACTTTTCATGCCCTTAAAGCTTTAATTAAATATTAAGTTATACTTTATGTTGGATTCAGACTTGACTTTCGAGTCCAGTGGTGCAATAAATATTCGAGGAAGAGTCTCAGCGGTTAGTGTCCGTGACATAATAAATCTGACACTTTGCGGATAAAGGGAGAGTAGAGGAGTAAAAGGGGAGGAGAAAATGAAGCAAAAGAGAGAGAAAAAGTGAATAAGATAAACAGAAAATCATGAGTACAAATCGAATAATCGCGACTGGGCCAGACTTTGGCACCTTGCTGGTTATTTCTGAGCTTCTCTCGACGTCATTGCATGACCGGAATAGCTAGGTGCTACGTCACACTTAGGTGTCCACGTACGGAACCGAGTCAGCTGTTCGATTGCACCGTCTCAAGGATCCTTGACCACGTGAGAGCCAGACGGTTTAGTTGACGAATTTCCATCCACTCATCCAATTTCAATCGACTCAATTCAGCACTTGACCTTTGCAAACTTATATTATATATTCTACCTAGCAATAAACGTCAAGCTCAGAAATTTACTCCTTTTTCACCTTCAATTTTTAATAGTATCAATTTTCTTTAAAGCCTGCAATCTTAGTTGTCTGACTATATCGGGACTTATTCCACTGAATCTCTTTTCCATTTACAAATTAATCTTCCTCCGTGAAATAGCAGCGCCAAGAATGTGGAAAAGCGCTAAATAAAATATTTCCACAAATCTCGAAAAATACAGAAAATCTTCAATTTCCGCTCGTACCTCGGAAATAAGAAACGACAATAAATTTTCCTTGCGTCTCGCGACTGAATAAAATACGAAAGGAGCCCTGTCTGCAAGAAACAATGGAACGCGAAATAGTGACGTGCAATTCAAAACCTGACGAGTGGTTCGCTCGTTCAAGAAATTGGTTGAAAGAGAAAATTAATAAAAGACTTGCCGGTTGGAATCACCTTTTTTTTTAAGTTAAACAGGTGCAAGAAATTCAATCACCGCTTCGTGCTAGGATTGCGCCTGCTCGGAAAACTCGGCTCGAGAAATTCCCTTTTTTTCAACCTTTAGCCTTCTTATTTTTTCCCCACAAGCCTCTTTCGAGGCGAACCTCTATATAATAGCAGGTACCAACTATTTCTTGAGCGACTCTCATTCGTATTCGACTCGTTATTACAACGAAGAAGCTCGTTGAAAGTTCGCCGACTTCAGCTTCGAAGCTATGCAAGATTATCGGATTAACCAGGGTCTTGCCTAGTTGCTCCGACTCGATCTATCAACCTTCTCTTATTTTTTTCTCCTGAACTACGAGTATGCTCTAAAGATGATTTATTCACTTTTTAAGTAGATTCATGTTTTCCTTGACTGGAATTCTATCCTATAACTTTTCTTCCTCTTTTTTCTCTCGGATTATGAATATTAATTTTTCTTTAATTTCAATTCGATGTCTTATTTACTAGAAAAGGCTGTAATACAGAGAAAAATATGCCGAAAAAAAATAAACTTCTTAAAATTCGTTCCGAGCGCATGTTAAATGGTAAATTTAGCCATTTACTTTTTTTCATGTAGGGGAAAGACTGAAGCGTTTCAACAACAAAAATACTAAAGTTTATTCTCGCATAATAATGGACGCCAAAAGAGTATAACTCGCGGCAAACGGATATGTGTGTATGATATAATATGAGCTCGTGTAAAAGCAAATGGATGTGGCATGACCCTCGTTCCGCCCTGCCCTCCAATATTCGCTGTTTCAAATTATTTCTCTGCTTCGAAAGAGCAGATCTTCGTTAACGCGATGTGCTGAACCACTGCCAAACTCTAATTTACGTAACGCCTCTTTTACAGATATAGAGTAAAGAGGATGTTAGCCGAATTACACAAGCCTAAGTTTCTTCAATATTAACAGTTCCTTTATCCTCAGCAGCTTTTTTAAAAAATCGGTAAAAGACGAAGTACATAAAATTGTAAATCCATCATGACATTTCCGAAATTTATGCCACGAGGCATTGGTCCATTGAAAATGGAAACCGAACGTACTGTGTGCAGTGGGCGCATGCACAAATGTGCACAACAATAGGTTTGGTTATGCGATCATAGTGAATGTTACCTCGACGATACGGCATAATAACGATGACAGTTGTGTGTGATTTAGCGATAGGGTAGGTCATTGGAGGTTTCGCAGATTTGTCGGTCACTCGGCCAAACTATCGTTAATTACAGAGCGTACTGCTGTCGAACGATCAATGGAATAAGGAATGCGCGTCGGACGAGCCTCCATAGATTTATGTCAACTATCAACAACCTCTAAGTCTATGATTCTGCGATTAGTTACGCCCTTTCACCAAATATCAACCATGCCTCCATCCTTTTCAAAAATGCATACCTCTTTCCGCCATTTTGTTTTGAAGAACGTAGAGAATACTCCAAAAAACTGTGATCACCGGCGCCCACATTTTTTAAATATCCCAACAAATCAAATAACACATTTCACGAAAATGATAGCACGTCGATTATTCGAAAAATGTTAAACAAAAATGGTTTTTCACTTTTTTACAATGGAGGGCAATTATTTCCGAATTTATAATAGATGGGCGTTTAACATTGGCGAAATGCCAATATCCTCTGTATTTATTTATCAGTGCCACGTGGTAGTTGTTGACAAGCGTCAATTAGATGAAGCATACAACTTGGGAAAGAATACATATAGAGTAAGAATGATTCTCAAAGGGAAATATTATTAGGTAGTGGAAAATGATTTTCCAAATAGAAGATACACACTAACGATAACCTCACGGGGGCGCGTCTCGTGGAAAGACTGCTTGATCACTTAAAATTAGCTTTATTTCAGACGCGGTGTAGTCCAAAGTCAAGATGGATGTGACTACCCCAAATGACGTCACGACAGACGCGGTTCGTCGAAATTTCGCTAGACACGAAGACTCGATTTGTCGATCTTAATTGGTTGCCAAAGTGCTTCATTAAGCTGAATTTAAGGCGCGATAAATGCGACCAGAGTCTTCACCATCAATATTTTAATTTCAAGAGTCTTCATCATCATTTTTTCGAATCATGTTGTAAAAATATTTTTTTACACACATATTAACTGAATTAATTAATTATGAAGCAAAGGCAGGAATATAGAAATTTATCTGGTTATATTTTTCTGGTTTATAGCTTGGTAAATGACTTTAGACACTAATCTGCGGACAATTAAATTGCAATTATATAGTTTTGCTTGTCATATGAAGCATATAAATAATTCTATCAAGTCTCCTGACGATACTGCGATATTAATCGGTATGCACTCATCCGGAAGCTGGTACGCGGTTCATTAATATTCCGGTGAGGGCGATTAAATCAATTAAGTGTGATGCATATTCCACCGATGAATGCCGACATCCTCCAGAGATTTAACTCAAGGGATAGCATTACATTTTCTGAAAATGGAAAAGCTTTCACCATTTCGATTGATTGAAAAGCAAAACTTCCTTTTTTCGAGTTTTAAAGCTCCGGAAATAATAGATATAACTAAATAAAAGTCATCCAGAAAATAATACTTGCGCAAAATAAAATACAAGTTATAAATTACTCTTCTGTCTTATAAAACCTCTCTATCTTTCAATTTTTTCAATGAAATATGCACTAAGAAAAGTGAATGTAGAATCCGATTTCTATACATATTGTAAATCTTATTTTTATATCCACAAATTCGGGAGTTACGTAAAGATTTAACGAAACGTTATCTAAAGCACTATTTCCATCGATACCGCAAAAAAGTTTATGACATATCGAATTAATCCCTGTTCCGAATTGCTCGACTATAATAGTCAGAGATATTTTTATTAGCCTTTTTTGGAACATATGTGGTCGTACACTGATGCCATTTCAGAACATACATTTTTTTTCCTTTTTTTTTGAGAAAGGAAAATTGGAGTATGTTCGTAATTGTGACAAATATTAAACGTGTATCGGAGTCATAGAAAAAGATATATGAAATCGAGATGGAATGGGATACGAGCCAAATTGCCAAAAAAGCAACTTTTCCTCGTCTCTATAATCGATCGATTATACACAACATGTGGTATTATGCGAAACTAAAACAGTTTAGAAACTTTAAATGCGTGATGCTAAAAGGACGTTATCTCCCTGAAAATCATGCCTATTCCATTCTAATAATTGTATTTTAATTATGCTTATTTTTGCTTTTATTTGATTTATTTTTTATTTACTTATTTTCTCGGTAGCTTTGAAAAATATGTATAAAAATGTTACGATAACGTTCGAAAAGCCATTGAAAGTATTATAGTTGCATGGAGAGATATAAAGTGTTGCGGAAATTACAATCCGGAGTAACCACCAATCTCGTAAATAAAGAGCACTTGTGAAACCTTCGTTTAACTTTTTTATTGTGGTAGAAGAGAATCTCGAAATGGGTTTTATTATTCAGTACAATTGAAGGCTCAGCCAACATTTATTGATGTTTTCAATTCCATGTTATAAAATTCGGAATAGAATTTAAATTTCAACATTCGCTATAAACATTTCCTGTATAGGGGAATAATATTCATACACTAGGGATTGATGACCAATGATCTCAGGTTGCATAGAAATATCTACTGAATTCACCTGAAAGCTACTGACTTCGCTTGAAATGTCTAAAATTCTCCTGAAATATCTGGACACTTGAAGTCTCAAAATTATTATTATTAAATAAAATTATTTTTTTCTCGGTGTAAAATTCTACAAAGTGAAATCTTACCAATAATTAAGACCAAAGAGTGAATTTTTATCACCAAAAAATTAAAAAAAAGGCGACTTGAAAGGGATTCTTTTATCGATAACCTGAGATAGCATGTGAGCTTAATATGCGCCTAACTCGCATGCAGATTCTACATATATTTATATTAAGGGCGTTGGCATCGTTAAAATGAAATCCGAGATCGAAAGGTGTCATGATCTGAATATTCTAATGAATTGGATACCCCGGAGAATGTAATATGTTTCAAGATAAATTGAAGAAGCCCAACTGCGGTTCTCACCCTTTTGAATATATAAATGGTAGGATTTTTTTTGGTAATTTCTGTGCAATAAATTTAAATCATAATTAAAATATTACATCATTCCTATTTGTTTTCTCTGATTTTAGACCCTCCGGTGATTAAATAATGAAACTTTCAAATCCAAAATTTGGGGAATACTAGATGTCAAACTGAATCTAAAAAGATCTTACTAAAAGTAAATACGAGCTTGCATTGCACAGGAAAACTACGACAGAAAATTATCCGTCGTCTTCGGAACTTTCGTCATCTACAGGAATAATAACTTGAAGCTGATACCTTAGTTTCAAGTTCAAACTAATATAAATGTCTTTAAATGAAGCTATCTTCCAGAACAAAATAACTTCTGCTTTCAAGGATAAATTCAAAGCCTTTTATGAACATTGCGATCAAGTTTAATTAAAGTAACCACCTCTAATAGATTTTCATTCAAAAGAATTTTAAATTGGTATCAAAGTATCATGTTTAGATAGAAACAGCTCGCATGCAGCAAAAACAATGAAGGTAAGTGCTATCTAGCGAATCAAGTGCAAGAGCTGCAGATGTTGTTTACGACACGAACAGTGTGGATATTGCTAGCGTTGGCATTTCTTTTCTTCCGCAGATACTCGAATTATACGAGGCAAGTGTCCTGCAGGGAAAAAAGCGTAAAACCAGAAGTAATTGATACAACACGTTGCAAAAAAAAAAAGTTGCAAGCCAAACCAATTCAAGTAAAAAAAAAATTTAAAACCTTTTTTTTAAATAATTTTTCTGGTATTTTTCATCCTGCCTCATGTTTTATAAATATTTTTATCATTTTTTAGTGATTAAAAACTTAGTAACGCTTCTACTGATTTCTGAAATAGTGGACAAAGAAAAAGAGGTTTGGTTTATATAGAAACTGGGACATATTTAAAGCAAAAATGGACGTGTAGGTGTGACAGAAATCTATTCGCACAAAATGCTACCCCAACTCTGCAGTTAATATACTCGCGCCCCACTTCCCATTCATTGTTCTCATTATCAGTACTTCCCTACCTATCCCTATTCATCTTTTCTTTTCCAGCCTGCATCTCTCTTCCTCGACTACCAACTATGTAATAAACCAACCACCACCATACTATAGCCATCCTTGACTTCGACTCTATAAGCAAAACGCTGTGCCTTGTGAAATTGTATACCCTCGCTACACATTATACAGTGTCGAGCTCATCTTACGGATTAGCTTTGTGAATGCTTCGCTAATCACGTAGACGCTGATACAGTATATGTGCAGTCTGCACTGATAAGTTTCGGTTATTACCGTCTGGCTTTATTTTTCTATCAATGCCGAGATTAAAAGTGCACTAAATTTTGCTGAAAAGAGTCTAACTTTCTGATTATTTGTCTGCTTTCACAAATTTCATCGGTTATACTACATTATTTACCCTGTTTTACACTCAACAGTAATTTAGTTTTACAAAACGGAGATAAATGGCCTAGTTTTAGGAAATAATAAATAACTGATTTGAGTAGTCAGTGCTCTTTACTGTAAAAACCCGTCGAAATAAAGAGGGAAACGACAGTTTTATGACGGCGTTATTACCTCGTTAGAGGAAGGGTGTAATTTACAACATGGCTCGTTTAACCAAAACGTTAAGAATAATGTCACGACGGTAGAAGGTAAAATTAAGTTTGCCAAAGCCCAGAGCTAAAAAGTCCGAGGCTGTAATACGTTATGCATATGTGAGATCATGCGGAGGTCTAAAAGTCATGAGCAGAATCTTTGGTCCGATTTGCGAAGAAGATTCGACCTTGTGGCCCTGAGTCGTTCTGTAAGTACGGTAAAAGCACTAGCCAACGCCGAAATTATTGCGTTTTCTTGGCAGTCGCCCAAACTCAGACAGCTCTACCGATGGATTATTGCAACACTGACTTGGCCTACATTAATAAAAATGGTTCACACGCCTTGGTGCGAAAACATTCAAAATCATTTAGGATCCTAACATTTATTAGAAAATTAAAATACTATACACAAAGAAAATTTTGATTTTCAATTATCATTGTAGGACATTCGAAATCTTTGATCCATAAAAACTCTCCAATGATTTAGAAATTATAAATAAAAGTAAAGAATGAATTAGCTTTCGGCTCCCGTTAGTAAAGTCACTTTTCCTCAAATAAATAAACAAGCAATTCAACTGATCCAAATATTTGGTAAATGAAGTAATAAAAGCCGATAATATTGACAGTATATGTCTACAATTCTACTCTTTGCTCAAACGAATATTTTCCAATGACCTGGAAGTACTTTTTATCGATTTTAAATTAGGAGTCAGAATTATCTATTAATTAATGAACTGCAAAATTCCATGATATAACACAACGTGTACTTTATACCAGAATACATATCTAATTATATATAGTCTCTATTATATGTAATCTCTATCAGGGCATATAATATATTCTGAAGGATCAGCATGAACCAAAACAATCGAGTTCCCCAACAATAAAGACCTTGAAAAATAAACTAGAAAGAAAGCTGTACAAATAAAGTAAATTTTTGGAATTTGATTGTCCTCGATTATAAATTGTTGTCAAAAATTGATTGCACCTCAAGACCAAAAAAATCATAAGAATAGTAAGTTTTAAACAACGACCTTGAAAAAGATAAACTCAAAGAAAATTCCTATAACCTCAGATGTATTACAAATACACCAAATTTATTTTTAAAAGATGAAATAAGAAAATAAACTCTTAAAATTGCCCTCCACTACCAAAAATATCTATAGTCAAATTCTGACAACTCAAAATAAATATTCCAACTTTGAAAATATCACACATAATTAAACTGTCATTTGTCCAGACTGTTAAATTTTCAGACGTCAAGATCACCAGAACAATAAAAAATGAATTGCCAGAAAAAAATGTGCTCGCGAATCGGATGTCAACATACGTAAAGGGTTCGACTGAACAGTTCCGATGACAGCTGACCGAGTGACCCGAAAGCACTCCCCCTCTTATTATCGGCCCGAATTAAACTCGCACAATTCACAAATCAATAAAATTGAGTTACTAAAGGATTCTAATTAATACTGGCTTACCACCTTGCTTACGGACGGGCATTTTCCTGGGTCCAGTAATCTACGGAGGTCGATTTAAATCTCAGGGGTTGATGGGATTCCACTTCACAGGGAAGCGAACACTTTCACACTTCACGGATTTTAAAACGCGATTCGCGCACGAATATCACTGAGAACGCAGGTGCTTTCAATGGCAACGATTTCACGGAACACGCACGATTTTTGTCACTCACGATAAATACCCGGTGAGTTGAAAAAACGTGCTAAACAAACGGATATAAACACACCGACACGGTCAGGGCAATATGGCGTCACCCGAATTTAGCAGCCGGAAAACTGACTGGCGGCGGCTGGTCTGATTGGTCGATGGCGTAGCGTGACGTCAGAACGCGTCGCTACATAAGCTGTAGCCACCCTTCTTTCGTTTGCGATACCCTACGAAACCACCCGCTTATTCACCCAGCCGATGACTGAGATTCCCCTTTGTACCGAACCGTACTCGATGAAATCGACCGGCATTTTGGCGACATCTACCAAAAGAATGAAGGACTAATTTGAATAGGGTGGAAGTCGGATGAAAACAAACATTGGAGAGTTAGAATGAGAGTGAAAGACTAGAGAGACCAAGAGAGACCAAAAGAACCCATGAGAGGGAAGGAAACAAACAGACCGGTGACTGGGAATAAAAGTGGAATAAACCTTCCCCTAAACCACATCCTCCTCTTGTTAGAGGTCTACTGAGACAATTATTATATAACTTTCTAATTTGAATTTTAAAAAATTATATTTTAAGAATGTAATAAATAATTAATATTGAAAACACACCTTTTGGTCCTGTTGGACTTTTCTAAAAATATTAAAGGAAATCCTGAAATCCTGATTCTGAAACAACTTGGCAATTCTATTATTTCAATGAAAAGTCATCCACAAAACACGTGATACACGGGAGGAGGATTAAAAACAGTTTTTCATGTGATGTTGATGATAACCAAATAAATTGTAATATAAAATCTTTAATAAAATAACTAATTTCAATAAATATTATTTCATATGTAATATTAGTTTTAATATTACATATTACTTAATTCATAAATATGATACTAATTTTGCATAGAAAAAGAAATAAAATGCTATAGCTTTGTATTATTTTTAAATAAATTAATATTGACTATAATTATTATAAAACAAATTAAAATTTGTATAATTATTTTTAAACTTTATAGGGTGCAATGATAGATTAAAAAGAAAAGTATCACGTATTTTATGGATTTACATTTGCACAAATTCAAGTCATATTCAAATTAAAAACCAACAAAAAATATAAAAATGTAATGAGAAAAATCAGCACAGTGACGTGGATAAAAGCTATTAAGAACTATTCATTCGAAAATAAATAGTTCTTAATAGAAGTTCCCCTCTTCATGTTTGGGGCTCTTCGGCATATAGCCTCTTCTTTCTTCTGACAATTTTATTGCCACCTACTAATAAGATTTGTGCTCGAGTTATATCAACCACGTATGTAAAATATTCCCCACGCTTTCAACTCGAGCACATAACGCGATATAAAAAAATGATAATTGGCCAACCGGTTGTACCAAATATCTAGGAAAAAATATCTTTAAGTGAAATCAAAGATATGTGTTCCCAATGCTACCTACCTAAGAGTATACATTCACACCAGAACAAAATTACCTGCCTATACCTAGCTATATTTAAAAGTGCAAAAAGATTCACACCAACACACTCACTCCTCGGTTCTCATTCACACCACCCCGGTGCGAAAAAGCCTAACCTAGGGATACGTCCCGGAACGTATCCTGCACCTGAGCTTAAAAAGCCACATTAGGGCTTTTTTCCCATTCAACTATACAAACAAGCAAATAAAATAAAAAAAAAACCTGAAATCGTACACCGTTTTTTTTTTTGAATTTCTAAATTTTAAATAGTCAATTTTAATTCTTCAGAGTGTCCAGTGTTCCTCTATAACAAAATTTTTTGTCATTTTGTAGGTTTTCTGGACTACAAAATTAAAGTTTTCGATGCTGAACAATTTTTTATTAGAAATATTCCAAATTAAAATTTGTAACACAATTACAAATTTTAACATTTTGCGTAGTATTTTAAAAATAAATAATGGTAATCAAATACAGTATAGCTGCAGCATGTTGCCAAACAAAAAGTGATTTGAAAACTCAAATATACAATACAAATACTCAAATCCAAATTCCCAACTCATTCTTCTAATGAATTGGAAATAATCCGTTCCTCGTTTATTTTACTAATAAGACGAAAAATTAGGATGAATAGTTTGAGTGCAATTTTAAATTCTAAATTAATCAATGACCGGTTTCCGAATCACAAATTGTTAAGACACACACACGTTTAGCTACAATGCATTCAATTTTAATTTGATTTTATAATATAATATAAAAAAGATAGATAATAGGAGGAATTCAAAGCTTTTTTAAAACAATTTAGGTTAAAAAGTTTTTCAACTGTTGTAACTTCTAATTTATATTAATTAAAACTATTTGATTTTTCAATCATTTGCAATTTCTTTTAGAATTGTCCATTCTTCCAGAATGAACAATTCTTTTCTGAAGGATTCAAGCCTGCTTCAACATTTGTTAAAAGTTATAACTATTCAGATTATTTTAAATTATGCTATTTTTAATATTTCCGTGAAAAATTCAAGGAAATTTTCAGGTTTTTGAGGCTGTTAGACACCCTGAAAATTGTTAGATTTCAATCACTTAAATAAATAATTTTTTGCATACCAATTACAATATAAAATATTGAAAAATTCTATTTCTTCAATAAAAAGTTACTCATTTCAGGTAAAAAAAAAAACACGAAAACAAACATATTTTAGATTTTGCGTCTAAGTTAATTGAAATTAAACGGTGTACGCAAAAAAAGGTTAATAATTATATACAAATCCTAATCTAAGTTAATTTTTAAATAAAGTCATGATTCTTTATTTTTTAAATTTCGAATTAGAAGTTAATTTCAATTTAAAATAAAAAAAAAAAAACTCGAATTAAGATTGAAACTATTCTTGTGATTAGAAAATAAAGAACTTTACTTCGTAATTGATTAAAAATTACAAGAAATTAAAAAATGTCAAATAAAATTGAAATTCAAAAAAGTAATAATAAAAAATGCAAATAAATAATATGAAATACAAAAATGAATCCTCGGGTTGTCTGTGCATAGAAGAAGAACTGACTTAAATTTCAAAGAGAACAAAAACATACTCGACCTTCTTCGATACGCAGTTTTCCCGTTTCTTTCTTGGGTTTAAAAAAAAATCAACAATTTTAAAATTAAATTAAGTTATGTTAATATTAAATTTAATTAACGAGCCCGAACGCGCGCTCTAGCGCGCGGAAATGATTTTTATTTTTTTTTTTTAATTTTCCCGCGTCATCTGTATTGACCAATAAGGAATCAGTCCACGCATTTCGAGATATTTCGATATTCGATGTGTATGATCTTTTTAGAATAGGATAGGATACTAAAAGTAGATTAATTCAAATCAAAAAAGGAGTTATTTTCTCGCGAACCAAGAAAGAACGATTCCTAAACTACCAAAAATTTAAAAATGACAAATATCCACTTTCTAATTAAAGAAATATCTTTAATTAGCTGCCACTGTGCGATTTTTATGTTTATATAAATACAACCTGTTTCCATACCAGTTCGGACCATTCATCCCTGGCATGCTTGGAAACAGGAGGAATTTAAACGTTCACTTACCTTTTTAACTGTCCCACGTCGGAACGATGGCACCACGATGTCTTCAGGCCGGTCTCTAGAGATCCCTCCTCTTCATTAGACTTCTCCGAAGACCAGAGACATTGCAGGGGCCACTTTTTCTTCGGATCCTCTTCTCTCATCAGATTGCACCAGATCTGGAAAATTGAACAGTATTTATAAATTGTCAAAAGAGTACATAAAGATTGAATACGAACATTTTTAAATGAGAATTAATTATTGTGTTTTGTGAATTCCTAAAATAAAAAATTATCTTCAAAAATAAAATCTGGTCGCGATTGTTATACGCTAAAAATGATTTTAGTACTTAAGGGTGTTGAAGCCAAGTTTGAAAAAACCAATCTTTTAAATAGTAGTAAATGGCAGTAGTAGTATAAAGATATACTTTCGCCAACTTTATGTTCAGAATAATAAATTTTCTTCACTAAAACTAGCAAATTTAGCTTCTGCATAAAACGGTCAGCCTGATCGTGCTGACCTGCAAGAGATTGTTTTAAATATATGAAATGACTTAAATAAATTGTTTCATTACGAAATTTAATTTGATACACGGTTCAAATATTAGTGTTCAAGTTTAATATATTAGAAAACTTACCAATGAATAGAACTTGCAGTTTGTCCTTTTCAGATATGAGTTGAACTTTCTCATGTTATTGAATGAGTGTAGCATGCAGTTTGTCCTTTTTAGCTTTGAATTGAACTTTTTCATGTTATTGACAAAAAGTTTCACCATATGCTTGGAAATCGTCTATATTATTTGGACATTAGGCTACTTCACCATATCCTTACTCAACCAAGTGTATCAGAGTCTATTGCAGTCGTCTTACCATGCAAAGACATTATCACTTGATCCTGAAATGCACAATCAAAATTAAAACCGGAAATAAATTGTTTAGCGAAAAATAATTAATTATTACGAATGTAAAGTTGACAAAACTAAATTTGCTTTTATGGTAATTTTCGCATGCCTTTAAGATACGTACATTGATTCTTAGATCATTTTTTTAAATTTTCTAAACACAAGAAGTCTAAAAAAATTAAGTATCTCTACTTTCAAATAAAAATATTGGATCAGAATGCTGTAACTATTCCAAAAAATACGAAAACTAGATAATTATTAATTTTGTACATAATATTCAAATTGTTTAAAATAAAAGGTATAAAGTATGAATTGGAAAAAAACTTCTTTTACAATTACATAAATCAAAATGTTAATTTTATATAGAAACAATTGAAGATTAGAGAATTTATAGAAAAAAAATAATATCTAAACACAAATGGGTGTTTTAAATATAAAAGAGGAAAGCATTTAAATCAATTTACCTCCTTTCACTTGTCTGTTTATTTCATAAAATTGTCTGTATAGATTTACTGTCTTCATGTGCAACATAAAATTGCTTCTCCTCGAACAATGCTCTAGATTTTTTTTTCCTCAAAGCTGCCTGATCGTGCTGACCTGCAAGAGATTGTTTTAAATATATGAAATGACTTAAATAAATTGTTTCATTACGAAATTTAATTTGATACACGGTTCAAATATTAGTGTTCAAGTTTAATATATTAGAAAACTTACCAATGAATAGAACTTGCAGTTTGTCCTTTTCAG